>CM037091.1:115849514-116317014 GCA_020916435.1 Oxytropis ochrocephala | reverse complement strand
TAAACATCAGTTTTCTCATCTACTTTTCCATGCAACAAATATTCAGGAGCAAAATACCTGTCAGACAAGTAATGAGAGGTAGATATTAAATAATGAGATGAGAACACCACCATTCATATTTGGTTCTTTACCGAAAACCAATTGTAAGGGAGAGGATGTGTGATAACTTACCCGAATGTGCCTTCAAATTTTGATACATTACGGTGAGTACATTGTTCTGGTAACCACTTTGCAAGTCCAAAATCACAAATCTAAAGAAATTCATAGTTAAACAGAAGATTTGCATTAGTAGTACACATCATTGTATAAACAGAACCACATAGTACAACATCCTAGGAGCCTTTTAACATGTCAAGGTAACAACAACATAGTTTATTTTTTCAAAAATTCTATAGAATGAGAATTAATAAATACCTGAGGCACAAAATTCTCTGTGAGCAGAATATTCTCTGCTTTAATATCTCTGTGAATGATTCGCCTTTGACAATTCTGATGAAGATACAAGAGGCCATCAGCGATCCCCACAGCAATTTTATACCTTTTACTCCAATCGAATTTATTTCTATTTGAACCTGTATATGTCATAAAAAGAAAGTAGCTTTGAAGTCTCGATACTCCAAAATTGTTTAGGTATCGGTGTCGTAATCGTAATCAATTCAATACCAACACGCGTACCATACATATTCAAGGAGTAAACTCCATTTTTATAAAATAAAAATATTTAGAAGAAAATATTGACTAATATATTGGGCATACCTCTTCGATAAACGTCAAAACTTGTCTTAAAGTTTATTTTTGTATCGTCTTGTTTAGAATGTATATGAAGTAACACGTGGCCAGTCAGGTTTTGCGGAGTAGATTAGTCACCCGACAAAACCGATAGTTACTGCGTACCAATAACACAGTAACAAATGTATATGAACTACATACTCCATATATATCCTTTGAGTGAGAGAGATATGATACAATTTGTATCAGACAGAAAATAGTAAGAAATCATATAGAGTAAAGACTTTCTCTTAAATAGGATTGATGATATCTTTTGTGATATTTTGACATTGTTTTGTGACATATTTGCAAGGAAAATGTTAAATTTTTGATATGGATAAAAAGATATGTGTCTATGTTTTTATGTTATGATCAAAAGTATTAGTTGTGATCAACTGATCACAATATTTTTGTGTTAGGTTTATATATTTTTTTGTAGGTAATTGTCCCCCATAGTTGGTCGCCTTGGTAATTTCAGTGATAAGGGGATACCGGCTCTCAAACTGGGTTTGAGCAATTATAGTGTACGTGTATTGTTTATTTGCTATTTTGTCTAAACTGAGCAAAAAAATATCTCTTAAAAAATACTACACATTTAAATGTAAACAGAGATATTTTTTTTTAAGTTTGTCGTAACGCGTCTTGTCCGTTTCGTATTTTAAATTTTTAAAATTCCGGTATCTCCATATTCGCGCCATATCGTATCAGCATCATAAATGAGTAGTCATAAAAAAAAATCATGCTTTCACACAGAAGAGTACTTGAAAACAGATTCTCACCATGAAGAAGAGAATCTAAACTTCCTTGTAGAGAAAGTTCAAAGACAAGGTGCATTCCGCCTTCTACGCAACAACCAATAAGCTTTGCAGTGTTTGGATGATCAAGATGAGCAATAATCCCTAGCTCAGATAGAAAATTCGACGTCCTCTCATCCGGAGTCCCTTTAGTCATTCGCTTAACCGCTATCAACTGTCCATCTAGAAGGCGACCCTTGTAAACCTCAGAAAAGCCACCTCTTCCAATTATATTTTCTACATCAAAGAAAATAACAATAAGCTTTTTAGCAGCATTAAACTATGAGTTTGTTATCCAAAAAATTGGAAGGAACAGAAACATACTTTTGCTAAAATTGTTAGTTGCATTTTTGAGATCAGAGAGGCTAAAATTGATCAAAGATGATTTGAAATTGTATAGATCAGACAGATCAGGATTTTCTGTGATGCTTTTAGACTTTGTTAGGTTTGATACACATGAAGGAGATGGTAGGTGCTTAATTGATTTTTTCTTCCATTGTTTAAAAGCATTGCTCCAATTAAATCTTGGACTTAAGTTCGAACAATCGGTAGCCGGTTCAGATTGTTGATGATCATCAAAACCGCCACTGATACAACCTTCTAAGAGTCCTTTTTTCTTTCTCTCCAGATTCAAATTTCTCAAGTCTGGGAGTACAAAATAAACATTCAAATTTGTAAGCATACTGCTAGACTAAAACACTATGAATCACCGACATAGACACACGACACAAACACGTAGACACTGATTTTAATTTGAAAAATTGAAGTAATTGAAAGTGTTAGTGTTGGTGTCGTTGGAGTACGGTACTTGTCGGACGCCAGACACGTTTTTAACATG
Organism: Oxytropis ochrocephala; assembly: GCA_020916435.1. NCBI lineage: Eukaryota > Viridiplantae > Streptophyta > Magnoliopsida > Fabales > Fabaceae > Oxytropis > Oxytropis ochrocephala. Next base: position 116,314,614 of record CM037091.1, on the reverse strand, counting down.
AAATGCTGGTGCTACAAGGGATATGTAGGAATTGAAAAAACTTTGATAAGAAGTAGATTTGTATTTACCTTTCAAAGTATTGTCAATTGAGACCTTCTTTGGTCTGTTACCAGGGTTCCTGCATAACAAACAATCTTAATTAGTATCAACAGCAAACATTATCAATTTTAACAATAATTGATTTAGTAGACAGAAAACACATAAGAATATTCTGACATCCTCATACAAACCAAAAACACACCGAAGCTGATCATCAATGTTGTAATTGGAAAAGAATCAGGTAATTCTAGAAGGAAAAAAAGGATGAAATTAACAAAATTTTAAACGAAAAGCATACCAGATACAATAATCTTTGGGGTGATCATCGCCATTCGCCATGCAAGGTGATAGAATATTGATGCTTTTTTTTTTTTTAATGTTGTTATTGCTTTTTAGCTACGAAACAATAATCTAGGAGAAGCAAATTGAAGGTGGCAGAAATTGGAGAAACTCGTTATAATGAAATGGAATTAGCGTTGGATTTACACTCTATCTATCTCTCTGCGTATTTTGCTGAAGTGAGAGTGAGACGGAGCATTAGCAAGAAAGCGTTTCAAAGAACATAAGCAACAACTGGCTTACGAGGAAGAAATGAAGCTGACGAGTTTTTCCCTCATTTATTTTATTAATAAATATAATTTTGTCTGTACCTCACGGCACAAAATTTGAGGTGTCGTTTATGGGCAAAACATTAAAAGCAAATCTTATGTGGCATAACAACAAGTACAATTGGATTGGTCCACGACATCATAGAAAAATCACATTGGCAGACAACGTGATTAAAAAACAAATTCTATGTGGCATAACAATATATACAATCAGATTTGTTTCCTCCTCCGCTCTCCACAATTTTATGTTTTTAAGATTAAAAGGGGTTTAACGTCCAAAAACAAGATTACATGGAGATTGGTCTAGGAGTAGAGACTCCTATTACATCATTATTGACTAACAACTTGATATATAAAGGGGGTTGAGGCAACACAACAATATTATCGCCAAAAGTGCATCCTAAATTAGCTAAACCATCAAAGAACTCTAAAGATATGAACAACACGCATACTTGGAGATAAAATAGAGGTGATGTTTGATCTTGTTAATAAGAGACCGGCCTGGCATGCTACTTGTGACCATGTTGTTAAGAGAATTGACAATCTCATCCTCTCTCTAGATCTTATGTCTATCAATTTGTTTTTCTTTGATTTGTTGATCCCTCTCTGCTCCTATGATTGTTTTTTTTTTTACTATTTTTTTGTTTTTTGTGCAACATTGTTTCTTCCGGGGAAACGTAACGGGTTATTGATTTAATCCTTCTTATATATTTTTTCATGAATACCTTTATTTCTTATTTCTTATAAATAGACTTTTTTCTTTTGAGCCGCTACAAGAAGATACTTAATATTTTTAAAAAAAATTATTTGTTGTATTTTTATTTTCAAAGGATAAACATTAAATGTTGTTGCTATAATTTTATTACTATTAATTTTTATGTTGGAATGTTACACATTGTCAGAATAATTATTTTATATTTTACATTTGAGTTACAACGAAAAAATACTACATTTTGGTGATATAGTTTTATCACTAAAAAATGTATTTCGTAATAATGATAAAAAATGTCCGTTAAAGACAATATTCTAACATCATGAAGCTTCAATTTTTTATCAACTCAGAAGATTTAATCTTACTTAATTCTATTCAAGTTTATTTATACAAAGAATATTATAATTGAACACGGAAAACCCGTGCACGCACGCACGCAGCCGCACAGGAAGAAGATCGTAATACGTGAGATGCGAAAAATCTGAGAAATGAAGATATATCCAAAATGACCCGCTTGAGATTTCTTTCGGTCAACAAAACTCAACAACATGAATATCCATCCAATCCAATCCACCAACTCTCTTTCTCATCATCATCGTAACTAAGAACAAGTATAAATCTGAATCTCCTTCTCACGCACGCGGGCTCCATAATTCTTCTTCTAATACAATAACAATGGGCGGCACCAAAATAATCGAATCTTCAAGCCCTCTGCTATCAGAATTAGGGAATGAACAGAACCGCCATACCGCAACTTCTTCTTCTTCTTCTTCTTCTTCTTCTTTACCACCACCTACTCTCATACTTACAACCCTCGTTGCTGTTTTTGGTTCTTACGTTTTTGGCACTGCTGTAACTAACTAACTAACTAACTATCACCATTTCCTTTACTTTTTTGATAAACAATAAACAATTCCATCATCATCACAATTCTCATTTTGTAGATTGGATATTCATCTCCAACTCAATCTCAAATTATGCTTGACCTCAATCTCGGTGTCGCTCAGGTTTTAACTTTTTCTTTTAATTAATTCCTCCTTTTCTTTTTGGTCTTTCTTTCCTTAACTTGACCTCAATCTCGGTGCAGTTTTCCATTTTCGGTTCAATTTTGACGATTGGAGCTATGATTGGTGCTATTCTCAGTGGTAAAATAGCAGATTACGCTGGTCGTCGAGTTGTAAGTTTCACTACTTTTTTTTTTTCCCTCAAATTTTTGAATTTTTTGTCCTTAATAACCTTAATTAATTTGGTTATTTTGCGTTATGCTGAGCAGGCTATGGGGTTCTCCCAGCTATTCTGCATCTTAGGATGGCTTGCTATAACAATTGCTAAGGTATAATGCCATTAATTTCTCCACATGATTCTCAGATTTTTCTTTATTTGCCTACATTTGAGTTGAATATTGCTTCTTATTATTCCAATTAATCCCGGTAAGCTTTCTACATTGTGAAAGAAATTAGATAACAATATTTCAAGGAAGGAGAAAAAGACTTACCGAGCTTCATTAACTACAAATTTAAACGTGATCAACCATAATTTCTAGGTGTTCAAAGTTGAACACCTGAAATCATGGTTATTAACATATAAATCCGTGGTTAATGAATTTCATGGTTAATATGTTGTGATATATGATATAATCATTAACCAAGCTCAGCATTTAGTAACCACTTGTGTGAACTGCGTTAGCCATCGATAAAATTTGTCAATTTTAGGTGTCTCAAATTGGGGTTCAAATAACATTTTTCTAAAAATTCAAGTACATGTCATCATATTAACTATGAAGCAGTCTCGGGAAGGTAGCTCAGTTGGCAAGCTAAGGGACATGAAGGAAGTCCAGGGTTCAAACTCCGGAAACTAACATTCCCCCACCCCCACTAACATTTGCTTATCAAAAAAAATATTAACTATGAAGCCTATTTGGCTGACAGAAAATTATTAATCCTTTTAACAAATCTATGTCTGAGCTGCTGTTTTTCTTTAAACGTAATAAAGTGGATCGATAAATTATGGGCGGCAGAATCTGGGCCACTTAGATTCTATCGATGGAATGTTCTTCTTATCCCACAGGGTTTCCACAAGGTCAGTTGTTGATATCTAACATTTGGTGCTTGTTTGAAGGATGCTTGGTGGCTTTATATTGGAAGACTGTTGGTGGGATGTGGGATTGGCCTGCTATCTTATGTGGTAATTTTTGCGATATGTTATAATCGCACTTCAAACGATATTCAGCACTGGCAAAATATGAATGATTAGTTCCCTTTGCATAATAGGTACCTGTTTATGTAGCAGAAATAACACCAAAGAATCTTAGAGGTGGATTCACCACAGTTCATCAGGTAAAACAATGTTGTAATGATATAATATCATTTCACTATTATTGTGTCTACTTTGTGCTTTACGTATCCCATTATGTCACACATAGGCACATTTCAAATCTAAATTTGGTATTATTTTGACAGTTAATGATATGTTGTGGGATGTCATTAACTTATCTTATTGGAGCATATGTGAATTGGCGGATTTTGGCTATAATAGGTAACATTCTTCTTTCTAGTGTTATTTTCACACAACAAAGTCTAAGTGTTTGATGTAACTCACATCCTTTTTTGTCTTCATCTCAGGAATTATCCCGTGTCTTGTACAGCTTCTGAGTCTTCCGTTTATCCCCGATTCTCCTAGGTGGCTGGTAAGTTGTTTATAAGAATAAGTTTATTGTTTGGACATGAATGTGTTGGACACAGCTCTCACAAGCAACTGCAGTTTTTCATCATTTTTATGCTTGTAATCAAGACATGTCATCAGGTGATACTTGCGATCTTTTGCAGGCAAAGGTTGGCCGCTTGAAAGAGAGTGATTCTTCTTTACAGCGCCTTAGGGGGAAGAAAGCTGATATTTATAAAGAGGCCACAGAAATCAGAGTATAGAATTAGTTTTTGTTCACTTGATTTGAAAAAAAAGGAACAAACCAAAGAGATTAATGTATCATTTTATAAAATTTACTTTTATTTGTAGGAATATACAGAAGCCCTTCAGCAACAAACAGAAGCTAGCATTATTGGCTTATTTAAACATCAGTATTTGAAGTCACTTACTGTGAGCTTTCTAAATTAGTCCCATTCATGCAGCATATCTTAACCTTTTTGCAGAACTCTCATAGTACTTAGATACTTGTTTAGGTTGGAGTTGGCTTGATGATACTGCAACAGTTTGGAGGAATTAATGGCATTGTTTTCTATGCAAATTCTATATTTATCTCCGCTGGTATGTGCAGGATTTTTCTATGCTAACCATTACATTCTCATGACAAGAGAAGGCAAATTGGAGAATATTAGATTCATGACATGATTCACATGCCTGCAAAATTTCTTATCTATGACAGGATTTTCAGCAAGCATTGGAACTATAGCAATGGTTGCTGTTAAGGTTCTTAAATTTCTTCACACAATTTTGTAATTTCTGTATGAGACGATGAGTGCACTGCAGTTGCACCCTTCATTCCTGACTCTGACTCCTGATTCTCTTCACACAATTTAGTTATTTGTGTTTGTAGATCCCAATGACAACAATAGGAGTACTTTTGATGGATAAATCTGGAAGACGACCACTTTTACTTGTAATAACTTTGAGATTATATTCCTTCTATTTTTACCGTGTTTTGTAAATTTTGAATTCAAAATTGACTCTTATACAGTTGTCTGCAGTGGGAACTTGCGTAGGGTGTTTTCTGGCTGCCCTGTCATTTTTCTTGCAGGTTCTTATAATAATAGAATATGATCTACTAATTTGTTCTTCTATTTTTAGATGAATTATTATTTCTAAGAATAGTTACACTTGTTTTGTGCAGGACACACATAAATTGAAGGAAGTCAGTCCTGTTCTGGCACTTGTTGGCGTACTGGTAAAGCTCATGGAACCATCCCCATATATGTTGAATCTTGAACTATAGTGTGAAATCTCATAAATTTAAATTCATGCTCTAAATAAATGGATTAGAAATCTCTATTTGGTGATCGGGAAAGACTCGTATCGTATTACTATTAAGATTTTACCTAACAGTCTTTTTTGCATTTTACCTAAGAGTCTTTTTCGCATTGCACCAATTGCACATGAATAAAATTTCGTAGAATATTGGTATTTCTATAATGAATACATACTAAATAATTTTGATAATCGACAGGTCTACGTTGGATCTTACTCGCTAGGCATGGGAGCAATTCCCTGGGTTATAATGTCTGAGGTAGCTTCATCTTAATATATGAAATAAAACTTCAAACGTACTAAACATATATCCTCAGCTTAATGAATCATTTTTCCTTAAAAAAAAAGAAGCTTAATGAATAATCTTTGTATTTTATTTTTCAGATTTTTCCCATTAACGTGAAGGGTTCTGCTGGAAGCTTTGTAACCTTGGTTAACTGGTTGTGTTCCTGGATTGTATCATATGCTTTTAACTTCCTCATGAGTTGGAGTTCAACAGGTAGGTTCGCTTTTACACTTGATATTCCTATTAGAGCTAATAGAATGAGAAATCTATACTTCATGTTAAAAAACATCTTGTTCACAAAGCTTTGTTGTATATTTAAAAGTTCGTTTATACTTCATGTTATGTTTAACCAGGAACTTTCTCCATATTTGCTGGCATATGTGGCTTCACTGTTCTATTCGTAGCAAAATTAGTTCCTGAGACCAAGGGGCGTACCCTAGAAGAAATTCAAGCTTCTTTTAATTCGTATTCAACAAAGAGATAGAGATGAATCCCATGGTAAGAAATATTCAAAATAGCAGATTGATTGTAAAGAAAGCTTTGGTGAAGAAAGGCCAAGTCGAATGAGCGAAATTGCATTCAGCATGCAAGTCTCAAAATATTTATTGTAATGATCCGTGATTTACATATACTCTTAGAATAGGTGTTTATACCAAAACATTTTCGTAAGTTGTTTTATTTTTCTGGATTTTTGTTGGGATTGTTATGACAAGACTACTATCTTATATAAGATTAGATGATTCTTTGATCTCAAACTCAACGTTATCGTCATAGGGCTAGTTACATTCTGAATATGAATTTGCAAGTACGACGTTTGATAAATGTTTTTTATTTGTGTAACCCCAGGTATCCTCCGTCTGTGACTGCAGATACTAATCACTCAGTCGGTCGGTGGAGCAACAATGAAATGACAAAACTCTTCCTCAAAATTTTTAACGCTATTGCATTCCTAGAGTTAGTTTCAAACCCAATACCTCTATGGTTAACCTAGAAGAGATCGAATATATTCTTAGTCAGTTTGATTTTCAAACGTGTATGTCATTAGTCGTTTTAATCCCACAAATTACTAAAGAAGACACGTGAGGATAATTTTGAAAATTTGACACTTTTCAATAATTATAATGACATCGCCTCACACATTTAGGGACTAAAAAGTAATAATAGTAAATATATTGAAGAAAAAGAATAATGTTCTTACAACTTTACTGTAATATTTGTTGAATAAGATGAAACCTTATTATCTCCTTCCACTCATACTTATTTCTCGCCTTATTGATCAATAGTGATTTATAAAATTCACCTTTATATAATGCATTTGATTCTTTATTTTTTAGTGTAAAATAAATTTAATATGTAACTTTTTCGCATGAAATCATATTGCAATTGTTCTTTGCAATTATTATGGTAGATTTTTATTTTTATTTTTATTGTTAGAAGTATTAGCAACACTCTTTTCAACACCATGTCAAATGATTAAATGAAACTCGCGTACGTTCTACCACTTTGAAAATGAGACCCACCAACCAAATTAGTTGAATCCACATTAATTTTATTCATCGAAATCCGAAAGAGTGTTGTAGGGAGTGTGTTAAAGAGAGTGAGAAGACCTGGGGGGTTGAGTGTCCCACTGACAGTCCTAGTGAAATTGAAGACCTCTGCTGTGGTTGCAGTTCTTAACGTTTTCTACAACTACTACTCTACTACAATACAATACAATACAATACAATACAATACAAGCTTGGCTTATGATAACACCTTCACTACAAAACGAATGCCAACCATTTTGGATTACATATTTGTCATTCCGAAAAAACATCACAAGGCACCACTATACTATACACACTATCATTCATTCCTGCTTCTGAGTGTGGACAATACAATTTGTCATGGACAGTAAAACCACAGAACCGCGCGAATTTTCAACTCCTCTGCTTTCTTCTTCCATTGTTGACTATGAGGAAAAGAAGCATGGTTCTGTACCAACTGTTCTTATACTTAGCACACTTACTGCTGTCTTTGGTTCATACGTTTTTGGCACTGCTGTAAGTTCATTTCCTAATTACTACTACTTACATCATTTATTTTTATTACCAGAATTTAATGCAGAGTGACTACTTTTACTGTCTGATTTTGCAGGTTGGATATTCATCTCCTGCTCAATCTGGAATCATGGATGAACTCAACCTCCGTGTCGCTCAGGTTTCAACTTTAAATCATATTACAATTCTCAATGAAAGCCATGAATTAGAAATAAGAGAAGCGAAGTGAAGTGATAAAATGAAATTATATCAATGATAAGACAACTAACTCGTGCAACTAACTAACTAACTAACTAACTAGTATATCTAATAAATCACAACGCGACACTTGTTTTTTTTTTTTGTGTCTCACCAACATTTATCTATTGGATGCATGCAGTATTCACTTTTTGGTTCATTGCTTTCAATTGGAGCAATGATTGGTGCCATAGTAAGTGGTAGTATTGCAGATTATGCAGGTCGTCGACTCGTAAGTTTCTCCAATTTCTTGTATATTTCTCAAAACAATTTAAATTTAATGTTTTCTGTCTTATTTATTGTTCTTTCAATCTGATTTTATTTGCAAAGCAGGCCATGGGATTCTCCACACTATGCTGCATCTTCGGATGGCTTTCCATAGCATTTTCAAAGGTTTACTGTTTCTTTCACTTCTTTCCCATACTCTCTAAGTTGTTCACATTCTAGTTGCATATTTGTGGTCACTAGTAGTTGATATTTGACATTTGATTCTTGTTTGAAGGTTGCTTGGTGGCTTTATGTTGGAAGATTGTTGGTAGGATTTGGGATGGGCCTTCTATCTTATGTGGTAATTGTTTTTTATCTTGAATCTAAATCTGTCATAATTATACTTCACTCAAAAGAAATACAAATGCCCTTTCCAAAGTAGGTACCTGTTTATGTAGCAGAAATAACAACCAAGAATCTTCGAGGGGCGTTCACCGCATTGCATCAGGTAAAGCAATACTCCCTCTGGTCTCTTTTATAGGCAAAAATTGGTCAACGAAGATTGAAGTATTTGGTCCAATCCAATTTTTGCCTATAAAAGAGACACGAGGGAGTGGTATTATTTTGTGTGTGCCATATCACGAATATTTAACATTTTACAAATAATACATATAATCTTATTTCAAATCCAAATTTTGTGTTGATCTTGACAGCTAATGATTTGTCTTGGGGTATCATTAACTTATCTTATTGGAGCATACTTGAATTGGCGGATTTTGGCTCTAATAGGTAATGTCCTTTCTGGTTTCCTTTATACAAAATGAAATGAAAACGCATTGATGTAACTCACTTCTGATTTGTCTTTATTTCAGGAACTATCCCATGTCTTGCACAGCTTCTGTGTCTGTCCTTCATTCCTGAGTCTCCTAGGTGGCTGGTGAGTTGTCCACGCCTCCACGCCTTCATCATTTTTGTCATATAATTAGAGTCAAAAAGTGATATCTGACAAACTCCTCACTAATAAGTGATAATTGAATCTTCTGCAGGCAAAGGTTGGTCACTTGGAAAGGAGTGAATCTGCTTTACAGCGCCTTAGGGGAAATAATGCTGATGTTTCTCAAGAAGCCACTGAAATTAGAGTATATAATAAGCGCTTGTTCTTTAAAGTGTTGACTTCTGGGCTGTAATCTACTACGCTGGTTCTATTTATAAGAAAAATTTGTTGTTTTATACACCAGTTATTCAATGAACCTAAAACTGCAAATTTTTCTTATAAATAGAACCAGAAGGAGTAACTAGGAAGAAAAAAAGATGGGGAGAAAAGGGAAAAAAAGACAAAGAGTCTTACATTTTATACACTGTTTTATATTTGTAGGATTTTACAGAAGGCCTTCAGCAGCTAACAGAAGCTAGCATGATTAGCTTATTTCAATTGCAGTACTTGAAGTCACTTACTGTGAGCTTTCTAAAATAGCCCCATTTTTGTATCCTATCTTAACTTCTTTCCAAATTCTAATGCTATTTAGTTACATTGTTAGGTCGGAGTCGGCCTGATGATACTACAACAACTTGCAGGGGTCAATGGCATTGTTTTTTATGCAAGTTCTATATTTGTCTCTGCTGGTACGTGCAGATTTTGTTTATGTTTCTATCTATCATATGATACGTAAACAAGATGATTACTCGAATATTGGATTTATAACACGGTTCTAATGAAAGTGAAAGTTCTTATCCATCACAGGATTTTCCAAAAGTATTGGAACAATAGCGATGGTTTCTGTTCAGGTTCTGAATTCTAATATATTTTGATGAGTCTTCTCTTCATTCCTTAGTATCTTCACATTATTTAGTTATTTCTGTCTTCATAGGTCCCAATGACAGTTTTGGGAGTAATTTTGATGGATAAATCCGGAAGACGACCACTTTTACTGGTAAAAAGGTTGAACTTTTGTGTCTTTTTTTGTCCCATGCTGTTCTGTCAATTCTGGTTTCAAAATGTTTACTTTTGTACAGATCTCTACATCAGGGACATGCTTAGGATGCTTCCTTGTTACTGTATCATTCTTCTTGCAGGTTCTCTGAATAATAAAATCTGCTTTGTTAGGTTGTTTTCACAATAGTTATTATATCTAAATCAATTGATTGTTTCACTTACCATATGTAGGACTTGCATAAATGGAAGGAACTTAGTCCCATTCTGGCGCTCGTCGGTGTACTGGTAATTATTTTACATTGGCAATGAGTAAACAACCATTTTAGTTCCTGAATGTGTGAGGAATTCCCTGGGTTATAACCTATGAAGCACCGACACAGACACCAGACACGACACTGACACTGACACGTAGACACCGATTTTAATTTGTAAATTGGAAGTAATTGAAATGTCAGTGTCACGTGTCGGACACCAGGGACATCTTCAACCAGAAGTGTCGATGCTTCAGAGGTTATAACATTCAAATTAACCATTTAGTTTTGATCATAACCAGGTATATACAGGATCTTTCTCACTTGGTTTGGGAGGAATTCCATGGGTTATAATGTCTGAGGTAGTATGGACATGGTCCTTCCATGCATGAAAGCACAATATGATGATTTTGATCATAATAAGCCTTCTACTTAACTGAAAAATCATTGTTTTTTACTAGATATTTCCCATCAATGTGAAGGGCTCTGCTGGAAGCTTTTTAAACTTTGTTCACTGGTTATTTGCTTGGATTGTAGCATATGCTTTTAACTTTCTCATGAGTTGGAGTTCAGCAGGTAGGTTTTCATCTACTCTTTATCCTTTGTTCTAACACATTCCCACCCTAGGATACACTGACACAGACAATGACACCGGACACAACACAGACATGGACACACAAACACCGGTTTTAGAAGAAATTTTTATTATTGTGTTATGTTATGGCCAGGAACTTTCTTCATATTCAGTGGCACGTGTGGAATCACGATTCTATTTGTAGCAAAACTAGTACCAGAAACCAAGGGGCGTACGCTAGAAGAAATTCAAGCATCTCTGAATCCATATCCAACAAAGAGATGAATTTAATTTGGAATTGGCATGACCCTGTATCAGAATTGCATGCATAAATAATATTGTAATAATTTTCAAAATGCCAAATGGTAAATATAATAACATACTATGTGCGAGTGTGGGTGCAGTGCACTAGAGTGGTGCAAAACTAATGATCTTGATGCAAAAGCATTTTTGCCTAAAGTATCACTACTAATTTTATTTTTGAAGGAATTTGCTTAAAACCCTAGGATAGGATACATGTAGGCCCGCGCCGCCCCCACTACTCAACAATTTACTAGAAATAAATAATGTTGAAAGGCCACTATAAGTCTGAATGAAGGAAATAGCAATCAGCAAGTGTCTTGTTGGTACAGGTGTGCATTGAATTTTCTGAAGGAATATTGAGGAAATAACCTGGAATTTGTTAACTAAAAAAAAGTATTATAAATGTCTAAGAAACAAAATACTAGTATAACGCAATGGATTGATCCACGTATGGATTAATCTGGAATTTGACGAAATAAGTATTTTGTTGGTACATAAAAAAGGAACCTAGGAACTAAAACTGTTTTTAATCTCAGGGAAATATCCTAGCATGAAAGAATTTATATTCAACACGTTCTGAGTTCAAGCTCCTACTAATTCTCTTGTGGTGGGGCAAATGCAACCCTCCATTGTTCATAGTTTTTCTACACCCTAATTTTTCTTTTTATAAAAAACAATAATATTTTTTCTAGTGTGTGCAAGTGCAACATTTTCCTATATATACCAAAAAAAAAAGTGCAACAATACACACAATAACTCTCATTAATTCGTAAAAAAAACTCTCATTAATACAAAAATGTGACCAATATTTGACGAATTAATACTCTATTTAGTCCATCACTTTTTAGAAAAGTTTAATTTAGTCTCTGACTTTTCAAATATTCCTATTTAGTCCCCGTGTATCAATTTAGTTCTTCCATCAACCACAGTAAGTTAACAGTGTTATCGGAGCTGACGTGACAGTTAAGTGTCTGCGTGGCAAATCTCAGGGACCACACTGTAATACCGAAGAAAAAATTAATTCCACTTCAGCTTGCCATGTCACATAAATGTTAGGGATTAAATTGAAATTTTGAAGACTAAATTGATAGTCGTTTTTCTTTTTAAATGAGTTGTATTTGTGGGGACCAAGTTGGTACTAAGCTATATAAGTCGGGGATCAAATTGAAACCCCAAAAAAATTAATTTCAGCTCTAATGTTTACATCCTTTTCATCTTCCATTTCATTTTTTACTTCTCTCAAGGAAAGAAGAACTTGTTGCGGGGCAATAAAAGAGTTGAACCAAATGCCGAAGCCGTGGTAACCCGCATCAAAAGTTTAACTTGGAGTTGGTGTAATCCACTTCAATGCTTGGAAGGGGGAGAAACGATGGGTTGACATGCACATTGTTAGCAACCCAATTCCGTTTTGAGTCTTATTTTTCTTGCACAGTCTTTTTCCCACCTGGGTTTTGGGCAGGGATGTTTTGAGGAGCGCTTCTTCCTTTCTTTTTTAATGTAAATGGGATTGGTGCACTTTAAATGCTTTTATCAATACAATTTTTGTTTATCTAAAAAATGATATAAATGAAAAAGAATATTAAATGGGACGGAAGGAGAAAAATTGAAGTCTTCAAGAAGTGGGTTCTAAGCTGGTTCGGCTCCTTTATTGCCCCACAAAAGTTATTTTTTTCTTGAGAGAAGTGAAAAATGAAATGGAAGATATGTAAATATATGAGTTGGAATTAAGTTTTTTGGGTGTTTCCGTTTGGTCCCTGTTTATATAATTAAGTATTAATTTGGTCCCCATAAATACAAAACATTTTTTTTAAAAAAAAAATGAGTATTAATGTGGTCCCCATAAATATCAAATTTTAATTTAGTTCCCAACTTTTACTGAAGTGGACTAAAGTGAAATTATTATATTTTTGGGGCATTTCAATTTGGTCCTTGAAATTTATCACGTAGACACTTAACTATCACGTCAGCTCTGTTGACACCGGTAACAAACTGTGGTGGACGGAAGTACTAAATTGTTACTCTCTCTGTTAAAGAATATAAGCAAAAATGAATCAACACAAGTTGACGTATCTAAAATTACATAAACTTTCGTTGATCCATTTTTACTTATATTCTGTAACGTAACGGATAGAGTATATGTTTGTAAAAGTAAAGAACTAAATAAAAATATTTAAAAAGTCGGAAACCAAATTAAACATTTTTAAAATATCAGAAACTAAATACTAGAATATTAATTCTATTTAACTAGGCTTATCCTTGTACGCATGAGAAAATAAAGGCTAATTTCGTCTCTAAAACCTACTAGTATCATTTATGAATTCGTCTTAGTTCATCGATTCCGATGAAATAGGTATGCATCAAAGCACAGCCTTATCCCAACTCTCAAGCGTTGCTTCACCACTAGTTTCCCCATCCATAATGCCGTCAACTTGGAAATCGCATTTATTTTCTCCTATTTCCGTTACGGAGGATGGTCAAGTCAAACACCACAACAATATATCCATCCATAATTCCCTTTTATTTATTTTCACCAAAAAACAGCTAGATACTACTACTACTACTACTCCTCTTCCAAGGGTAAAAAAAATAATACTAAAAATTACCGAGATCTATGAATAGTAAATTTGTCCGAGTCACAGATGAGATGAGGGAATCCAACTCAGTAAAAAGATAAGAGAGGATAACGTTATTGTTAAATTTAACCCATACAAGTAAAACAGATTGGCTACAAAATATGGCTGACTATTTCAAGGGTGGTCATACTCATTTACGTGGGACCCGCCACCGTTTCCTCTACTCTTCTATCACGGTTTCCAGCTCATATCCCTCATCTCATCTCTTCTATTAATACCTTCTTTCTCTTCTTCCCTCTTTTCCCTTTCAAGCATAAACTCAAACACCTTCCCTACGATAATATGATTACTACTGATACAATTATCTCTTCTTTATATTACCCTCTTCTTTTCTCTTTCTCTCTTTCTTTAGTTCTTCCTAAACTTATCAACATCTTCAAGAATTATAACATGCACTCCCTCTTCACTTTCACCAACGCTAACGCTATCGCTAACGTTAACGTTAACACCACTACTGAAGAATTTGATCACCACCGTCGATCTATTTCAGGTCTCATAACCGCCACTGAAGATAACGATAAACTTCCGAATGTTATCGAATCTACGACGTTGAATTTGAAGCCTGGAAATAAAGGAAACTCTCTTTTTATTAGATTGCCGTCGCGTACGTCGATTGGATTCATCGCTGGCGATGTTGACGGTTTAATGTCTTGTACTGAAAGTCTAGGGTTTGAGAGTTCTGATGAGAGGAGATTCGATGATAGAATTGACATTGTCCGTAATGATGACGTGAAGGTGAATGACGATAATGGTGATAGTGATGATTGTGATGAGGTTTGGAGACGGAGGTTGATGATGAAGAAGGCTGAAGGGAAAGGAAAATTGTGTAATGTTAAGTCGTTTCCACCGCCACTTTCATCGTTAAATCGGAACGGTAAACCGAGTTTTTATCTACGTCCGGTGAGGAAAGACGGAAGGTTAGAACTCACGGAAGTTAGAATACATCGGCCGGAGATTCTTCACGCTTCAAGACACGATGGACGGTTGACATTGCATCTCATACCAGATCAACCTAGTCTAGAAGATGAAGAAGATGATGATGATGAGGAGGAGGAGGAGGATTATGAAGAGGAAGAGGAGGAAGAAGAAGAAGAACTTGTGCAAGAAAATGAAGAAGAAGAAGAACTTGAGGTGGAGGAAGAAGAAGAGGAGATTCGTGGTAGAAGTGAAAGAGAAGATAGGGTAGGAGGAGGTGAATGGGGATATTCAGGGGGTGTAGGAAGTAATAACGAAGGATTAAGGAGGTGTCACGAAATGGTGAACCAACATCAACACCAAAATCATCTACGAATGTGTGGAATTAGCATTGTGTGACTTGACATTTTTTTAGGGACACGTGGAAGTTGGATTTTCAGTTTTCTTTTCAATTTTGATCAGCCAGCCAGAGCAGCAGCAGAAACTGAAAGGGACGAGGAACATTGAATGATTGATGTATAGAAAATTGTGTCCCTGTTGACTCTTTTTTTCTGTCGATATTATTCTGATGATGCTAATGCTAATTTTGGCACACAACACAGAGGAACTGACATACATGCTGAGGTAGGCGCTAGCTGTGCCTGTGGCTACACACAAATTAACATGCGGTTTTGTTTCCATCTTGTGTGTGAACTGAAAACAAACGACAGTAACAAAAAGCCCAGCGAGCTAGCTAGCCAAAAACACCTGCAAATGCAATGCAACTAGTATTTAACTCACTGTGTGCTTTCTGTTCTGAAAACAATCAAGCTGACTGTAAAAAATGAGAGAGACTGAGTAGAGGTGAGGTGAGGTGAGGTTATGTGATGTGAGCAAGTGAAAATTTTATTTGAGAGTTTCTGCAATTGTGTTACTCACCCAATTTTGAACTATCATTATAGTATTTGTTAGAGAAAAAATGCAAAATTATACCTACTTTCCTCCGTTTTGTTTAATTTTATTCATTGTTCTAAATTGTGACCTGCAATTGCAATTGCAATTGCAATTGCAGTCATAATATAACGATTTAGAGGTGTTGTAATATAATGGTTTAGAGGTGTGTGCATCAACATCATAACTACGATTACGGTGGTGTCAATCGCGAGTTTGTAGTGCGACCGCAATTGTAACCGCAATTTATAATTATAATTTTGTGCCAAGATATTTTGGCTCAACTCACTGACATAACTTTTTCGGATTGATACCCCCTCCCGTTTTTATTATAAGAAAATTTTATAGTTTTAAGTTTATTGATTAGGTGATATATTTGATCTATAATATAGATCAAATACATCAATTATTCAATAAACTTAAATGTGTTCTCAATAATCAAGTTTTTTGAGCTCATATGATTGTGTGTTGGTCAATTTGAAAAAAGAATGTGAGAGAGACATCTTCAAATTAAAATATTGTCAAAAAAATCTTCAAATTAAAATGGTTGGTCCAAAATCAACAAGGATGGATGGATACTTGGCTACTCGCAACTTGAAGTCGTAGTGCTGCCAGGTGTTTTTATTAAGAATGAATTGGTAGATAAAGGACAAAAAACAGCTGTTTATACTTTATACTAGGAAGAGATCCGTGCGTTGCACGGATTGTTCTAATATTTTTTAATAAATTTTAGATATTGAAACATACAAATTTTTAGAATAAGTTATATATATATATATATATATATATAGTATTATGTAGTTGCCACTTGTATATAAAAATTATTTATCTTTGGAAATATTCTTAATAGTGTGTGAGTTTTTTAATATAAATAATTATCAATAATTTTTAAAATATTAAATATCAAAATATAATTTTACAAAACCGAGACAAATATTAGAATGTGCATTAATATTTGACTTTTAATTTTTTTGCAAATATGTCCTTAGAATATTATAAAGTCATATATAAGCTAAATATATGAAATTATTTTATATAAATTTATTATGCAATTGTTACTAAATAAATTTATTTATTTTTCTGTAAAAAAATTTAAAATCAATTTAATTTTATCCATGTTGTCGACTATATAAAGCAAATAATAGACACTATAAGCTTTTAACCAATATATAGTAAAATAGCAAACTTTATTTAGCTAGGCGAAATAAAAGATAGACAGAAAACCAATAAACTATTTGAACAATCTACAAACTAAGTTACCTCAATATCTTTCTTATATATATGTAACAATTACAACAACCACAACACAATATGGGTGACAACCTCAAAATTAAATTCTAAAGTTTTCACTTTTTTCTATCGTTTTTCTAGCATCCAAGTAAAATACAAATGCTTTAAACAATATACCATTTACAAATGAGATACCTTTTTATTCACAGATTCATCATACTGTTTTTCTTTGATTGAATACCAAATATCTACCTTCCCCCCAATTACTAATGAAACTTCAAGCCTACTACATGAAATGGCTCTAATCTCCATTTTGTCTTGCTATTATTCATTGTGGTTACTTTAAGTGAGTCCCGAATTCGTAAAGGTTAGAATTGCTAGCGCTTGACTGCAACATAGGTACTTTTGTAAATTGTAGAATTTATTAAATGTAATTGTTTGGGAACATGATTTCATATGGAAAAAGCTACATCAATTTCACAAAATTGTTGGGAACTATTATTCGGGTACACAAATCGTTAAATCTAAACTTATATCAAGTACATATCAAGTGCCAAAATATGCGTGTTTTAGAAAAAATTATATGAACCATGATAATGCATTGAAAGCTCAACATGAAAAATGCAAAATATGTGTGTCTTAAGCTATATGAACAATCAAAGGAATAATCTGTAAGGCTAAAGAATTAACCTGCAACTTACACAGACAAACATACGTATTCTTTCAAATACGGCAAAAATTGATGTGGAAGGTGGTGTTCAAGGTTGTGTATGACAAATACGAAAGAAAGTTTGATTTTTATGTATCCTCAAAATTTCACATATATTTTGTAGTACCAACCATCTTTTGCAGAATATACACATGATATGTTCAATCTCATTATAAAAATATAATAATAGAGTACTTGTATTTTGGTGAGTGTCAATTCCTATGAGAGGTGTTTATATAGGTAGGTAGTATAGTATAGTAATTTATTGCAATGCAATGGCATGCAGTTACACTTTTATTATTGTTTATTATTATTTATAATATGAATTAAAAAGTTTCAAAACTGTAATCGTGAGTTATTTTCTGAGATAATTTTTACCGAAACTGTAATGGCTCTTTGAAGTATCTTGCATACCTTTTTTGATCCTCTTAAATTTTGATGCAACACATTAATTAGTTTCAATTGTAGAAGGCTAAAAGTAATTAAATTATAGAGTGGTAGTTTAACATTCTTTACGTGTCCCGTTTAAAAAAAATCTTTATGAGTTATCATTTAACAGTTATGGTGAAATTTAAAAGTCCCAATAATTTTTTTTTACATAGACCAATTATGGAAATATTAGTGCTATACGTTATTAAAAAACGAATTGAAAAAGATTTTTGGAAACAACTTTTAAGATTCTTGATAATGAGAAAATTGAGGAGCACTCTAGAGCAGCACTTTTCAATTTAAAAAGTTAAAAAATCATTTATTTTTAATTATACAATTTTTTCTTTACTAAAAGAAAGTATAATATTTACAAATAAATAATTTTACATTATAACTAAAATTAAAGTTTTCTTTTGTCTTCTGTCAAGGGAAAAAGTTGTGTTTATCTAAAAATTTAGAAATAAACATAAAGATTGAGAAGCACTGTAGACGCAACTTTCAAGTTTTTTTTTATAGTTAATTAATATTCCACCTTAGAAAATCATTTAATAAGTAGTGGGTTGGACACAAAGGTAGAAATTAATAAATAATAAAAGGGAAGTGTTATAAAAGACAAATATAAAAGGAAAAATTCAAGGATTATCGTGGAGGCTCCATTGGGGATTCCTTTACTAATATGTATAGAAGATAGATAGATAGATATAGATATCGCTATAAAGTGGTTTTTTTTTTCATATTAATTTAGTATTATTTATTTTTTTACTTTGTATAGGTAATAAAGATAAATAAATAAATTTAAAATTAAGTCAAAATTTGGAGAAGCATCTTAGAGCTTGGGAAAAAGGTTGGTATTTTTTTTTAATAATTTATTGAATTTTTAGCTGGAATTATTAAATTTGTATACACATAATTATAATTTGTATGAACATAATTATAATTATTATGTTTTTCAGAATAATTGTATGAACATAATTATAATTATTATGTTTTTCAGAATAATTGTAATGATATTTAAACTGAAAATATTTGTTAAAAATTTGAGTAAAACATGTGTTAATATTGTAGCGTAAATCATGTGTAAACTAATGTTATAATTGGTCTGTTTTTTTTGTATAAATAAAATAATAGTGTTAGTCATTAAACTTGAAGTTTTTTTTATTTTTCTTCAAGTTATATTATTTGTATTTATTAATTTTTTAATTATTGAAGAATATAAAGGGTCTTAATAATTTAGTAATATGTAATCATGAAAGTAAGTCTCCTTTTATGTGGGAATTATTAAAAATATATTAATATAATTGAAAATCTAATTAGAAAATAAATGAAGATGATGTGGAGCTTCCTAGAGCTTGGAAAAAAGCTTCATTTAGAGATTTACTAGGGGAAATTCCCGTGCGATGCACGGGTTTATACAAATATTTCTTTAAAAAATATGTTATGGATATTATAATGATATTAATAGAAGGAAATAAAAATTTAAGGAACTAAATAAATATTTTTTATTCAACTTTAAAATTAATACAACTACACATTATAGATTTATTTTTTTAATGTGATTTATTTATTTAATTTCCAATAAACTCTTGAGTTAGTACAATATGGGTTGAAGATGTCAAGTTTTAATTAATTCCTAATATATTTAATTAAATTTTTGAAAATATTGCATATTTTGATATTTAATTTATTTATACTTAGCATTCAAAAACTTAAAATTAATACAAACTTGATAGCAATCAACTTTTCTGGTAAGGATTATATATTTAATGCATACTTTATATTTAGTATTATATGATGTTAAAAAATATTATAAGGATCTTATATATTGTAATGATATTAGTAGAAGGAAATAATAATTTAAGGAAGTAAATATATATTTTTTATTCAACTTTAAAAATTAGTACAACTATACATTATAGATTTATTTCTTTAATTTCCAATAAGCTCATGAGTTTGTACAATATGGGTTGAAGATGTAGAGTTTTAATTAACTCATAATATATTTAATTCATTTTTTGAAAATATTGCATTTTTTGCTATTTAAATTTTTTATTTATTTATATTTAGCATTCAAAAACTTAAAATTAATGCATGTTTGATAGCAACCTACTTTTTTGGTAATACTCTATCAATCTTGAACATGTGTTTGTGAATGTTTAAGGAACATATTAAAAAAACTTTTAGATATAGCAGATCATCCAATTTCATTGAAGCTATTAACATTAAATTAGAGTAGAAAAAGAAAAATGCGTGTGTATCATAATCTTTTAAATTTATCTAAACTATTTAATTAATAATATTCAGCTTCATCTAATTATATAAAAAAATATCTAAAATGGTATAGCACTGAGTTTCATTGTTAATAATTTATGTTATATTGTCAACTTTGGTAGACAATATAATATTATATTTCAAAGTTGACAATATAAAAAAATATTTAAAAAAATATCTAGTGTTAAGCCCGTGCGTTGCACAGATTTGTTTAATAAAATAATTTAATTTAGATGATTATTATTTTATAATTTATTCCTTTAATTTCCAATAAACTCATGAATTACTACAATATGGGTTGAAGATGTAGAGTGTTAATTAATTCATAATATATTTAATTCAATTTTTGTAATTATTGCATATTTTGCTATTTCAATTATTTATTTAATTTTATTTAGGATTCAAAAACTTAAAAATAATACATACTTGATAGAAATCTACTTTTTTTGTGGTAAGCTTTGTTATACTCTGTCAATCTTGAGCATGCGTTTGTGAATGTTCAATGAACATATTAAAAAAACATTAAGATATAGCACATAATCCAATTTAATTGAAACTATTAAAATTAAACATTTTTTAAAAAACAATATTAAAATCCATAAAAGTGACAACCAAACAAAAGTGAATGAAAAGATAAGTGGTGACCTCTCTACTTAGGTATTTATAGGATTTCTCAAGAAAATTGAAAAGACTATAGGCTTTAAAAAAATGAAAATATTATAACAAATGATCTCTTCTAAAAACCAACTATAATAATTAGTACTAATCAAAATAATAATTTAGAGACACCAAAAGGTAACAAAAATCAAAACATTAAGTAATGAATTAAGTGTAAGGACTAAAGGAGAAAGCTTTTTATAAAGTGAGTTTTCTCCCTTTTTATGCTACTAACCTAGATATTTAATTTTGTCGTGTTAAAAAACTTAGATATATAAAAATATCATGCTAAAAAAGAAGACATAAAAATATAGATATATATAGATTATATTATATTATATTATATTATATTATAAGTTACAAAACTATGAAAATTTAGCACATAATTTGTAAGATTTATTCCAACCAAAATTTAGAGAGAAGCTTAAAGAAATGATCCACCTGTTAGGTAAAAGGTATCGACGTGTATCTTCTTTGCACATAGATGAGGGGAATGCTTGAAAATCGTCCAAGAACCATTTAC
Organism: Oxytropis ochrocephala; assembly: GCA_020916435.1. Lineage (NCBI taxonomy): Eukaryota > Viridiplantae > Streptophyta > Magnoliopsida > Fabales > Fabaceae > Oxytropis > Oxytropis ochrocephala. Next base: position 116,293,153 of record CM037091.1, on the reverse strand, counting down.
ATGGAGTACTTCTATTCAATTATGTAATTGTCGATGTGGAAGATAGTATTGACATGAGTAGCGTACCTCTAAAGTAGTACTCACTTGAAATGTTGAAACAATTGCTATGCCCTTATTGACGCCAAGGATTGTGTTACTCCCTAGACAAAGGAAGAGTATAAGATAACAAAAGTGGTACCACCAGAAAGTTAGCACAATAATCTAGAAAATAAAGATACATAAAAGTGGAGAGTAAATAAAATGCTTAGATTGAAACCAAAAGAGACATAAAACTTTGCAGAAGAACAATTATAGTTATATATATATATATATATATATATATATATATATGCAAATAATATATGAATAATTGAAACTTTAGTCTAACATGGTAGAGATTTCTTTTTCTATTCTTATGCTTACTTCAAACCTAGTAGAGAGTTTAGAGGCAAGCACCAAAGTGATCAACTACTCAATAAACCGAGTCCGAAATGGTAGGAGGGTACATAATGTTGAAGCAATCTTTATAGTAGTCAAATATTTGCAAAGAAAATGAATGTGAATAATTATAGTTTAAGTGGATTTTAATTGATATTAATGGTGAATATGAAAAGCCTAATTACATAGAGTTTCAGTTTTTAGGAAACTGAATAAACCAATAATAGTATAGATCTTTTTTGGTTTGCTTAATATTGTGTAATAGTTTATATATGAGTAAATAAGAAGTTATAGATAATAAATGTATTTGGGCAGTTTTCTTTTTGAAAACTTATTTGGGAAGTTATTTTGATATTTTATTTTTATTTCATAAATTTCAAGCACACACATATATAAAAATTCAATTGGAATATAAATAACTACTTTAAGAATTAAAAAAATTAACAAAGTTACATAAGAAAATTAAAAGATAATATAGTTTTTTTATTTTACGTGAAATTAGAGTTGTTAAATTCTACACATGAAGAAACTGAATTGTTACTCAACCATAGGAATTCCATAATATTAAAAGTAACACATACTCAATCATGCTTAAGAGTAAATGAGTAGTATCGGTTAAGGAATTTGTATGGTTTTTTTCTTACAAAAAACTATTTGATTAGTAATTTAGTATTTTACTTTTGTTTCATGAATTGCATGTATATATATAGATATATATATATATATATATATATATATATATATATATAAAAGTAAAATGGTAAAAATGTTAGTTTTAATTGTATAAATAGCTAGTTCAATAATTAACAAAATTAATTGCAAAAATTAAAAGAAAATATATTTGCTGAAATCTTAAGATGAAAATTTTGAATTGTTAACTACAAAAAAAGTTGAAATCTAAAGAAAATTTTCTTTATTGTTTTAGAAAAATTTATATAGTAGAGAACACAATAAAATTTCAACTTATAAATTTTATTAAATATAGGAACATCATTTCCATAAGAAAATATCATTTTCATATAAATACAAAAACATTTAATTAATATTCCACTAAGAGAATTATTTAATAAGTTAGTGGTAACTAATTGCTTTCATTAAAATTAAAGTCCTCTTTCCCCCTAAATTAAAAATAAATATTTTAATAGACAAAAATCTTGAGAAAAATTGTGGAGCTTCCTTTGGGGATTCATCTCATAGATTTTGAAATAAATAATTATACTTAATTATCAAGGTGGTTAGGTAATAATAAACTATACATAAAATAAAATAAAAACAATAAATAAATAAAAGAATATGAGTAGGATCTCCACTATAGCTTAATTAAGATGAGAAGAAAGTTGTTATTAATTAAGGAAAAAAGAATGTTGATATTTAAATTGAAAAATAAATGAAGATGATGTGGAGCATCCTAGAGCTTGGAAAAAAGCTTCCTATAAATATTTTAATAGACAAAAATCTTGAGAAAAATTGTGGAGCTTCCTTTGGGGATTCATCTCATAGATTTTGAAATAAATAATTATACTTAATTATCAGTGGTTAGGTAATAATAAACTATACATAAAATAAAATAAAAACAATAAATAAATAAAAGAATATGAGTAGGATCTCCACTATAGCTTAATTAAGATGAGAAGAAAGTTGTTATTAATTAAGGAAAAAAGAATGTTGATATTTAAATTGAAAAATAAATGAAGATGATGTGGAGCATCCTAGAGCTTGGAAAAAAGCTTCCTTTAGATATTTATATAGATAGATAGACTAGGGGGAATACCCGTGCGTTGCACGAATTGTTATATTTTTATTTTATTTTATGTAGTTCATATATAAAAATAAATAAGTTGTTAATATACATTATGTATAATAAAAATAAAAATTTATATCAATATGTTGTGTCATTTTTTATATTTTAAAATTATTTATTTTAGGTAATACTCTTATAAGCCGTATATATTTTTAAATATAAAATAATCGCAAATAATTATTATGAGATAATTGTTGAAAATATAATTTTATAAAAATAAAATTAATTTTAGAAAGTCATTGAATACTTAAGGACTTATTCAATAAAATGGTTCATAAAAAAACATAGTTAAGATTCTTCAAAAAAATAAAAAAATAAAACATGGTTAAGAATAAAGTGGAGTAAAATAGTGTTATTACATATAAGAAAAATGAAAAGAAACATATTTTCAGTGTAACAAAACGAAAAGTAAGAAATTAAAATATGATTAGTATAATCATCTTAAATTATATTAAACTTTTTGAATGCTTGCATAATCAACATGAACAAACATTCTTAATTTAAAGAAAAATGAGAATATGTTGGATAGTTTTTTTTTTTACAAAGTTTGTGGGATAGATTTTAACATATAAAAGTTTTTTTTAACTCATAAACTTTAAAATCAATTAATATGAAAAGATTGAAAATCAATATCTGTTACAAAGTAGACTATAGTTATTATACTACTAACCATACTAATTTAGAAGACTTATACAATAAATTTTAAAGCGTATATTAAATATTATTTTAATTTAAATACATAAATGTAATACATAAATTCTAAAACTGATAAAAACTCTACCTCTTCCACCAATATTCTACTAACTCATGAGTTTGTTGTCAAATAAAGAAATTATTCACATGAACACGAAATCCCATCCTTTCAATGTATAATTGTTACTAAAAGAGAATTCTAAAGGTCAACTAATTATTTTTATTTCAAAAACAACTTATATTAGTTTTGATTAAAAGAGAAAAACATGTACATTGTAATAATTTTAAATCATCTAATTCATTATATTTGGTAAATATATTATTCAACTAATTTAGATTTGTATCATTTCTAATTAAATAATGTCTTTCTAAATAAAGATATAATTTTAAAAATACTTTGAGATTTATCTATCTATCTATCTATATATATATATATATATATATATATATATATATATATATATATATATATATATATATATCTATCTATCTATCTATCTATATATATATATATATATATATATATATATATATATATATATATATATATATATATATATATATATATATATGTGTGTAAAAAAATGGAAAAAATAAATAAAAACTTCATCTCATAAGTCTCATGAATTTATTTGAATGAATAGATATTAATAGAAAATAGAAAATTGATTTTTGATGTTTAATTGTATATTTAAAATCAAAATGAAAGTCTTCCTTACGTATATTAAAAATATAAATATTAGTTGAATAAAATATAAGTTATAAATTATTATTTTTATCAAAATTATAGTTATATATTAAATTGGAGATGATTTATGAATTTATTTGTCTTTTTCCTCTTGGATAATTTTCCACCAAGGGTCTCTTCATAAATATCGTGGATCATTCACTTCTCTCACAAATGATTGTCTATTGGAAGTAGCATCAAAGAATAACATAGAGGATCAAAACCATTGGAAGAAACATCTCAAATAGAAAGCAACATGCGTTATGAAATAACTATTTTTTGGATGCAAATGCCCAAAATTTCTATTAAATACTTATTTGAAAAAAACAGCGAAGAAAATTCATAACAAAATTTCAATTATAGTTTCACCATTTACAATTAGCTGTTGAAGATATATTCCAATCTAAGAATAGATAGTTGAGTCTATTTACTGAACATACAAATATGATCATGAAACGTGAAGCCTATAACAATTTCAATGCTAAATTAACAATCAATAAAAGCCTAAGAAAAAAAGACAAATTTACATGGAATTTTTTGGAACTCCAACTACTGTAATGCATTTCTTCAAGCTTGGTTATTAGTGATGTAACAACCAAAAAGTGTTGTAAAAAGTGAAAAGATAAGTGGTGATCCCTCTTCTCAATTTTTTTAGGTATTTATAGTATATCTAAAGAATACTTAAAGTCAAGGAAAATGAAAAGATTCTAATGAATGTCTATTATAATAATAATAGTAATTAATAATTAATACTAATAACAATAATAATTAATACTAATAACAATAAAAGGCAACCAAAATCAAACATGAAATAGTGGATGAATAAGGGATGGGTTTTTTTGGAAATAAGGGAAGGGAAGATCAAAAATTAAGCTTACTTTAGTTAGAGATGTATAGACAGATGGAATATTAAGTGGTTTCCAATTCCAAGCGTATTATCTCATTATGCACTGTTGAACCATGCATACCTCAAGTTAAATTTGAAAGTTGTTAATTGCAAAAATAAATAAATATTGAAAGTTGTTAAATTTGAATAAATTAATAATTTATTTAAATTAACAATAAATTAACATGTTATTTTATAACTAAAATTAAGCTATTAAAATTAATTAATTTTTTAATATTCCACTAAGAGCATCATTTAATAAGTTAGTGGCAATTATGTTCTTTCATTGAATTAAAGTCGGATTTATGTGTTAATTATAAATAAATATTATATTAAACAAAAATAATGAGAAGCATTGTGGAGGCTTCATTGGGGATTTCTTTACATAGATAGATAGATAGATAGATAGATATAGATATATAATATATAGGTAATTCATAGAAACATAGACATAATTTTATCTAAATATAAAAAGCTTATTTTACATGAGATTTTTATTTATATTTACCAATTATAATAGTTTAGATGAAATAAGAAATTATTAGTTGACCTTTAATATTTTTCTATGATACAATTATGCATTTAAAAGGAGGGGTTTTACTTAAATAATAGTTAAATACTATTCCACTAAGAGTATCATTTAATAAGCTAGTGGTTATCATGAATTGAAGTCTCATTTATGTGGAAATTAGAAATAAATATTAATATAGTTAAAAATCTAATTGAAAAATAAAGGAAAATGATGTGGAGCATCCTAGAGCTTGGAAAAAAGCTTCCTTTAGAGATTTATATAGATTACCAGTTTACTTACGTCAGTGTCCAACATAAACCCCATTTAACTTTTACTCTAGAGAAGTACCATTTTAAAAAGATGAACGACGTAAACAACAAAATAGTGTAAGATAAATCACAAAAACTGTTTTTAAGTCCTAATTTGGAGATTAAGGTAGTGAAAAGTTTGTTAGAGCTTCCATGAGTGGATCAATAAATTGATGGATTTTTTTTGGGGAGTGCTTTCCCCACACCCCCCTACTTATTCACACCCCATCAAACTTATAATTCCAAAATTACCCCCAATTCAAAAAAAGAAAAAAAAACCACACCCTCCCCCCCTTCTCTCACTCTCCCTCGTCTCTCATTCCTCCTCCCCCCCCCTTTCAACCCTAACCTCTCTTTCCCTCTCACTCACCTTCTCCCAACTCACTCAATCTCACTCAATCTCTCACTCAATCTTCTCCACCAACATTCTCAAGAGCACACAGGTTATTTTCGCCTCCCTCACTCTCTCTCTCTGTTCGCTCCATTTTCTTCAAGGTATGCCTCTCCCCTACGCCCATTCTCGGTTTTTTTTTTTCGAACGCAGAATTGTTCGAGTGAGGTCCATCGAACACGTGAAAACGAAGGTGTTCGAATGAGGTTGTCGCGAACACCGCTCGAGCAACCTCATTCGAACCGCTGTATTTATAAATCGAAATCGACTTGTTCGAGGTGGTTGTGCGAAACGAGTTCGCACGTAGCCCTTCGAGCGATCGTTTGACGATGAACTTTCTCACTGATTCTGTTTGGTTATGTTAATTTGATTGAATCGGTTACGTTGATTGTTGTTTCGATATATGTGAGGAGTAGAGGGTGTCGTCATGCAAAAACCTTCTCGAGCGAGCGGTCGGCCACCTCCTCTACGGTTTCAAACCGCAAAAGGAGGAAAGAAGCCGGTGAACCCTCCCGAGCTGGGGGTCGTGCCGGGGTGGGGTAGGGTTGATGTTCCTCCTCCCCACTTCCGGGAGGATATTGGGCGGGATATTGAGCGTGATGCTCAATTTCCGCCTATGAGTTAGTTCTACCCTTCATCTGCTAGGCCTTCGCCTCGCGCTGGGCCTTCATCTCTGCGCTAGGCCTTCATCTTCTGGCCTTCATCTTCTAGGCCTTCATCTTCTAGGCATCATGAGGAGGAGGCTGCGAGCCTCGTGAGGAGGAGGTTCTTGAGCCTCGTGGAGGTCGCTGCTTGTATTAGGCGACATTCCCATTTCTGGTGGACCGTAAGATGGTTCTGCTTGCCCACATACACGGCACATATCCTCACCGATTTTTATTCGGCGCCGTAAGTTATTATTTTATAGTTGAGTGTTGTAAATTTGTTTATTAAGTTGTTGAATGTTTTGGCTTATCAGTGTCTTTTTCGAATGCAAAGCGCCGGATTTACTGACCAATCCCACATGGACTTTTATTACGACGGTGTTTCATGTGCGATTAGGACACTCGACGAACCTTCGTGGTTGGTTCCTTGTTTGGGCTTGGCTTCCCCATTCTCCACAGAAATGGGTCAAACGCATTCATAGGCGTTGGCGGCCGGATACATCATCATTCCACCTTCCCGTGGGTGAGATGAGCATCACCCTTGATGATGTATCCCACCGCTGCACATCCCCATTCTTGGCGGTTCTATGACATGCGGGATCGACTTCATGGCGGGGGGAGCATTCTTTGGTTGACTTTTTGGGTGCCACACCGAGGATCTGCAAACGCCTGCACTTCGGGCCGTGGGGCATGCGTCTGTTGGGCTTGTATGGGTGAGGATAGGTCTACCACCCACCATAGGCGAGAGGGCGCGTGGGACCATCTTTGCTAGGGCCTACATGTCAGATCTTTTAGGTTGCACCTTGTTTGCCGACAAGTCGTGCAACAAGGTTAAGCTTGGCTACCTTGGTATCTTGATGGATTTGGAGGCGATTGGAGACTATTCTTTGGGGCCATGGCCCTGGCCCATCTCTATGATCAGCTGAAGGATGCTACAAGGAAGAAGACCAAGAAGATTGCTGGTCATCTTCCTTTACTTCAGGTATGAAACATATTCTTTACTTTTAAGTTTGCTTTAGTGTTACTTTCAGATTAATAATCAACCAATGATATGTTGATTACAGTGCTTGATCTTTGAGCACTTCCAGTGCGAACTTTTCCTCTTGGGTGGAGCACCCGTGAGTATGATGAGAGTACCCCACGAGGCGAAGAAATGGTTGTGCGATGATGTCCTCAGGGGCATCAAGTCACATACCATCGAGATTATGCCTAGACCTAGGCCGCACCGCGAGTGAGGAGGTGACTGGGACCTACACGCCCCATAGCGGTGAGACCTTTGAGGAGCTGGCCAGGTTCAGAGGGTTCATTCGGAGTGGTGGCTGCATGATGCGTCACTTGCCAGATCGAGTGCTCAGACAGTTTGGGCAGGTCCAGCACATTCCGGAGGATCCCAGACCTCCTACCAGGGCCGTCTGTACTCTCACCGAGTGTGATGAGAGGTGGACTCAGTTTGAGGACCACTTGGTGGCGCGGGGGCCTCCCTGTGTGCCGTACTCGTCAAACACGGTGCCGGGCTACTTTCCATGGTACTCTAGGGTCTCACATCCCTTTCTCTTCCCTGAGCATTATCAGCAGCTTGCAGATGAGCCTGATGTCAGCGTGGTACGTGTCTTTTATGTTAATTGCATGATAATGTTTCTTAAAATTCTATTTATTTAAGTAATAATGTTATGTTATTTGGTTGACAGATGCTACCAGAGCTGATTGATTTGGTTGATGACATTGATGGGGCCATCGATGATCATGTCCCGGAGCCAGTCAGGACCATGTTTCAGCGCATCAAGAGGCTGCTCAACCCCTTCCGTGGGTTTAGGAGGAGGTTTGGGAATGTGTATGAGAGAGGAGGAGGCGCGACACCCGATAGGATATGTCTTAGGAGGATATTTGTTTACTTTTTTTTTGTATAATTTAACAACTTTGTTTCATTTGGTTTTTAATTTGAAATTCCTTTTACGTTGGCGCAAATTTATTGTCATTACGGTAACAATTACGGTGAAAATAAAAAAAAGTTGAACAGATTTAATATTGGATAAGAACATAAATTAAAAACACAAATTGCAAAAATACAAGGATAGGAAATTTAAAACGAAACGACGGAAAACAAAATACAATCTAATTCTACTACGGATTTCTTGAGACAGATTCTCGTGTTTCAACGAACAATTCGAGATAAGGTTCAATGAAACCTTGGAATTCTTCATGTTTCTCAAACATTTGACTTAACGTCTTCGTCATTCTTGATAGGCTTAAGGCACTTCCAAATACGATTACGTGGGTTCCAAATTACGACGTAGGGGATTCACATTCGATTTTTTTAATTTCTTCTTTAACACCATCTAGTTTCACATTTTTTATCGCTTTTTCTTTCAATTCTGCGAATGTGATGTTGTTCTTAAGCATGAAAGTTTTAGTTCTTGATTCACGACTATGAATCAACGGACTGTAATGGTCGTCCCAATTACTGTTAGTCATCTCATACTCAACTTTACGAGGTGCGTAAGTATGGGTTGTTGTGGTGCGGGTGGTGGTGGTTGAAGAAGATGCATCACTCTCTTCTGCAGTTCGTATTGTGTCCACGCACAACTCTAAGATCCGCCGCCCCATCGGAACGTTAGCTAGATGTTCCATCATTGCGCGGACGCGTCGTCGCTATTTCGGATCTCCATGATCGAATCTTTGGGCGGTACCATCATCTCTACAATTGAACTTTTTGAAACGTATACGCTCCACGTCTTTACGCCACGCTCCTGCGGGCGAATCTTCCTCTCGACCTTTTCCTTCATTGGGCGAAGGTGATGTCCTTACTCATCCTGCGAAGACATGGTTAGGACAACGAAACACAACACCATGTTCGCTTGGTGGTGACAAATCCCATCAGGTGAAGAAATCATTAGGAATTTGTCGTTTAGTCTTGGGTCGAGCACAATTGCCATTCCATTTCAAATGGGTTGCGTAAGGAGAGAAGGTTTTGGTGAAGAAGCACTGGGTTGGGAAGAAGCGATTAGGGTTTGGTGAAGAAGCTCTGAGGATGTGAACCCCTTTTATAATAGGCGTGGTGAAATGTCACCGTTGATTTCATTTTTAGATCACAAATCGGAGCGTTTAAATTCTATCCGCTCGAGCACAATTTCCAAAGGGATTTACATCCACTCATTTATCCGATGATTTGGTGATTGTAAACCGCTGATTAAAACTGTCCGGTGGAATCGAGGCGTCCAATACCGCTATCTTTGCGGCAATTCTGCGCAAGAAGACTTGTTCGAACAACATAATTCGACCATGTTCGCATGACCACCATCGAACTCGCTTCGTATGACCTATTCGAACAGTGAAAAACGCCCGAGGGTGTCTGTCCATATTTAACACACTCGAACGGTCCGTTCAAACTGCTCAAGCCCCGTGTTCGAGCAGTGAAAATTTCTCAAAAAAATAGGTCTTTTGGTCTTTTCACACCCTTATGGGGTGTGTTTAGAATAGGAGGGGGTGTGGGAAAAGCAACAGCCTTTTTTTTTATCCCCCACTACCTCTCTCCCACCCCATAACCCATTTTATTCTAGAATTACCCCCAATGTTTTTTTAAAAAAAATTTCGGAAATATCTCACAAAATTGTATTTTCCGGTTCGTATTTTTTTTTTAAAAAGACGTTGGGATTCTCAGATTTACCTCATAGGTCGGTAAATACGATTCGTATTTACCTACCTATGAGATAAATTTGGGAATCCAATTTCTTATTTTGGTAAATTTTGGAGATTCCCGGATTTACGCTTAAATTCGATTTTTTTTTGCCTTTTCAACACAAAACAAATTTGTGAACCGGATTTAAATAAAACTGAGGTAAGTTCGGAAAGTAGCGGGTTAATTCTTCGGATTTAAGAAAAAAGAGACAAGTTCGGATAGTTTGTGTGTTATGTTTTATATTTGAAAGGGTTTTTTAGTCCAAAAGTGAAAAATGGGGGTATGGGGGTGATAACTTTGGGGTAAAAAAAAAGGGTTTTGCTTTTCCCACTCCCCCTCCTACTCAAAACACACCCATAAGGGTGTGAAATGACCAAAAGGCCAGCCAAAGCGTCTTTTTTTTTCAAGAATTTTCACGTGTTCGAAGCCTCGTATCGTCGGTGTGAGTTAAAAATTGACTTCACACCTCTCAGTAAGTAATTTAACTCGCTCGAATGGGTCACGCGAACTCGCTCGCATAACCTTGTTCGAACACCCTATTTTATTTCGTTCGTATGTTGTTAACCGAGGCAACAAATAATGGACCCTCACACCACATTCACCAATTTTATTGTGTTCGCATGCTGTTGTTCGAACGTGTTCGAACAAGGTCGTTCGAACCGTTATTAAACACGTGAACTCAGCGTTTCACGCGAGGTTATTTTTGGAATAAAATTTGTTAAGTGGTGTGAAAGAGTAGGAGGGGGAGTGGAGAAAGTAAAAGCCAAAAAAAAAATCCTAAATTGATGCTGCGAAGCCACGTGAATCATGTTAAAGTCCACTAGCTTGGACCTCTCATGACACAAAGGATATTACTTTCCCCACTCTCCCTCCTACTCTTTCACACCCCTTAACAAATTTTATTCCAAAAATAACCTCGCGTGAAATGCTGTGGAGGACGTGTTTAATGACGGTTCGAAGCATACGAACGCAATAAAACAATATAGAGCTAGAACTACCCCAAAAGTCACAATATCAGTTGTTCTTGACTGGGCCACGAGGCCCACTAAGCGAATTGGACTCGGGTCAACCCAATTACCAAGGACCCATGTTTGTGACCAAGCACACCATATTAGACCATGAGGTCCATGCGCATAATATGGCCTAGATCAGCCCATTTGCTTGGATCCACATCCAATGCCCAGGCCATTAAGCCTCGATGGCTCAAATTCACCAGAGCGATCCAAAGGCTCAGAGCTATCAGGGATCACTATAAATACTGGCTCACATAGCCATATAAGGTACACACTCCTTCAACTTGCATACTCCACGATTCTCTACTGACTTGAGCGTCAAAGTGTTTTTGCAAGTACCCTCTCGTTCTACACACGCATCGACTACAGTCCCAAATCGACCAGGAAAAGGCAGCAAGGTACAAAGCGACACATTATAAAAAAGATTTGACTTTATCTTAACTAACTTAAAAGTCATGCATATTATAAACTCTTATTAGTTGGCGGTGTAAAAAGTTTTACGACAATTATATATACCAATTAAACTCAAAAAAAATATATTAAAAAAACTCAAATATAAAATAGTAAATTATGCAACATTTATTTATAAAATCTATCCTATTAATTTTTTCTCTGATAAAACTATATTTTAATTAGTGTGCCACGACTTAAAATTCCAGAAAGATGGGACGATGGGTCATATTTGCCTTTTGAGTACATGACAATGACATGCCATTGAACATGCGCGTTGCAAAACGGAACGAGAAAAACGTCGACAGCAGGGTTCGAACCTGCGCGGGCGTAGCCCAACAGATTTCAAGTCTGTCTCCTTAACCACTCGGACATATCGACTTCAGATGATTAATAGACTAAACTAACTGAAGAAATACGTTATCATTACTTTTGTCACCGAGAACTCCTTGCCAAAATAAAAACGATTATTTTATTCATTAATTATTGATTGGATTTTAAAAATGATATTGTAAACATTTGAATGAAAATATTAATATGCATAATTAGATAAATTCAGATATTTTGTCGATATTTCTTTTCATGTGGATATATATGTGCATTGGGGTTGTAGTAAACATACAACATTATTCATCTAATATTCGGTATTAAATAACTAAAAACATATAAAAAATTACTTTAAATATAATCCTTAAATTTTAAAAAGATTGTATCAATAGAGGACTAATATACATTCCCCAATCCTAATATAAGGAATCCATTGAAAACAAGGAAAAAGAGAGGGGTACAAAATAAAAAGAAGACCAAAAAGTAAAACACAATAATTTCTAAGGCTTGGAGCACAAGAAGATCTAACAATTTTTTCAAGAAGATATATCTCTTTTTCTTACTTCCCAAACCAATCCTTCACCTCTACGACCAACCCTTCGGGAGCAGGTTGAAACAACTTATGGGGCATAACTAACACCAACTATAGCCACCTAAAAACATCAAAGCATACATAAAAGGAAAAATCATAAGAGAAATATAGAGGTGATTTTGATTCAAGTTCCTACCCACACAAAACACAAACGTGCCTCTTGCATTTTGAATAACACACATCCTTAACAAAATAACTCAAGTGGGAAGTATGGAGAGTAGTTTCCATGCAAATGTAATGACCTTCTGAGGGGCATAACTCTTCCACAGGTTACGCTTCACTTTCCCTTCCCAAACATACGCTAGTTGGTCGTCTTAGTTAGTCAAAGGGAAAATGAAGTGCATAAGATTCGAAATCTACTCCTAGTGTTTACGTAACACTAGTGTTTTATCACTAGTCTATGTTCTCAAGACGATGACAAACTAATGTCATAAAGTTTGTTTTTTTTACTCAACTTACAAATTCATTTACATAGGATTTGCTTGGAGAAAATATAGGAAATTTTTACGATCAGGTATGGGGGATCTTGGAGGGGGGTCTTGGGTAGAGCCGTATACACATTTGCTTGGAGAAAATGTGTATACTAAACTAATTCTTGATTAGAGTCGACAATAATCCTGAATCAGAACAGTGAAACCACACCCAATAAGAAAATGAAATCAAACTATTTTCATTAATCATCCTCAGGAGCTTATGAAAATAAGCCGAAAACAACTTATAGACATATTATAAGCTTTTTTAAAAAAAAATTGAGGAAGAGGAAATTATATTAATCAAAGTGGCTCTAATGACCATTTTACAACTGTTCCCTAGAGGATTGAATTCAACACCTTGAGGATACAAGACTCTTACCATTAAGCTAACACCTATTATAAGCTATTTCCATAAACTCTCTCGAACAGTTTCAAAATTACTAACATTAGTAGATAGTCCTAAATAAACCAATCCAAACATGTCCTACAAATTAGATCATGGTCAAGAAGATACTGCGGCAAGAGACTGAAAACTTTCCAATTCTTCCAATAAGTTATTCAGCCTGGGTATACTCTAACAACATGTGTGGAGAGCGGTAGATTTTAACAAGCGTCCAATACAGAACTTCTTCCACTTCAAGCTCTCCTTCTGCTCTTGCAGCATATATATCTTCACATATTGCCATCAATCTGCATCAACATACACATTATAGACACTTAGAAACCATTGGCACCAACTTTGTTTAATTCCTCCACAAAAACATAAATGATATTTTGGCATAAAAAATCGACAATAAAATAGTTGATTAATGCAGATCAAATATGTGGTTAATTAATAGATGGTTATTGAGTGTGTCAAAACTCATTAACCATCAACTGAATTGAATTAACCATGTATTTGAAATTAGCCACGATAAACCAGCTGTTTTGATGTCGATTTTGCGTGTCAATTTTTGTGTTCAAATAACACGAGATAGGTCAATTGGTCGAGCACCTGTCACAAGAAGGAAGGTTCTCAAAAGGAATTCTCATTCGTAAGTCAGAACACTGTAATCTGATAAAACGTCCAACAGCAAGCACGAAGGTGATGTAAAGTCCCCAGATGCTGAACTTGCTGAGAGTTTCACCGAGAATGCCCTCTTAACCAGCAAGGAAAGCAGATAAATTGGTGTTAGTGAAGGTATTGATCAAATTTGAGGGGAAACGATGTTCTGCCTCAACTCGTGTATGGTCTAAATAGGTAACTGTAATGAAGTTTCAAGTGAACTTACGAGGGGTTTCTTCAGATACAACTATAGCCATTGGTCCTGGGTATTTCCCACATCCATGTGCATCTGAGAAATCAAGATCATAAAAGACCACCACTCTGGATTACCGCGATTGAGGACAAGATCGCCACTAACCAGGTCCACCTGCAAAGACCTTATGCCCGTGTTATAATCTGAGCCAATGCCATTTGCCAGTGAATGAATGTAGGAGTTCAACTAAATAATATTAGGAACAGTTTTATGGTCTTAGATTGGATTTTTTTTTCAGTCTAAGATTAGCAAATTGCAAATTAGACAGACTTACCAACTGTTCAAGAGACCGCACATCTCCGGAGCCTGTGACCCGAAAATATCTAGGATAAATGTTGAATACTGAGAAACTATTGGAAGTACCATTGAAGACTTTAGTCACTTCTGAAGATGTGGGAAGATCCTGCTCCTCTATGGTTAATTCATACTTCACCACTTCCTTTCCTTTAGGCCTATCTCTGGTAAATTCCCAGGTGAAAATAATGTCCATATTCCACCTAAGGGACTTCATAAATCTGGCCTGCACAATAGGTGGGACAAGCCACAATGTACTTGCATCTGATTGGCAGCAAATTAATTGAATGTCTTTCTCATCGTATGCACTAAGATAACCCTGGGGGTCCAAACTTGTGCGTGCTTCGAGCTTCTCCCAAGATATCTTTTCGCACAAAGTAGTCTCAAACAATGTCAACCTTCCACTCAGTGTCTTTATATCAAGCCGAACACTGGCATCTTTGATGGGGTTTGCAATGTTAGTTGGGTTGCCGCTACTGTACATCTGTCCAAAACAATGTAGTTTTAAAGAAATGGTGCAAAGTGAGACTTCAATAAATAATTTAGGGAAAAAGTTGCATCTAGCATTGTTAGGATATGGACCCAAGAAATTGATCTCAAAAATGTAAAAGTGGCATTCAGCAGCCTTGAGCTTTAAAAAATGTCACTTTACTGAAAATGTATTCTTATCTTTCTTGTGTGCACAAACACAAAAAGGATATTTACTCTATCTAGATTTCAAACTAGGTCATTCCCATAGTTTTTATTTGTTATTTCATGAATTGTGGAAAAGGGTTTTAGAATTAGATAAAACTGAGATTCATAGTTGGAGTTTTTCATTTTTAACAAAAAGATAATATTTGGAAGTTTATCTTACCAGCATTGGAGCCCATATCACACACATTAAAACAAAGAATAAACATATCCCATTGCAGAACTTCGTCATTTTTGTCTGCTTTTGCCCTTTCTGGTGGCTGGCTCTATTCAAAACCGCGTCGCATTTGACAAGAAACAAGCTTGCATGAATATCCTCCAACTAGTAAGAAAGTTAAATTGTTAAAAAGATATGAAGGGAAGAAAAATGACACTGCTTTACAGTGCTAATGTGAACTACCTAAAAAAATACTGAGTCAGTGTGTATCGTAATAAGAGTTATGACTTATGAATGTAAGTCGTTGAATGAATAGAAACATTTGCATTTGCTGGAGTACTAATACAAGGATGTTAAGATACTGTTGATAAAAAAAAAGATGTTAAGATACTGGCAAACCAGCGGCATCCAATTTTAAATTAAGGTGCAAAATTGGAAACTATTAACGCTCACGATATCAATATATTACCATTATAGGAAAAGAGACTACAGAAGACTCATGACAAAAGAAAAAAAAATGCTATAGAAGATAAGGAAACGCTAATGCGTTATGAAATAATAATAAATTTCACAACCAAGGTGTGAAAGCTTCCCAAATAGATGGTAACAATATAATGCTTGCTTAATAAGAACATTGTCTTGATGCTGAAGTGCTCAAGCCGTATTAAAAGCACTAACATACTAAATTGGAATATGGGAACAATTTAGTTTTGTGATCGCAAAACCAATAATGAAAATCAATCCTTTAATGAACCTATGCATGTTATCAAGGTCAAAATTGTTGACGTTGTACATTTTAGATCTTGAAGACCTTGCAGTCTTAAACTCAACTGAAAGGTAAACTATGTCTTCATTTCATGTGCTGATCAGCTGTAACTGTTTATATATGACTTTTTTTCCTTCTTTGGTGCTAACTCCAGACAACTTTGGTTAGCCAAAATTGCCTATCGCTTAACTCAAGAGTAAAGTCTTTTAGTGGCATGTTTCGGTCCTCTTTCTAACTTCTTTTATAAATTTAAACCTTTATGTTCATCATAAAATAGGTTAATGAAAGTTGAACATTGTGTCAAAAATGGGTGATAAATCAATAGAGAAAATGGTTAACGTTATTCACACACATGGTTAATGAAGTGTTGGACTTGGTTAATAGATATGTCAGGTGTCGCAACTCATTAACCACTCGCTTACTTCATGAATCACAAATGTGAATGTGATTCGCCACGATTTCTAGGTGTTCAAATCTACATTTAGTTGAATACCTAAGTGTAGTTAATAATGTTCAAATTGTGCTTAATGAAATTCAGTTGATGGTTAAAGAGCTATGTCATATGATATAATTATTAACCAAATCCAGCACTTCATTAACAACCTATGTGAATTGCGTTAATCATTGAAAAGTTGTCCAATTTAAGTGTCCCAAACTGGTGATTAAGTAACATTTCTGTTTCTCCACATACCGTGTCATTAATCAGTACTATTCATTCCCATTATACTTGATACTTGGAACAAGACCCCTGGATTTGTTTCATAATGACATTTCCATATTTTACAACGGATGATTGATCAAGAGGATTAATGATGACCAAATATTTTACCCAAGTGTTCATTAGTGGCCAAACAAGAAGTCCTATAGTAATATGAAAATGGCACTCACAATAATAGAAGCAATACAAAAATTATTGTGAAGAAACAATATGGAGATTGTTGAGCACTTACCTTTAGCCAGTCATACATAGTCAAGGATGTTGTCGTGCAAGACCAATCTAGCACGCATCTCAATTCATAAAGGAAAGGTAGAGCGCGATATAGTCGAAACCCCAAAACATTAATTCGTGAAACACTACTGGTCAAAAACTGCCTGTACAAAGTGCTTTTGTGTGGAATCCCGCAATGAATTTGTATTGCTTGCAAAACCAGAGAAATTGATTTTGTAAAATAAATTGCACGAAGTGCTAATCTTCCAGCGTATCTGTGCAAAGGATCCATGTCCCAGGCATATTTTGTGACTGAATAAGTGAAGAGAACAAGGTTGAACAAATAAAAAATAACTTTTCCTGTTGCAAATGAACAGAGGTATATAATACGATCAAGCACGATCAAGAAAAAGACAACCTGCAAGATAAAGTTTTTATGCCTGAGTAACTAGCCAGACATAAATTTCTCTGGTCACATGGATCAAGCAGTAGAATAAATTAAGCCATGTCATCATACACAAAAATGAAATGACTGAGTCTGGCATAGAAAGCAGCCAATAAGTTTATGAAAATCTATGAACTCAGGCCATGTGAACCCTTGAAGATAAGAAATTAGCACTTAGCAGTGGTCTGAGCTCATCATTCTATTTTTTATTGTATCTAAACACAACAACATGTCAGTCATATCCATTTCGCTTGAAACACTACAGCATGGTAAAGGGTTTCTTTGAATTACTCAATGTCTTCAAATGTCTTCGTATGTTGAAGCTGAATAATTGAGGTTTAATTCACCTAACACTTTCTCCTAATTTATATTATGAATCTATGATTATATTTCGCAATATTAATGAAGCATTGAGGAAGATAATGTCTGTCATCAAATAATAGAAAATTTGAAAACTTTGAACTAATGATTTTATAAATGTATTGGAACACAAATGGTAAGCCATTTTGGATTAATGATAAGGGATAATACGAAGTAGAATGGAATAATACTAGGTTCCATTGTTTGTATTGTTTAAAATTGGATGAATGTGGTGGAATATTCCACTGCTTTCAATATCCTTTTTTCCCCTCCAATTTTGAGGAAAAGGGGGGGGATAGGAGGGAAGCAGTCATTTTTGTTCTGTTCCATCATGAAGTATCCAAACAATGAGATTCCATTTAACTCTACTACAGTCAATCCCATTCCATTCCATTCTCTCATATCCAAACAGCCTAAGTTCCATCAAGAGAATGATCAGCCAAGAGAAACCCAGTATTGGATTTAAAATAACTGATGCGATTTACAAATAAGCCATTGTGATGTCATATATCTGATAGGTTATTAAATATATGGAGAGTAAGGGAATAAAGTGTAAGGGGAGGAAAATGAGAGTTTGTTGTAACAACTTGATGAGGTGGCAAAGTGGAGGGAAAATGTGAGCATTAGTTGAGTGCTATAAATAGTAGTGGGAGGGAAACTAGAAGGGAACTAAGAATTGAGAATAGACCTAGGGTCCTTGGGAGAGATTAGGCCTCTATCGTGCCTTAGGTTACTTTTATCTTCATTTTCTCTTGTATTTTCAGTTTATCACCATTAATACACACTTATTATGTTTGATTGAGTCATGAGAAATTCTAGTTCCTATCAATATCTGAGGAAAAAATTACCATCAGAGCTAATACAAAGTCTTCTGGGAACTGATCTTCAAGCTGGTAGACTTCAAGAAACTCACTGTTAGCTTTCATAACTGATTCGTAAAAAATGGCAATTAAGAAGAGAACAGCCAAATCAGCTCCAAAGATGTAGGCGTACAGATCAATTTCCCTTTTCCCACCACCAATGACAGAAATTATTTGATATGGAAACCCCATTTCTTTGAAGATACTTCTGTGTTGAGCTTCTCGGATCTCATTGGATACATCTGCTGCTGGAGTTAAAGAGCCGTACCATTCCTCAGCAGAAAATTCAATTGACGGGGAAGCATATAACACCTCAAAAACAACAAGACACAAGTTTTCATTATCTTCACTTTTTTCAATGCTTTGTACACGAACCCTACTTGCTGAATGCAAATTAAAAAACCTATCCTCTTTGCATCTCCTATTGTGCAATATCTTCAGCGACTTATTTATTCTTGATTCAATTCTCTTAGGCTGAATTCCCGCTTCAGGCCACGAGTTAACTTCCATCGACAGCTGCACAAAATAAGGGGGGGTTTCTGCACCCAAAGTTAATGATTTCCAGTACCTAAAGAGTCTTCTGACCAACAGTTTCAGTACATTTTTGAGTGGTGAAAATAATCTCTGTAACTTCTCTTGGCACGTCGAGTACTTTACACCCTCTTTGTAGCTCTGATTTTTTTTCTTGCAAAAACTGTGATCTGCAGCAGTTGTCCAACCACCATCCTTTACGGTTATGGAGGTCTGCAAGAGAGTAAATATATATACTAGGAAAAATGGTAAGTTGCTTGTAACGAAAGACGATGTTACTTTTTTGCAGGAAATCCCAATTCTTGAAGCAAGCTCGCGTTGAATTCAAAATCGGTGTGCTGAATGATGATTTGATACAAATATTGAAGCAAAATGCACATCTCGGTATAAATTAGCATAATAACCCAAAATGTGTAACTGGGACCAGTATTTTGACAGAGAGCATATAAAAAGAGAGCTGCAATGTAGACCACAGAAAGTAAACTGAAGGACCATAGGTATATAAGAATAAAGCAGCAATAGCAAACGACATCATTATTCGACCTCATTCGGGACCACATGTAACGAAAAATAATACCAATTTGAAGGTAAGCAGTGTCAGGCGCAGTATGCTCATTAACAGAGTGTGTGGAAAATGTAGGCTCCAGAGGTTCTGCACCCGTATTCTGATTCTCAATCTCATAGTACTCCTCATCCTCTGAAGAACCTTCAGTTGGCTCTAGTTCTCCTTGTTCTATTTTAAGATAGTTCATTAAATTGTTAACTGCCATATTTCCAAGAGACTGCACCTGAGATACTCCATTCCCTATTAAATGTATAGCTGAAACTAAAGTATTTTTCCTGACTCAAGTTTGTAACGATTCCTTATTTCTAAATCCAAAAGATCATTGCTTACGCTTCTTTCCTTTACCTCTACAATTCCATGAGAACTGGAGGGTACTCCAAATATTCTTGTACCAATGGCCTTGGAGATTTTCCACTCATCGGAGATTGATTCATGTCAAATGGGCCTATCCACTCTGTATTTATATCAAGATCTTGCTTCCTGCATTCATTTTCCCTTTGCAAATCTAAGGAAGAACTTCCTTTTTCTTCGCCATCAATTTCAAGAGAATTATTACTACAGTTTGCATCAGTGCTCATATTATGTAGCTGATACTGAAGGTTTAGCATCTCTGATTTCATCTTTTCTACCTGCAAGCTTCTGAGATGCTTCATCTCTTTAGCTTTACGTATATGTTGCAATTGAGCAGTCTTCCAAGCAGCTTTCTTCTCTTGCTGTCGCAGTATAGCACCAATCTGCTCTTTCTCAAGGTATTTTGATACATATACAAACTCTGGAAATGAAAACATGTATGACTGCAGTGATACTAACATGAATATGATGATTTCCACAAACGATTTATCTTGATGTAATTCAAATCCATAATCATACTTGTGAAATCCAACCAATTCATTTATGCATTCTATGGAACCACTTTTGATCTCACTAAAGTCACCAACAAAAGGAGACTGATACGCAAGAGACAAGACGATAACAACAAAATTGTACATCCTTAAGAATCTAAAAATCTTATTTCCCTGCTTTAGTATTTTAAGCCTCATTCGGAAGAAAACTAGAGCAAAACCAAGATAACCGAAATGCAGAATGTCATATTCAAGAGTTCCTGTTATCAAAATTAATGAGAGAACAAAATCTAACAAGTGACAGTAACCATAAAGCCTCAAGTGGTCGAGAAATGTCCAATATCCTTTTGTTTCAAATGAAAGATCACTTAGCACAGAGGCAGACTTCCATTGAGAGAGTATTTTTTGATAGATCTCTAATCCAGTGAGAGTGGATGACTGGTCAGCACGGAATTTGAAACATGAAAACATGAAAACCCCATAATAGCTAATAAGCATACGAGGATCATCAACAACAATTCCTGCAGTGAAGGCATTTAACATAAATTATTGGGGGGAAAGTTCTTGTCACTCAACAAATATTAAAATTATCCACTCACGAGTTATAAACATTTTGTAGTGTCAAAAACAGGCTTTGGGTTTGTTATACGTGTGATACACATTTACCCACAAAATATATGTCTGATGCCAACTATCCGAACACACACAAAGAGACGTACATTAATGGACAGATACCTAGCCAACACTTTTTGCAGTCGCTAAAATATGTATCTGATACTCTCCAACAGTCACGGCATGGAACTTGATTGTCAATCTGTTGGTTCACAAAAGCAAGGTGCATCCAAATAGCCAAGTATTCAACAGTGATGACAGAAGCAAATAGAAAAACAAAAACAGGCCATAATTTTTTAATAAGTAGCCGATGTAGAAGAGCACAAGCAGCAAGAGATGCTATATAGAGCAAGGAGATGGCGTTCAAAACAGCAAAGCTGGCAAGAAGCAAAGCGATCATGTTGATTTCAAGACCAAATAAATTGAACATGTTCTCTATCCAGAACTCCAAAGATACTTTCAAAACAGTTTTCTGCATTTCCAACCTTTCTTTCCTCAAGGAAAGAAGTCGCTTTCTGTTCCACTTCAAGCTATCCTTGGAACTCTCCCAGAAATGAAGTCGAAGTTTTTTGACACCGTCTCTTTGCACTGAATCTGGCCCTTGGGATAATGCAGGATTAAGTGTTGGCCATGAATGACTTCTTGCACATCTTTTAATTGTTGGTGAAGTAGGATTTTCCTCTTTAGTTTCATTAGGAACTTCAATTGGATTGAACAGAGGACAAGGCTCATTCCATTTCCCTCCATTTCCATTAACATGTTGCATCTTTTCCAACCAGCGAAAAACATTGTATTGAAGTATACATGCTATAATAACCACAACCTTTCCCCTCAACCCTGACTCGAAACCTTTAAAACCTGGCTTATACAATTGTAAACCCATAAGGAAGGATATTTGCGAGTTCTCTTGACCAGGAAACATCTCAGCCTGATCTCCCCACATTTGGAAAAGGTACTCACCATTATGAGAAGTCCTGAATAAACCAGAAATACTTTCGAGGGATCTGAGAAGACTTTGGTAATCTTGAACAAGTAATTAAACCAAGAAGATACAGGGAACCAAATGCACTTATAGGTGATAAAGACGCATAAAACAGGGCAAGAGATAATATTTTTTCAGTATGCCGAACCAACAGACGTCTGGTAAAAGGAAAAGGCCTTACTTCCAGTGCATCATATTCACTGGATACAGAACTTTTGCTCTGCCTCCTTTCATAGCTATATAGTTGCATCACTACCAATACAGCCAAGGATTCCCAAATGTTTTGCAACATTGAAGCTTCAGGGTTATAGCCAATTGCAGTTTGAAGATCAATTATCCTGGGAAACCATGTCTCTAAGCTTGAAAAGACACCAATGCTGTAAATGGAGACAAACACAAGTACAGCATACACTTTCATTGGATACCAAAGATGCTTTTTCGTTTTCCCTGCAAGTTGTCTTCCACTTATCCACAGTAGAAGGAAGAATAAGTAACCAAATGAAGCATAATTGGGTCTGCAAAGGTATACACTGAGGAGAATTGTCAGGAAGGCGATGTATTTGCCACATGACCGATAAACAGAAAGGAACTTCTGTCTTATAACCTTCAAATATGATACTGTCTTCCTCTCTGAATAATTAATAGAATGGTTAGAATGTTGACATCCAGTTTTGGAAGCTTCGGGATACATATTAGCTTATAGACCAATCAAGTAACAGAAGTATAGGCATTGTCTTAAGACAATAAGAAATTCATATAAATAAAATAAAATGATATGGAAAACCTAGGGAAATGTACCATGAGTTCCCTGGCTCTCACTAGATCTTGGACTATAACCAGATAAACGAACAGGTTTGATCAAGCCAGCTCTTAAGATGCTAAACCCAATGGGCGGGCAAGATGTGTGTCGCACAATAGCTGAAAATGCAAGAAGTGTCTGAAGCCCATGACTGTGAATTGCACAGAAGCAAGCAAGAATTGATATTTTGAAGAAATCCACTGAATGGATATGATTAAGCAGGCCTGCAACATTCACATGAAGAATGATAATATAACTAAACTGAATGATTTTGTTGAAGGCAAAGAGATGTCTGAAAGGCATAGTAGAAGTTTTGTTGTTGTTGTTGTTGTATATGCATCACAAAAGTGTATTCTTACATTAACAAAAATAAAAAATTTACCTAATTGTGAGAGAAATTCGCAAGTATATGAACCCTTCTTGTCCAAGGTTCTGGAGATCAAATCAAGCTGAAGAATGAACTGAAGAGCAAACTGCGCCTCACATAAAAGGATAATAGCTTGGCGTAATTTACAATTGATTTCATTGCTTAAAAGATAAACTAAAAAGAAAAACACTGCAAACAGAAAGTGTACACAGTCAGTAAATTAGGAATATAACATAGCTCTCAAACTACTCCAAAGACAATATCTCAAAGAAAGTTTAAATTGAACAACAGTGTGTAAAACTCCCTACACTCTAAATAAACAAGAAATTTCAATTCATTGAAGAACTCGTGTTTTTTTACTTGATTTAAAAACTCAAGTTATTTGAACAGGTTGAATTGTGCGGTTCACTGGTATTGTAAAACTGTTCACTAATGGGGGATCAAAACTTAAATCCTACAAAAACTGATGAGGTAAAGGGTGGATCAGCATCTTATGCTTTCATAAGATACAAATAAGAACAATTCCTCATTAACAGTATATCAATAAACAAATATATAAAAACAAAGGGGGAAACTGTTAGGCATTGAACTTACTATAAACAGCATGAATGAGACCAGGTCTTATTGAAATAAGAACAATTACTCATTAACAGTATATCAATAAACAAATATATAAAAACAAAAGGGGAAACTGTTAGGCATTGAACTTACTATAAGCAGCATGAATGAGACCAGGTCTTATTGCAATAAGAAATATCAATGTTAGTATTATAGCATGTGAGCACTTGCGCAGTCCCCATGCTATTGTAGCCACAACTAATACTGTAGTCTCTTCTTCCTCTAGAAACAAACAAACAAACGTACAGTGAGACTTTGTATCCTAAGCATAAAACAGTATTTTTATGTAAGAGAAACAGTCTGCCGAGATTTAAGCACATGCCTAAATTTATAGGACACACGAGCAGAACCTAATACAAAGTTAAATTGGAAAAATAAAAAGGACATTTAAGAACTCTGTTATTTTATTTCTTACAATTTTATAATAATCACATTTTACAAAAGATGGATGAGGAATTAATAATGTGATATTTCACCGATGTGGTGAGGAATGCAGAATACCTCCCACTTGTAGACACTTTTAGGCTATATATCACATCCGATTTGGGACTCTCAAGATACACCTCTCATACCCGTGGAGTAGACAAGCGAGCGTGACTCGAGTGGCACAATAACGGGTGGCCCAACGGATCTCGAGATAAACTTCGATAGCATCAAAGAATTGGGTTGGGCCTTAGATAAACTTTGATACCATCATAGAATTTGGGTTGGGTCTAACTCAACCCTACAAAACCGGCTTGTAAGGTGGGAATGCCTCCCACTTATAAACACTTTTTAGGCCATATCACATCTGATGTGTGGGACTCTCAACAGTATTGAAAAAAGCTAGCAAAACTCTCTTTTTCAAACACTAACTCCATGATTGGGTGAAATTATTACTTTCATACCCTTTTTATCAAATACAAGACACTAATAAGAGACAATTATACAATGTGAATAACTTTAATGCATATCAAATTCGTTATAAATAAAAAATCATGGGTCCAAATGCATTAAAAACAAAAGTGAATACACTTGCACATTACCACACATTTTGATGTTGATTTTATTTTTGATAAATTTTATGATATGAAGGAATGACATGCACGACTTAGATTTAATATTTATTGTTTTTTGACAACATTGGATTATCATTAAATATTTGCTATTAAATTTTTTTGTTATCAACTTTTTCTCCCGCTGTGCAATTAATCTCATCACAATTTGCTAACAAGGAGTTAATGTTTAAGCACTGAAATCATAACTGCACACAGAAGCATGCATAGTCTACTCAGACCCACTAGTTTTCTCACCTTCCACAACAGATTCATAAGCTGCTAATTGTCCCTGGTCAGCGATGCACAATAATACTGAATTGTTCACAAGATTACACATGGCAACAATAAAACCAAGACCAAATTGAGCAAGCAAATAGTATGCTGGGATAGGGTAATGCCAAAAGCCTATAGTTTCCCATATCTTCATATCCTACAAGGGACTAACAGATGTTAACAAAAAACAGTTTGATTGTAGATCCAACAAAGCAGCTAGATTACGCACTCTCCCATGATTTGTTATTGGAGACAATGAGTGCTACATTGAAGATATATGTGCTAGCTGCCCAAAGGAGAATGAAAACAAGAAGCATTCCATTCAGTTTATGCAATTGATACATGGAAGGGAAGGCATACAAGATGTATCCCACATAAGCAAGCAATCCAAATGAGCACAGACTTGCAAAGTGGAAACTCCAGAATGATAGAGCCAGCAAGAAAATCTGCCAGGTTCGCCAATTAATTCAATTAATCAATTTACAGAAGTTCTGTTATGTGTCAAGGGTCAACGAGGGAGAAGGTGGGCTCACAAGAGAACACTAGGCAATAGGCTCAACTTGATTGAGCTATGAATGATATCATGAATATTTTTGTTTGTCTCATGAGTTCATATCAATATGTCCAATACATATCTCTTCAATGATTACAAATAATTTTCAACTGTCATCATGACCTCAGAATTAGGAGGTGACAATATTAACTATGACTATTAAAAGAAAGAAAAAAGACAAGATAACTATGAATTTTCATCCTCTACCTAGCACCATTGCAATATAATATCCTGTTAGGGCCAAATAAATGGTAATGTTTTTAAAAGCAAACCGTTCATTGAATTAGTGATTTGAAGTAATTCACAGTTCAAAGGTTCAACTGTGTTCAATCTTGGTCACACCAATTATAATTAAATATATTATTTTGATATTATATTCTATATTCTATATTAAGTAAAAAATTAATACACATATTTAGAACTAAGACAAACTAAGTTTTAATTGACATAAAGTGATCAAATTATGTGTTTCGTAAGATAAAAAATCAACAAAAAGGGATAATAATAAGAATCCATGTATATGAATCTTTATAAGTTCTCATTGGATCTTTATTTGACTAAAAAATATATTTTTTGAATTTAAAAAATTATTAAGAAAATGGATAGCAAAAAACTGACCGGTCCAACAGTTCTCACTACCGGTTTTGGATCGGTTCTTTACAAGTTATCACCGGTTCTAAGATCTTCCCTTCTGGGGTTTAAAGGAATTGGACACTTGACTGATTTCTTGTTCAACTGATCGAGCATGACGATCTGGTCCAGTGTTTAAAAATAAATATGGTGCAATTTGGATCATGTGGCTTCATTCCTTCTTTGAGAATAAATGATGGAGGATGAATTCATGGTTATCGTTCATCAATGATAATTAGCTAATTACCTATTCAATTTTCTCACCCTGTACACAACGATTTTTACCTACTGATCGTAGGGTGCCTATCCTTGTTTAGAGCAATGTATGTTATGTCATGCCAAACATTGGACGTGAATTTTGGACGGAATCGTAGCAAATAAGTGACTTAATGAAGGAAAAAAACCCTCAACAAAAATAGGCAATGTGTACCGGAAAGCCATATGCTAGAAAGTTGATACTAAACGACCTAGAAACTGATCCTCGCAATAAGAAACTGGTATGCCTCACACCAGACCTGTCAAAACATCAGAAAAAGAATTGATGAAAGAAATAAAATATTGTTAGAGTTTCCACCCCCTTGGCAAGTAAGTACATAAAATGTTCAAGAAGCAGAAGTCTTGTTCAAGAGACATCAGTGACTATTCCGTGGATATTAGGTTTATAAATATGACCACCAAACAGAAAACTAGTTTCAAAAGTTGGAACCATGAGTTTGAAACATAGACAGAAGGCAATGGATTTGACAGATAACAGACAAAATGCTAAAAACCTAAGTCAGTTCATCAACTTCGTCCTTGAGAAGCTTCTTAGCCAAGCGAGACCAGCAATATAACTATTTCATCTACAAGATACTTAAACTATTCTGCTTCTGACATGCAAAAGAAAAATCAAAAAGATAAAGCCAAAACCAATAGCCCAGTAAAGAATACTCCTCCATCCCATATAAAGTGTCGTGTTTGGAATATTTATCATTTTAAAATATAGAGACGATATTAAATCTTCTTTTCAATAACACCCATATTTATTTAAATCTCAACTACACTATATTAATTAGTTTTCCCACTTAACTCTTACTACACTGAAGACTTTTTAGTCAGTAAAGATTATTTTACCTTGAATTTATTGTAATAAATGATTTCTTAAGATTTGTGCATTACTTTACATGACACTTAATATGAGATGGGGAGAGTACTATCTATGAAGTTATAGGTTCTGTTTAGATTCGCATCCCAATAATATGTCAACCTGAGGGAATAACATGGTGCTATAAAGCTCCCACAATGGTGAGGTTCAAGAAAGGACCAAACCCATTACAAATCTATCGTAGGCAGACTTACTTTGCATTTGTAAGAAGCTAATTGCATGACTCAAAACTCGTGACCTAGTCACATAGTAGCATCTCTAATAATTGCAATATTGCATCAAGTTCTCACTTCTAATAGGAAGAGAGAAATTTCTTAATGTGCTCGAGTAATTTGCAGTCAGCATGATCTTCTATTTATACACTCTTTGCAATAACTAAAATTTACATTTAATAATGCTACTTTCTAAGGGCATGTATGATATTCCCTACTCCCTAGATACATGGCTAGCTATGTATATGATTCTAAATATAATTGCTTCAACTCCCAATACTAATATTATTTCTAATAATACCCTATCTTCCTTCAAAGAGACCACCTTTGGATACTCTCGTTGCAGCCTTCAACACCTTCATTGTGATGGGTATGAAGAGGTGTCTTGATATCCCACATCGACTAGAGATATAGTCAACTTAGTCATTGACTTGTGCGGTCCTCGCACCTTGAGCTAACTTTTGGGGTTGAGTTAGGCCTAGATAAGTTATTGGGTCACCCACATTTGTCCATATTTAAAATGTCTAGGTAGGTATGAAGGGGTGTAATGGAAACTCTATTCGCCTTCATCATGGTCACCTCCAGTACTTTCATTGTGTTAGGCGTGAGGGGGTGTGTTGATATCTCACATCAACTAAGATATGGCCATATTCTTGGACAATCCTCACCTCTGTGAGCTAACTTTTGGAGTCGAGTAAAACATGTCAAACTTAAATCATCTAATTAATTGTGTCATTATCACCTCCGCTTAGGAACTCAAATGAACTATTGCATGAAGAAGGGAAAATAAAAATCTAATAGGATCTCAATTTAATTTGGCATTGATAGAGAATACCTCAAGGAATAGAGCTCTTATTACGATGGATATATGAAGAAAGTATAGAAGGCAACAATGCCCCAAAAAACCCCAAATGATTGACTATGTTACCAAAGTGGCGGATCCAATTCCAAGTCAATGGGGGCGAAAAAAGAAATGGTCGAATAACAAGATAGTGGTAAGCTGACCGGGCTGAAAGGATCGATATAAACTGCATGATCTGTCTTTATTGTCTCAATGACGACATTCAAAAGAAAACATAATATATAAATTTATATTTTAAAAAATCATTTTAAAAGTTCATACAGTACCTTGAAAAGTCTATAAAAAATACACGTAAATCAATTCCCTTTTCCTATTTCTTATTTACACACACAAAATGAAAACTTCAAATTGCAACCAAAAGAAAAAAAACTGTATTCCAAAACCGTTATGTCTCTTACCTGTCTATATGCATAGGATAGGGTGTGAAGCTATACATTAAAAACATAGGCATTCACTAATGCAATGTGACACCGTAGAACAAATGCCCTCATGCAATGCATGTTTTACTTTTACCATGTTTTTGTCTCATGCTCAAAAGTCTTTGACATGACAGAAAAAAGAAGAGACTAACAAGAAGGCGTTCATTTTTGTATCTGATATTTATACATTGTGGGCAATGCATAATTTTCCATGGGGGCAAAATACATATTTAGTGACAAAAACATAATTTTCAATGCATAATCCTCAAAAATAAATTTTAAATGATGGGGGCAATTGACCCCAGTGCTAATGCACTGTATCCGCCACTGTATGTTACCCATAACCTCCACGTCCCTCATATTCGCATCATCCTCATTGATTCAAGCACCCCTCTCTCCCCTATCCTACTACTACATGTCTAGCTTGTTAGAATTTGGCAAAACATTCTCCTCAAGATTATGCCACGTATCATTTCCCATCCTACCCTTCTTTCTCTTCCCCCTTCTACGGCAGATCTTCATTGGAGGCCCATGATGAGGCCATCAGATTTATATTGAGGCATTAAAATAGAGAAGTCATCATCCTTGCAAATTTACAATAAGTTCAGAATTTCATTTTTTTATTATAAAAGACATAAAAGGAAATAAAAGAGAAAATAAAGCAACAAAGAAAGAAGGATCAAACAAGGATGTTGCATCTAGTTAATCACCTGGATTCGTGAGCAAAGTGAGAATGTTTTTTGGGAAGAAGCAGCTCGTTCAAATCACTTTCTCTTGTTGATGTGATGATTTCAATTTCTGCTAGCTCACTTCTGATCCAAGATAGCTAGAACAAAGGGCAAATGAAAATTGGTGACCTATACTGCAGGAGATTGTTATAAAAATGGAAAACATCTCATAATATTTGAGTTGTATCTTAGAGTAATATAGAATATCTTATCTATTGGGATCAGTTATCATAGGTCATTATATTTCATGATTTGTTTCCTTATTCAATTAAGATTAGGAATCTAGTAATTATCATTATTAGTTTCCTTATTTAGTATAAATAAGGGTTAGTGCTTAATCTTTTATAGTAAATCCATAATCTCTTCCAAAGTCTGTGTTCTTTCTCTGCCTTCCTTTCCCATCTAAAGCCTCATAATCGTGACATGATATTCGAGCGGTACTATCCCCTTAACCTGTCTCTGTCATCATTCTATTACCAAGTTTCCTAAAATCGGGAATTTCTATTGCAATAATATCATTATTCCACGCTTCTTTTCTTCTCGCCGCCATGCACAAATTCTGGGCACCCTTTTCTCTCATGTCATCTATATGTTGATGATTTTCTTTATTTACCATTTCAACAATCAGTCTCAAAAGTCTTAGATCATTTTCTCAATAGAACAATGTTGTAGGAGAGATTATATATGCTTACCATAATGTAGAAAAGTAAAAGTGAAAGAACAGAACAAATTTCTGACCATTCCGACTTTGTAGAAAGTTTGAACAGCCCAAAGTGGTAAAACATCCACTTAAAAGCCTCTGGGAATTCAATAGGAAGTTGGAATATGTACAGAGAAATAATATTGAAGCCGAATAATAAAGAAGGTGTCTCCACCACCTTCAAGTTCATAAAAACCACAAATCAGTGAACCAATTAAATTCTAATTCTAATTTATGCTGTAACAATAAAATAGCACTATCACCTTATTTTTGCATGAGGAGGGAAAGCTTACCGAAAGATACCTAAAAAATTGCTTGTCCATGACCAGTCAACTAGCCATAGACAGCTGCAAATGAAAAAAGGCAAAGAAACCCAAGATGCATGACTAATCCCAGCAATTAGTTGTATAGCAGGCAACATTAAGCAGCACAAGCCCTTGAGATGAGGTCCTGCAACCCAAAAATCAACATCCATCTATAATTATTCGATACAGACAAGGAAATCAGTTTGTATTGTTATTCAGTTGCATGGTTTTATTTGTTAAAAACATAATAATGCAACTTAATAATTTCTTCTTTGATACAAAACATGGGGAAAAAATATAGAACAGAAAGCAAGGATTGAACTCTTAACCATGTCAAGGAACCAGTCATCATAACTTCCTAAGAGCAAAGTAAAGGTTTTCATTATTATCTCCAATAGTGATTTTATGACAAATCTCTTTTAGAAACGCAAATTTTATTAGAGAAAACAAGTCAATGACAAATAGGGGTAGGCTAAACCATCCTACAGAAAAAGAAGACAAGAGAAAATAAAAGAAAAGAAACCAGCTAAAATAAAGCAAAAAAAGCCCCTATACATTTCAGAAATGGTAACTCCCTTGAAATAAACATGAGTGAAAGATAGAGAAGCCATAAGCAACACCCTATTCCAGAGCTACGAGAAAAGTTTAATGACGAACCTAGCGGCAGAACGGAAGGACATAGATGCCCAGAATAAAAATCTCTCCATTCATCTTGACCACATCCACTTCCATATATTTCAATTAGAGAAAGAAAGGTTGCTAATACTTGTGTGACCAAAAAATACTCTACAGGTAAAGTCTTCCAAGACTGCACTCTGCAAAATCATTTTATACAGTATTTGCAGTGGATTCAGAATGGTGATGCACTGAGAAACAAGCTTTATAATACAAAAAAGGTTAAACCTAAAAATCTACCTTATAAATCCAATTAGTTGAGCCCACCGAGCATCAGCAGTACTCCACTGATCCCCAATGGCCAAAACAATATGAAATATGCCATGCGAGAGCAGCGCCAAAGAGGATAATATAAGAACAGACCATGATATCAAAGATTGTTGATGGAAACGAGATCCTATTTGAAGTCATGAAGAAAAGATAATTATATTTGCACCTAAAGTACAAGATAATCACTACCAAGTGGTGAAATGATACAAACAAAATCATAAATTTAGAGCATACCTCTCTAAATTCCTAATAGGACACCAAATCTTTTAGGTGTAAATAAAAAAAGGCAGAAAACTCACGTGTTCATAAAAAAGATAACAAGTAGACTAGAGCAAGCACCTCACCTTTTCTAGGAGCAATGTACTGAATGATAAGGAATGCTATCAAATCAACCATAGACAACAAACTCCAGTTAATCATAGATGCTGCATGAAACAGTTAAAAAGCTTCAACTGTAATTTTGTGAATAAAAGTTTCGACAAGGCAGAAAAAACAACTTTGGACAACCATACAAGGAGCTTCACGTGAATCCAAGCAATCCCACTCAAACTTCAGGTGGACTCACTTGTATAAATTATACACAGTTGTGACTACAAGGGTTGTGTAAGTGACTTTGTCGGATCCAAAACCATGAGAATAATTATACATACATAAGCATACAATAATAATTCATTGCTTTTCTTAAAAGAAAAAAAAAGCAATGAACATACATAATAATCATACCCAACCACTTTTAGTTTTCATAAAACGCCATGATAGGAGTTTATGACAACTTCAATAAACATATATTTGAAGGCCAAATTCATACAAAGTTACTATTACTAAATATACAATCTGCTACCTTTTCTCATATTAAAATGACGAAACCCTTATACCAAAAAAAAAAGACGATACATATGTAACAAGCTTGGAGTAAACTATAACTATTAGTGCTTCCTCTCAAATGTTCAAATTCAAGCGTTGGATTAAAATATAAGACGCATTTAACATAATAACGTGAAGAAATGTAAAGAATGGTGAAAGCAAACCTGTAAGAAGGAGCATAGGTAATACGAATCCTGGGATAAACCTCGCCATGATATCACATAAGTAATAACCACTATTTTGAGATGGAATGCTAGAATCAGTGGCTACATCATAGTGTGGAGCAACACAAATCCATCTATAGAAACCAATCGATGTGTGAAACCCTCAAATTGGACCTGATTGAAGCTTTTTCGCTTCTCATTGCAACGTATAGGTCAATAATCAAGAAAACGACGCCGGATAATGTTGTCGTTGAAGACCAAAACGGGAAGAATGAAGATGATGTGAGATTCGAATCGTTGGAATGTGAATGGACTGGATCAGATTCAGGAGAGTGGCGTTGAGATTTGAGAAGCGACGAACCGTGTTCTTCGCTCACGGTATGTTGATGAATGCTTGTTGTTGTTGCTGTGTGCTTGAGTTTCCTTTCCCCTCCTGAAATGGAGCAACTGAATTCGTTACTCATAATCAATAAAAGGGTAATCTTGGTACTCCGCTTCTTTCATTAACTTTAAGTTAACCACCATGGTTATTGCGTACCAAAAAAACTTGTTGTGCAAATTTTTAACGATAAATATTTTCGATGCATTAACAGTTCAAACTTGGGGACGTAGCTCATATGGTAGAGCGCTCGCTTCGCATGCGAGAGGCACGGGGTTCGATTCCCCGCGTCTCCAGTTTTCGTTTTTCCAAGACGCAACTCTAGCCGATGCTTCGGCTCGCGTGAAACTCAAGAATGAAAAGCAATTTTTACAAATTCATAACGTCAGCTTAATTTTACGTCAAAAAAACTTAAGCATGATTTATTTATTAGGTATTTAGCTAGTAGACGATTGTTTTTTCTTTTGACAAAAGCTTGTAGACGATTATTTGTTACTGCCAAATATTAATTAATAGCTAATAATCACTTACATATATCAATTTTTTTACTGATCAAAATATCAATTGATGTGAAAAAAAAAGAGTGAAAAACTATGTACTATACTTCCTCAGTTACAAAATATAAACAAAAATTGATTAACAGAAGTTAATGTATTTAGTCCAAATTTTGAATTAAATACATCAATTTTTGTTGACTATAAATTTGTTTATATTATGTAATAGAGGGAATAGTTATTAAAATAAAATTATGTTTTTTTCTTTTTGACAACACAAAATAAAATTCTGTTGAGTGTTTTAAAACAACAAATAATCTTTATATTTTATGTCTTTTTCTAGAGTATATTTTGTGTTGTATATAAATGTATTGCATCAAGTTATACCCCAATTTTG
The DNA here is from genome assembly GCA_020916435.1 of Oxytropis ochrocephala. NCBI lineage: Eukaryota > Viridiplantae > Streptophyta > Magnoliopsida > Fabales > Fabaceae > Oxytropis > Oxytropis ochrocephala. The sequence continues at coordinate 116,259,021 of CM037091.1, read as the reverse complement.
TCAGAGCTTCAGATCATCAGAATATTTTATTTTATTTTATTAAGTAGTGTATGCAAGAATAAACGCTTTATGTCTTCACTCAAGAAAAGATAAGTGAGCATGCATATCAACCACAATTAATATAAAGATGCATGATTTGGATTCTTGGTCAATCATCCCACATGTTATTTTCTTTTGACCTCTTTTTGAGTAATTGAAAAAGCAAGTGAAGTAAAGCGTAAGAGCTTACAAAATAAGAACAAAAAGATGAAATACCCAAATCTGCAGCTCTATTGCGAAGGAAATTTCTCTCTCCTCGGACCTCTTTTCGACGATCTGAACGGTGAAAGTGAAGATATATGTCTCACGAACCTACTGTCAAAAAATGAAGAAGATCCGACGGTTAACGAATCCGGAATCACACTTTTACGATGAGAGGTTTGAGAAAAACGGACCAAAAACTGCAGCTATTGCGAAGGCAATTTCTCTTTGATAAGACCTCGTTTCAACGATCCGAACGGTGAAAGTGTAGATATATGTCTCACGAACCTACTGTCAAAAAAGAAAGACGATCCAACGGTTAATGAATCCGGAATCGCAATTTTACGGTGACAGGTTTGAGAAAAACGGGAATTGTGTTTTAAAGGGAATTGCTTTCTACCTTGTTTTTTAGTCCCACATTGCTTCACAAGAAACAAGAGCTCCCTAGCAATTGGATATAAAAGGGGTTGAGAGGTGAAGATTAGGAGGAGGATCATTGGCGGGTTAAGTGATCTTTTTTTGGTCAAAGCGTTCGCGGCTCATTTCACTAAAAACCCGTCTTTGATCATTTGGACGTTTTTGAGTCGGCTTTTCGATTCTCAAAGCGGTTCATGCGGTCTTGGGGTCAAAATGGACCAGATAGGAGTCCGGGCGTGATTGACCTCGGTCGATTGCTCGATCCGGTTTCGGCACTCGTCGAGTCCAGGTTAGTTTTGTATTTATTTTGTTTATTTTTATGTACATATTTATTTATCATTTATTTATAATATAATCTATTTATTTATTTGTTTAGTGTTTATTTATATATCTATTCATATTTATTTATGTATATAGTTATTTATTTTATTTTTTTAGTCTAGTCTTTATTATTTATCGCTTTTTGTCTTTTTTTTTATGCACAATTAATTTATTTCTTCAAAAATCAAATAAAAGACTAAGTCGGTTGTACAACCGGGTTAGTCATCATCCTAGGGCCAATGAGCTGTACAGTTCAGTAACCCTAAAAATTTAATAAATGCGAACAAACTATTTTCCCAAAAAAATAGGGGATTAAGTCGGTTGTGTACAACCTAAGTTAGTCAGCGTTCTAGAACTAATGAGTCATGCAGTTTAGGAGTTCTAGAATACCTATTCTAAAACCAACTCACCTCACATCAAACAAACTTCTTTCAAAAACCTCAAAAATACTTTCAAAAAGTAGGGGACTAAGTCGGTTGTACAATCGGGTTAGTCGTCCCTAGAATCGAATGAGTCAGATAGCTTCAAGGAGTCCTAGGACCCCTACACTAAAAACACACCAACCCACAAACCTTTTCGGGAAGAACTACGTAGCTTTGATTCCTCCATTGCATCCGGAGGTGCGTAGGAGCAAGAGTCCACTCTTGTCAAGCACTAAAACTAAAAATTTAAATAAGTCTTTTCCTCTATAAATAAAAGGGTAATTATTAATAAATCTTAATTAGTTAGACAAAGGATGTCGTGGGGTGCTAATACCTTCCCTACACATAACGACTCCCTAACCCTAAACCCGCTTTGTCACGAACATAAAGGGATTTTCCGAATTTGCCCTTAAACTAAAATTTGGTGGCGACTTCCTTTCGAACTTCAAGAATCCTTTCCCGATTTTTCTGGTCACTCTGTTGGCGCGACTTCACTGGGGACTTATTTATTTTTAGAGTCAAAACCTAGTCTAATTAATTTAGGATTAATTCAATTTTTACCCTTTTATTTGTTTATTTGCTTTTGCATAATTATATTATTTATTTGTGTAAACCCTAGGATAGAAGACGATATTTGTTTGTTTGTCTGTTTGCAGTTTTTGGGTTGTTGTTAAATTGCTCCTACACACACTTCACTTCTACACATCACACACTTGTGAGAAAAGTCCTATACCCGGACTCGAGCATAAACCTAAGTTAGAACGAGATTGCGTAGTGATGGCCTGCGGGACGTACGTCTCGTTGGGTGGTCACGAAAATCTCACCTAGAGTTTGATTCCTTTTGAGGATGCTATCCCTTCTAATAGCTTGCCTATTCACTTGGGTCGATGTTCTTGACTCGAGTCCTTGGCTCTAGGGACCATGTATAGGATTCTTTAGAACTATCCCTGTGAGGTTCACTATAAAAGGAACCTTAGACCCACTCTGTAAGATACATTTCTAGGGTCACAAAGGAGCTTTATACCTTTGCATTCAAACAAATATTTATGCATACTGTCTTTTATCAAAAAATCAAAAACAACCAAAAATCATTTTTTTACTACTTTTTTGGAAAATATACCACATGCATACAAAGAAATAAACATCTATCACAGCATGCACTTTTATGACCGTCGTGAATTTAAATCTTTACCTTGGAGAGAAGTGCACGCTCAAGTCAAAATTAAATTTTGTACTTTACTCTCCAATGAAAAGTTTATAATTCCCGACATGACGAATAAAATCATATATTCATACCCATACATCACATTCGCATTTCACATACATTCATTCGTTCATTTGCATTCTCATTTCACGCGCATTCATTCATTTGCATACTTACATCATGCATTATAAAAACAAAAAACATAATTTTGAGAGAAAGATTGTGATGAGAGGTGAGGCATTCTTGTGAGATAAATAATTCTTTAGCCATACTTCGCAAAGCTCAAGGTGTTTCAAGTCACTCCGCTTTTTCAAATTTTTAGCTTGCTCACATTTTTTAACCAAACGTTGCATCTCTTCCATCCCATGATAAATGACCGAAATGCCCATAAAAAATTTTTCTATCATGTTTAAATGTTAACTCTCTGCGAAGCATTTGTGTAGTGACTTGGGTAACATGTGTGTTCATTTTTGTCTGAGTCAGTTAGCGTCCCTACCTTACCATCATCCCTTGTCAAAGTCTAATCCCACCCCGACCACCCATAAGGTACATACTCCCCACATCGAGACATAGTTGACGTTTTCTGGTTGGTTCCCTAGTGAAATAAATAACACTTTAGGCCCTCCATACTGGGCAAATGTGTGATCTCTAAAAACTTTGTCAATGTTGTATTCCCTCAGTGCAAGTCCTTTACAAAAAATAATAAATTCAAAAAGGCCCGTTAGTCGAAAACTCGTAAAGAGCGGCCTAAGCAAAAATTAGGGCATATAAAAAAAAGGAGAAATAAAGAAAAAGAGCAAATATATAAAAGTAAATAAATTATTGTCCTTAAGTTAATTTTTGAGAAAACGAGCAATCATGATTTGAAATGAAGTTTGACCATCTTCCCATACCCTCGAAAAAACCCCATGCTACCCACCTTAAGCCAAAATCTAAAAACCTTTCAATCACCCTAGACAAGGATCAATTACACATCAAAAGCTCGAAAGAAAGAAAAGAAAAATCAAAATCAAAAAGAAAGTGAAATAAAAAAGAAGAGGATCGAAAAACCACGAAAAAAGCAAAAGTGGTACAATTATGAGCTGATACTTCTCGCCATTAAATGCATAAGAAATCCTTGTCTAAAACAAACCCCCAAACACTTCCCTTGTCCTCAATATCCTATCCTTCATAAACCCTTGGTCAAGTCACATCCCTAAACAAGTCCATCCTACCGTGAGACACATCAATTACTGTCTCAATAGACCTCAAATACTCCTTTGAGCTCGATAACCATTTCCTTCATAAATCATCACCCATTAGCCAAGTTACATCACCAAATCATTTGTCCCATCAATCATCAAACACTTCATTGAGCCTAATAACCCCTTCTTTCACAAACCATTAGCCAAATCATACCGCTCAAAAAAAAAAAAAAATCATCCGTCCCATCAATCCCCAAACACTACCTTGAGCCCAATTATCATTTCCCTCATAAATCACTAAACCATCGGCCACATTCCGATCAATGACCGATTGCTTTTGTTTCTCAAAGTTTTAATCTTAGGACAAATAAGTTTATTTATTTACAATATGTTTGCTCAAAAAAATATATCTCAAAAAAAAAAAAAAACTCAAAGGAAAAGAAAAATCAAAAGGCTTGCACCACAAGATTCATTCAAGTTACAGTTATACTAAGACAAGGTCTAGTGATCACCAAGTGTAGTTTTCATCATAACAAACTCAAGACTATTGTAGTCTGAGAGTCATTTTAAAGGTAACCAAAAGTTTATACTAGGATCGCCACCTATATCCTATAATGGGCATCCCTTTCACCACCCATTCCATTCGAACTGGGGAAATTTGTACAAAGGTCATACCACACCCACCCCATTGCCATACCGCACAAACTCCAAAAACCCATTACCCTAACTCCGCCACTTTCCACAACCTCACCAAAACAACCGCCTCAATTCCCAAGTATCGTGGGGCAACCCTACACCCTTCACTCCACCTACAAATGGGGACATTCACCATACACCCATCTCATCCCCTTGTTATATCCACATCAACAAAGCCATACCGGGCAATTTCTCAACTCATTACCCTATATGTTGCTACTCTAGTCTGGCAATTCTGTCCCTTACCATAAATGGGGCAACACCAAACTCCATGTGTTGAGATGAAGCCCATTGCTTTCCACTTTTCACTCCAAAGTCGTGGCATTCCTAGCTCATCATTTCCTCTGTCCCTAGTTATTGTCATCACTAGACAGGGGTGTTATTCACTCACCATCATCAAGTCTAAATTGGGGCAATCCCGCATTTCTTGGCTCGGGAAAGCCCACCTTTCATGACTTTACCCAAAACTTGTCATTCACCCCTTCATGTGCCACAAATGTCCACACTCTAGGTCTTTAGAACCCCAAGTTAATCGACTCATTCATCTATATTCGCACTACTATACATCTTCACAAAACAATGCTTTAGAGAGAAAAACACAAGTTGATCATATGATGTTGGAAATCCACTTATTTAGTTGTGTGGGCCAAAACTTCGGTCATCATGGGGCATCAAAATGGAAGAGAAAATGAACGAGCTTGCAAATACTTTTTCACATCGATTAATCAGAATAACAACATTGAGATTGTTTGAAGTATTGAATCAAAACTATTCTTTTCAAAGAATGATCAATATTCACCTCTATTTCTCGCATCTAAAGTCTCACATCTCGCCATTACCAAAAATGTTTCTATACCCCAATCACTCATATCATATCATATCACATCATATCATATCATATCATATCATATCATATCATATCACATCATATCATATCACATCATATCATATCATATCATATCATATCATAACATCACCTCATGCACCATAGCATTTGCACTCCGAGCATTTCATTTGCACATTTGGCATTCATCATTTTTCAATAAAAAAAAAAAAAAACAAACAAAACAAAAACAAAAACAAAAAGCGAAAAGCAATAAGCAAAAAGAGAAAAGAAAAAGTCATTCCACATCCTACCGTGATACCAATCATTGCTTGCACCATTAATTGCTTCATCAAACGTAGATTGGTTTTCCTTTTCTCGGTAGATGCATTTGTTAGGTGTGCCCGATAAGCACGATCGTTGTTAGTCCCTATTTTGTTCCTCTAATGTCGGGTAAGTTTTAAGCGCTTGATCCCGTGATCGCATCACGCATCACCGAGCCGATCCCGCACCCCGAGTGGTCCTTCAGAGCACTACGCCCCTTCAAAGCCCTAAGTGGCCCAGTGTCGCAAACGCCGAGTCGAGCGCCGCGACCTTCCGCACCCGCGTGGTCCTTCGGGACTAGTTGTGTCGGCTGAGACACGCAGTACGTCCTTCATGGTCAACATATCGCCTCTAGACCGATCTTGACCCATCATGGCCGCTTTCGAATATAAAGGCCCCCGCATCCGCTTAACTAGTACCGTAGCTAGTTGCGCTCCTTCGCACTACACGATGGTCCTTCAAATAAGGCATAGGCGACCTTTCCGGACCGCAGTGGTCCTTCGAGCCTTAGTGCTCCTTCGGACCCTTAGTGGTCCTTCAGAGCCTTAGTGCTCCTTCCGCACTCCCGAGTGGGCTTTCAGAGCCTTAGTGCTCCTTCAGATCCCGAGCGATCCTTCATTTTGTTCGCGGTTAATACGCCAAGTGTTAATCGCTCCTTGTTTATTCTCAAACCCTCTATTTCCCCTCTAAACGGACAAAATTGACGTCTATTCTATCTTTATTTCTATTTCTACTAAAAAATTTGTAAAATATAAATAAAGAGGGGCAGCTGTTATACCCCAATTTTGTCCGAGTTCTTATATCATTGTAATATTTTATTTTATTTTATTAAGTAGTGTATGTGCAACAAACGTTTCTATGTACTCAAGTAAAAGATAAGTAGCTTGTGCATATCAACCACAATTAATATAAAGATGCATGATTTGGATTCTTGGTCAATCATCCCACATGTTATTTTCTTTTGACCCTCTTTGAGTAATTGAAAAAAGCAAGTGAAGTAAAGCATAAGAGCTTACAAAATAAGAACAAAAAGATGAAATACCCAAATCTGCAGCTCTATTGCGAAGGAAATTTCTCTCTCCTCGGACCTCTTTTCGACGATCTGAACGGTGAAAGTGAAGATATATGTCTCACGAACCTACTGTCAAAAAATGAAGAAGATCCGACGGTTAACGAATCCGGAATCACACTTTTACGATGAGAGGTTTGAGAAAAACGGACCAAAAACTGCAGCTATTGCGAAGGCAATTTCTCTCTGATAAGACCTCGTTTCAACGATCCGAACGGTGAAAGTGTAGATATATGTCTCACGAACCTACTGTCAAAAAAGAAAGACGATCCAACGGTTAATGAATCCGGAATCGCAATTTTACGGTGATGAGTTTGAGAAAAACGGGAATTGTGTTTTAAAGGGGAATTGCTTTCTCTACCTTGTTTTAGTCCCACATTGCTCACAAGAAACAAGAGCTCCCTAGCAATTGGATATAAAAGGGGTTGAGAGGTGAAGATTAGGGAGGAGGATCATTGGCGGGTTAAGTGATCTTTTGGGTCAAAGCGTTCGCGCTCATTTCACTAAAAACCCGCTTTTGATCATTTGGACGTTTTTTGAGTCGGCTTTTCGATTCTCAAAGCGGTTCATGCGGTCTTGGGGTCAAAATGGACCAGATAGGAGTCCAGTTCGTGATTGACCTGGTCAGATTGCTCAGTCCGGTTCGGCACTCGTCGAGTCCAGGTTAGTTTTGTATTTATTTTGTTTATTTTTATGTACATATTTATTTATCATTTATTTATAATATAATCTATTTATTTATTTGTTTAGTGTTTATTTATATATCTATTCATATTTATTTATGTATATAGTTATTTATTTTATTTTTTTAGTCTAGTCTTTATTATTTATCGCTTTTGTCTTTTTTTTTTTATGCACAATTAATTTATTTCTTCAAAATCAAATAAAAGACTAAGTCGGTTTGCCTGTACAACCTAAGTTAGTCATCATCCTAGTGCCAATGAAATATGCATATTCAAGAACCCTAAAAATTTAATAAATGCGAACAAACTATTTTCCCAAAAAAATAGGGGATTAAGTCGGTTGTACAACCGGTTAGTCAATGTTCTAGAACTAATGAGTCAGATGCAGTTTAGGAGTTCTAGAATACCTATTCTAAAACCAACTCACCTCACATCAAACAAACTTCTTTCAAAAACCTCAAAAATACTTTCAAAAAGTAGGGGACTAAGTCGGTTGTACAATCGGGTTAGTCAGCCCTAGGAATCGATGAGTCAGATGCAGTTCAAGGAGTCCTAGGACCCCTACACTAAAAAAACACCAACCCACAAACCTTTTCAGGAAGAACTACGTAGCTTTGATTCCTCCATTGCATCTGGAGGTACGTAGGAGCAAGAGTCCACTCTTGTCAAGCACTAAAAACTAAAAATTTAAATAAGTCTTTTCCTCTATAAATAAAAGGGTAATTATTAATAAATCTTAATTAGTTAGACAAAGGATGTCGTGGGGTGCTAATACCTTCCCTACACATAACGACTCCCTAACCCTAAACTCGCTTTGTCCTCGAACATAAAGGGATTTTCCGAATTTGCCCTTAAACTAAAATTTGGTGGCGACTTCCTTTCGAACTTCGAAGAATCCTTTCCCGGATTTTTCGGTCGCTACAGGTACTACAACACTTCTTTAACTATAACTTTAAAATACAACTAAACAGTATATAATGATAATTTACAAGTTTTATCTAATTATCATTTTTTAGAATTTACTTGCTACTATGCGTGTTTTGCGCCTGATTGCACTATGTAATGTTATCTATAAGATTATCGCCAAGGTCCTTGCCAATAGATTGAAGAATGTCATCCACAAATGCATTTTAGAGGAGCAGTCGGCTTTGGGTCGATAGATCGATATTGGATAATGTGATGGTTACCATTGAAGTGATTCACCATATGAAGTGTAAAGTTAATGAAAAAGTGGGTGATGTAGTGTTGAAAATTGATATTAGCAAAGACTACGCACAGGCGAACTGAGATACTTGTGAGGTGTTCTGATGAAGTTGGTTTTCCATGAGAAGTGAGTGAGGTGGATGGTTATGTGTGTTGAAAAAGACATATTGAAAGCCTCCAAGTTCTTCACCAATAATCTTCCCAAGTCCCAGGCTACCCAACTAATCTTTCTTTCTCCTTCAATCGAACCGCAAAGAAAACCATGTTGAATACTAATCAAATATTAAAAGATTACCTTTGGAGCTTTATACAATGAAAAAAAATAAAGAGGAATTCTATTAAGCACCAAATTAATAAGGACCACTCTACCACCAATTGATAATCGTATTCCCCCCTCCAAGCAAACATATAAGATAGAAAACATCCAACCTAATTCACACCTCATTAGAACCCATCATATAAGATAGAAAATTCCAAGATACCGAATCATATGTCTTCCCAGAATCCACCTTAAGCAACAAGCAATTATCCTTATTAGTTGAATTTCAAATAGCTTATATTAAATCATGTTGCAATTATGTGAATTTGGTGAAATCCAAATGAATTCTGATCAATATAAGAAAGATAGGGCCCACCATCGCCATGTGCGGGTCGTGGTACCGCACAGGGCTCAAGCCAGTGCCATTTTTTTATGGCCCAAAAAAAAATATTACTCTCTCGTTCCTAACCTTTGTTACTTTTGACCTTTCATTTTTGTCCAAAACAATAGTTCTTTTAAAAGTCCAATTTACTATTTACCATACTCTTCAAAATATACCCTTTATATTTACTAGGACACACACCCGTGCTCTGCACGGGTCTGACTGGTTATGAATTTTTTTTATAGATATTATCAACAGTTATGTTATATGGGCTCAACCATTCTCATAAAAATAAAGGATTTTTTTGGTGCCCCACCATTTGACTCGATACCCCCACGCATACGGGTGAAAAGACTAAAATACCCCTAAAAAATTACAAATTTACAGAATATTGACCATTTCTCACTTAGATATGATTTGACCATAAATATTGTAAAACTCATTGTATTTACCTTCCAGGGTTTAGGGTTTAGGGGGAATAAAAATGATGAAGCGTGAGATTCTTAATATCGTGGGGTTAATTCAATCAACTCCAATTCACTTGACCAAAAAAAAAGTAAGTTGTTCTCTAGCATTTGCTGAAGCTGAAACAATGTTAGAGTACTGTGTTGATTGGGCATTTGAGCCATTTGATCGTGTCGTATAAATGACTCCAAGATTCCCACCTCGGATGTGATATGGCCTAAAAAAGAGTTTATAAGTAGGAGACATCTCTCAACTTACAAGTCGGTTTGGTGGGATTGATTTAGGCTCAAACCACAATTTAAGATGGTATCAGAGCCAATCCAAGATTCGTTGGGCCACCCGCTATCAGGCCACTCGGGCCACGCTCCAGTTGTCCAGTCATGGGCGTGAGGGGGTGTGTTAAGAGTCCCGCATCGAATATCTCCAGCTTGTCCATCCACAGGCATGAGAGGTGTGTTAAGAGTCCCACATCGGATGTGATATGAGCTGAAAAAGAGTTTATAAGTGAGAGACATCCCTCACCTTACAAGCCGGTATAAATTAGATTGGTTCAATTTTTGTCAGTGGTATGTCGGTCCAAAAATATGGAGTGGGGGTATATTGGTAAACAGTGGGGTACAAAATGAGGGGTACATTTTGATAGTAAAAAAAAGAGTGTTGGACAAAAAAAAAATTTGTCAGGGTATGTCGGTCCAAAAATATAGCGTGGGGGTATTTTTGATAATAAAAAAAGAGTGTTGGACAAAAAAAAATGTGACAGGGGTATGTCAGTCCAAAAATATAGAGTGGAGGTATATTGGTAAACAGTGGGGTACAAAATGAGGGGTACATTTTGATAATAAAAAAAGAGTGTTGGACAAAAAAAAAAAAATTGTCGAGTGGTATGTTTGTCCAAAATATATAGAGTGGGGTATTTTTGATAATAAAAAAAAAGAGTGTTGGACAAAAAAATGTGTCGTGGGTATGTCGGTCAAAAATATAGAGTGTGGGGTATATTGGAACATGGGAGTACAAAATGAAGTGCATTTTGATAATAAAAAAAAAGAGTGTTGGACAAAAAAACAATGAGTGGGGCCTTAATTTTTGCTAAATTAATAATAGACATAAAGTTTGCATTATTTACGAATATGCCATCCAAAAAAAAATTTCCCACCAAAAGTGGGTTATAAAGTAGATTTAGCCATTATACGTAGGGATTGAGTCTTTTAGAGACCCAAGACAATTGTTAAGTTATTAACTCTTTTATTTTGATTTCAATTATTCCAAGACAACTACAAAGAGAGTATTTTAGTACTTAGCTAACAAAAATTAATTTGATCTTAATTTGTGTGTAACAAGCCAAAAGTACCAAATAGTATGAACGGATAGAGTACAATTTAAAGAAACTTTAACATTATACTTCTTTTCTCAATAAAAGAGATGTGTGGGTCAACCAACATGAACACGTTATATCCTCGACCAACGTTACTATTTAAAATTTGAATTAAATAGTCTCTCAAGATTTTTTATGACAATTGTTTTCCATCAAACTGACTTAGCTCGTAGATGTGGGACTACTATTAAAACTCACTAAAAAAACTATATTTAACACATTTTTACTTTACCGCTGCACAAGAACAAAATTGATATTGTTATTAAAATAATTAACCCAATGCAACAAATTATTGATAAATTTCTTTTGTTACCTTTAAAAATTTGGACTAATTTGTTAAAATAGGAGTTCAATTAAAGACTCAATTTCTAAGATTTAACCAATGCCTAAAAAGTGTTAATATTTTTAACTGTGATAGAAACGTTGAATTTTTTTCTAGATAAGTCAGAATTGTATTGATGGAAGCACTAGAGATGCAGAAAAGTTGAATTTGATGTGTAATAGAAAATGTTATGGTAACAGTTATTTTTCTATATGTTCAATTTCGTAGTTTACCAGTGGCTCATGCGTGTCATGTCTGATCACACAGGCCCAAACCCAATATCATTTTTTGGGGCCCCATAATATTAGCTATATATAATATTTGACGTAGAGTTACTGACTTAATGGTGTAACGCAGTGGTAAATATGCGAGGTCACGAGTATTGGTTCATGAGTTCGAACCAGCTTCTTCCAACTCATGGGAAGCTCACATTAGTCCATTACCACTGAACCACAAACAAATTTGCATTTATTTTATACATTACCTCTATGTGGCAAATAAAAACTAACCATAGTCAATTCTTTCTTTTATTTTTAGGAAAGCATACAAATTTTTGGTACCCTCCGAAACTATTATATTTCTTTTTTTTTATATAAAAATATTTGTTTTCTTATAAAAAGAAACTAAATGCAATAGTTTTTCATAAATTCAAATTTAGTAAACTAAGTTTTTTTGCAATTCATTTGATAAAAGTATAATTTGGGCCCCAATTTTTTAAATTAACACAGGGTCTCTAAATTGTTTGAGATTTACTTGGTGATATATATGTTCATACAATATATTTGTATGATAGCTTATAAAAATATATTATTTTTGTCTACTTCTTATTTGTCTATTTATACATGCTGTTTTTAATAAAAAAAATTAAAGATGTGTAACCTCAAAACATTGGCAGATACTGACTGAAGTTAACAATTAGTAACATGACAGATACTGATTGAGTTAATATTATTACGCTTAATTATTGGAAAAAAATGTTATTTACAATTCAAGTCACAGAAAATTTGAGCTTTGTTTCGTTGAAGACTTCCACTTTAATTATTCGCATGCGCTCCGCTTTTGTTTGCCACGCATGTTCAATTTGATGAAGTGATATCATTAAATTAAATTATTTAATTTAGTTGATTTTTTTTAATAGGTTCAAAGTTAAATCATTAAATAGTTAATATTAATTTTTTTGACTAAATGATCGTGCTGGTTTGGTTTTGAGTTAGAGCTCTTCAAACGTGTGTTCCCCATTGTCCAACGTGATTGCAATCATAATTGTTAGAAACACATCTGTCAGTTACTATTTGCAGCATCGTCCAATCAATTATACCAAAGTTGGATGAGAGCAAGCGACAAAAAAAAAAGAGCGAGATAGAAGAAGAATTGAGAACTGAGAAAAAGCATAAAACCTCAGTAGCAATTGATTTGAAGCTTGAATATGACAATGAATTGATAGAATACAAGCAGTTACGTTGCGATGCATAGGGAAGAGAAAGGAGGAGGAAGTGGAAGTGGAAGTGGAAGTACCGGAGGAGTTTTACCGAAGAGAATAATATTAATCCGTCACGGTGAATCACAAGGAAACTTAGACCCTTCAACCTATTCCACCACACCAGACCACAAGATCCCTTTAACACAACAAGGTATCGCTCAAGCACGTTTAACTGGGTCCCGCATGCGCCACGTCATCGCTTCTTCTTCTTCTTCTTCCCCTGATTGGCGAGTGTATTTCTATGTCTCCCCTTATACTCGCACACGATCTACTCTCCGTGAGATCGCTCGATCTTTTTCGAAGAAGCGCGTCATCGGCGTTAGAGAAGAGTGCCGTATTCGTGAACAAGATTTTGGTAATTTTCAGGTTCAGGAACGTATGGACGCTCTCAAGGAAACTCGACAGCGGTTTGGTAGATTCTTTTATCGCTTTCCGGAGGGTGAATCCGCCGCCGACGTTTTTGATCGTGTTTCCAGTTATGCCCCCTAATCTCTTCTCTCATTTTCCCTCTAATTTCAATTCTTGTTAATTAATTAGCCAAATTAGTTACTCAAATATCAACCATAGGTCATATAATATTAGCTGCATTATTATTATTCCTTAATGACATTAGGGATTGATTTATGTCTACAAGCACATATTGTAATAATTCTAATGGAATCAATCAGGAAGTGATTGCATTGCATAATTTCAGTATGAGTTGAGAGCTTACAAAAATAAGTTGAAAACATCTCATGTAGATATATTGCTTGCAAAAATAAGTTGAAAACAACTTGCATATATAGACTTCAGAAGTAATTTTCAACTATGAAGCACTCACACAAATATAGAGCAAACACGACACTGATACGAAGACACCGGTAATAATTAGTAAAAATTGAAGCAATTGAATGTAACCACACGTGTCAGTGTCATATAGGATAGTGGACACGATTTCAATCTGAAGTGACAGTGCTACATTGATTTTCATGCATTCTTCCAAACATCTACATGTGTGCTCATGCATCTTTCATAGACGAAGTTAAACATTTAGGGTATATTTGGAAGGGGAATTTGGGAGGGTTTCGGAGGGTTTAGTCTATATTTTAATATCTATTTGAGATTTTAAAAAATTGAAAGAATAATACGAAGGTTAATGATAAGAAGACATTGTTAATCGCACTTCATTTTTATTTAGAAATATTTTATAGCTTCCTCAATTTAAAATTGAAAATCAAGTCTTCCCCTCCGAGTCGATATAGATTGATTATAGGTTAAAGCTTAAACTAAGGGAAATACTAAACAACATGAAACTTTTGGCTAGAATTGTTTCGGGAATGAGTTGGTGTTGTTATTTTTATTAACTCTGGACAGATGACTACTTTTTACTTATCCAACAACCAATTATGGTAAATTTTGAGCGACTTCTGCTGAATTTTTATTTATTTTGTTGTTGTTACTCTAGTTAATGACTTAATGTGATGCAGAGAGGTGTGGTTGTGTTAATTTGGAGTCTACTTGTTTGCAGGTTTTCTTGAATCTCTGTGGAGGGACATTGACATGAAGAGGCTTAATCATGACCCTTCAAATGATTTGAATCTGATCATTGTTTCACACGGGTTGGCATCTCGGGTTTTCCTTATGAGATGGTTCAGGTGGACAGTTGAGCAGTTTGAGCTTCTGAGCAATTTTGGAAACTGTGAGTTCCGGGTGATGCAGTTAGGGAATGGCGGAGAATACAGCTTGGCAGTTCATCACACAGACAAAGAAATGCTTGAATGGGGGCTCTCTCCTGATATGGTAGCTGATCAGAAATGGCGAGCCGGCAAGGGTACCTCGAGTGATCAATGTCCCCGTTACCTTGAAGCATTTTTTGATCTTCTTCCCGACTCCGATGATGACAATGTGGACACAGAAGACAAAAGAAAATCTTTGAGTGGGAATTCACAGTGTGCTTTTGCTTAGTTTCTGGGTTGGGTTCATGTTTAACATTTACTAGACAATATATAGGCTGTTCTTTCTTTCTTTTATTATTTCTTTCTTTTATTGGATAGGAGATGCTTTCATTTCCAAACAAGAGGAAAATTAAGAGAGAGGCAGGTAATGTGATGATAGGTTGCTTCTTGCTGATTAGCTGTTCTAATCAAGTCATTCATCCTCATAAAATTGGCATTTAATTGGAGGGGTTTCAGCAGATGCTTCTAATGAGTTGTTAATATTTGATTATAGGGTAAATTTGAAGCAATTTTATTTGTTGGTAGGGACAGATTGCTTTATTCAACCTGCACAATCATTTATATAGGGTGTTGTTTGAGTTTTGACTCAGTTTGTGATCCTCAATGTCTGAGTATTGGAAGCATTCATTGTATCTCTTGTGAAATTTCCTAATGAAGTACTAAATTTTGGTCAGTTTTTTGTTACTTGAACACAAGAAACTCTGTAGAGCACGTAAAGGTAAAGGTGAGACAAATATTGAGGTAATGTTATGGAGACAAATATTGGTTCAGGTGATCTGCTTTGTTCTGTTCTTTAAGTAACCAATATGACATTCAAATCTGAGTAACCTGAATTTACTATGCTTGGCAGTTGACACAATATTGACACTGTGTTTCATTCAGACACACACACACACACACACACACACACACACACACACACACACACACACACATATATATATATATATATATATATATATATATATATATATATATATTGTATATTAATTTGCTCATATTAAAAATATTAAATAAATTACCTCAATGATAATAATGATCAAAGCATATCTTAAAAAATAATTATCTGTCAATTTTGAATGGTCTTATAACTATCGTTAAATCACATAGTATTTTGTCTCATAAGTGTAGTTTTTTTTTGAACCAAATCTCATAAGTGTAGTTAAAATGGTAAAAAATTGCAGAGACATTAGACATTTGATGTGTTAGGATGCATGTTCAAGTCCGTGATATTTCTCTTCTAGATGTCTAATGTGTGTGAGTCTCGCTGCTAATTTTTCATTTGGATCAAATTTTTTTATGGTGAGGGAGATAACAATTGACGTCCCACTCAAAAGTTAAGCAAACATTCGAACTCTTTAAACACTTATAAAGATAACTGCATTTAGCTCCTCGAAAAATTGAGTCCACATCATATTGAATACTAGTTGCACACATTTTTTAAACAAAATAAGAGAACATATAATATTTTTATAAAATTTTCATTTTTATTTTTGAAAAATTTGTCTTTATATGGGCAACACTTTATTGTCAAAAAAAAGGGTAACACTTAATTTTTTTATGGGGAAACATAAATTATTAAGAATTTACATTTTTTTTTGACAAAATTATTAAGTATTTACATACAAATTTCTTTTAACTTGTGGGAGTAATTATCCCATACTAGTCACTCATTTAAACAATTGATAATTATTAAGAAAAAACTAACTACTTATACATATTTAATGCTATTATTCTTAAATTATTCTTCAATTATTTTAAATTTTATTTTCTAATAACTATTTTATTTGGTAATATATTTTCTAACAACAATTTTTTTGGTAAATTTTCTAATAACAAATTTTTTGGGTAAATCTAATAACTATTTTTTTGGTAATAACCTAATAACTATTTTATACTTATAGAATAAATTTCAATGTAGGACAATTTGGAAAACACAATTATATTTTTATAATTCTGCAAAAATTAAATAGAAGTAACTATTTTTTTTTTTTAAAAAAACATCAAGAGTATCTACATACTACTAAATATATTTTCAACGATGGTTTATGTGAGTAGTATTACAAGATCTCATTTCAAGATCTCGGACTCGAATATTAGGTTTGATAAAAACTCTGTTGAGAGGAGAGAACCATACGGACCAACAAAATTGAGTACTCACCAGCTAAATTTCTCGAGGTAGATTAATCATCCACAAAATCGGTGGAAATTATGCACCAATCACATGTGATCAAAAAATTCTACTACTACTAGATTTATTTATTTATTTTTGACGTGAACTACTACTAGATACTTATGTCATGTAAAACCCTGAAAATTGAGTAGCAGCTACACGTGCACGCTTGACACGAGGAATCTATTTGTACGGCAAAATAAAATCTGTTGAGCCGTTCCTAAATTTTTTTGGTGAAAGGAAGCGAGCTATTTGTACGGCGACTAATCGCTTCCCTGCAGCAATTTCTTCCAAAAGAAAATCTGTTGAGCCGTTGGTTCCGTTCCTAAATCACAGGATATAATAGTACTAGGTTTAATCACATACACTGATACTACTCTTACTCTCAAACAAAAATACTCTCCCCCGTCTCAAAACGGCAACCTCTGACTGGTCGACTGAGAGAGACCTGTACGATATAAAAAACCTACTAGTATTTCTTCTCCAAGTGTTTAAAAATGAATAATAGCTGTGACCATTATTTTTCTTTTTCACCTCTCTCATAAATAATAATCCAACACATTCCCCACACATCTGCAACAAATTCCCCCTTTAAGCTTTATCGGGATCTGGTTTTTTATTATTTTCCTCAAAGACAAAGTAGAGAGAGATTGTCTTCCACTAACATTAAAGGGACCTTGTGATCGATCTAAGCTCAATCATTGTGTCTTACAATCTTGTGTCGCGCTGTTGAAGTGAGTGTTGTTGAGTTTGGTTTACAATGAGGGTTAATCCAAAAGAAGAGCAAAGGGTGGTAAGTCCCTATGTTGTTTTCATGTGGATTTTGATTTGGATAAGTGTTTGCTTTCTTGTATTCACAATTGGATTCTCGCGGCGGTTGAAGGAGAGAGCCGCCTCTCCATGTCCTCCATGTGGTCTTTGTTATTGCTCTCAGCCGGAATTTCCTCCGGGTAAGTTTAACTTCACTTTTCAGTTAGTAACAAACTTTATCATTTGAAGAGAAGAAAGATAAACATGTTTAATTAGATGTACCGACAAAAATATTAATCTTGTTAGTTAGTATGTGCTTACAAATTGGAAAATGGGAGTAATTATAGTTAGGGGTGTTTTGGTTCAACTTTGAGACAAAAAGTGAACCGAACAGCAAGGTATAATTACATGTGGTTTGGTTTGATTTGATTCGGTTGGCTTCCTAAAGTTTTTGAACTTATTTTGTCATTTTGTGGCCTTTTCTGGTGCATTGTTTGTTTCTTAACCATTTATGTCTTAACCAGTCTGAAAGGGTAGTTCTAATTATAATTTTTACTGTATATGCAGACTGTGGTAAAGATGATCCAGTAAAGAATGAAGAAATGAATAAGGATCTATTGACAATGCTATCTGAAGAGTTAAATTTGCAGAGAATTGTAGCCAATGAGACCTTGGAACACAGCAAAAGATTAGTAATGGATACAAGAAATACCTTCTCACGTTATAAAAGAGAAGCAGAAAAGTGCAGTATTGGGATTGAAACTTGTGAAGAAGCACGCGAGAGGGCAGAGGCAAATCTCATTGAAGAGAGGAGGCTAACAACAGTATGGGAAAATCGAGCTCGTGAATATGGGTGGAAGGACAGAAGAAGAACGCGCTTAAGAATTTGATTATCAGACATTTTGCTAGCATAAGATTTTATTATGTTAGATTAGATTAGATGCACAAAGTGCTTTTGCGATTATTTTATCCAGGACGGCTATTCTATGGGTTAGAAGTTAGAACTAAATTTTGCTGCTGTACATATATAATAAGTGTTTGATCAAATCATCCATCTTTATTGGTTAGAATCAAACAGGTTTTTAGTATAGTACAAATGCGAAAACATTAATAGGTAAACAGTCATTTTAGCCCCTAAATGTGTAAGGTGATGTCATTTTAGTCCCTAAATATATCAAAACTGTAAACACATTCCCAAGTCTCTTTAACAAGTCATTTTCGTCCCATAACCGTGTTTTTTTCTTAGTGTTATTGATCTTCAAATGTGTTTTTTATTGATCAATTTAGTCTCTAAAATGACTAAAAAAGAGACTCAGAAACGTGTTTCCAATTTCTATACATTTGGGGACCAATTTCTATAACCACAATACCTCACACATTCAAGAACCAAAATGGCCGTTTACTCTTGCGGCAACAGTTGTTATATTTAACTATGCAACAATGTGCACTCCCTTCTAACAATTTTTGTGGAGGCAGAAAAATGAAAACAGGAGACTTAAATGTAAACGTAATGTTTCAATATACCCTGATAAGTTAAAGGGTTGGCAACATTAAGTGAGGTATACACTATCTAATACTGCAAAACCAGCTGCAACCCCACCTTCATCAGATGATGATATTTTTGTCCGCATCAAATAACCACTTTGGTTATTGATGATAACCTTATCCTTGTTCCTGCAAATTTCATTTCACAGATGTCAAGCATTATCCAAATTTTAAGCACATAATTCTAATTAATATGTAGCCAAGCAATGTACCTTAAGTATGTACCAAATATACCAAGCTCTGAGATGGCATGGTCCTTAAGCCAACAACCATTACGCATTAAAACTGCTGCAGAACTAGTTGCAAATATTCTCTGCATAAGTATGTAAGCTGCATCTTCTTGAGAACCTGTTTTCTGCAATTCTATGAGAGTTTCCCTTACAGCATTGCCGTAAATATTGTTTCCTGAAAAGTAATTACACCTCATTAGGTAAATTTCTCTGCCTCCCACTCTGCCTCTCTATTTTTTTTTTTTTCAACAAAGTTAGAGAGTGAAGAAAGTTAAATCAAATTTTAGATGGTGTAAGACCTCCTCCTTCTCTCTGGGGCTTCATTACAAATAACTCGGGCCTTTCGATTGCTTTTTTAACAATATCCGAGTCATCCAAACTCCACAGTCCTGCAAAGCATTCACGCAGTTTCGCAATATCATCTTTGTTTTCAAGGAACCTGGTTAAAATAGTGACTCAAGGATTTAGCGCAAATATATCGACCAGACAAGCAAACTATGATTAGCTAAAAAGTGTTCAGTACATATAATTTTTTTCTACCTGTTAATTCCTAAGAATTATAAGTTTTTCTTTTAACCTTTCAATTGATCAAACTGCTTTCAAAACATATAAATGAAATATGTCATGAAGAATTCTAATAAGAAGACCTTTCAAGAACACCAGGCTTTGCAAGTTCCTGCTGAATCTTCTTGGTGCCAACCAAATGATAAGATATCGAAGGGCATTTGATAGCAGAAGATTGTTCCATCAGTAGCCTAGCTCTCCATTCCTTCATATTACACAAAATATGCCCATGCCATTAAAAGTGAGAACTCATAAGGATACACTGTTTGTTCATAATAAAAGATAACGATAGCAAGACACAATATCATGGAAAGCAATATCTTTCGACACTGGAAAAGAACAGTTTTAATGAGCAGCAAAAACTGAATGCTCACTGATTCTGAAGGATAATCAACTGGTGTATAGCCAGCCCTGAAGTAAATGACTGCAACTGCCTGTCCATCCCTGCAAGTGCCAAAAAATAAATTTCTCGAGGTAACAAACAAAACGTAAGCAAGTCACAAACTTAGAAAAAGTCAGTGTTTCATGGCTAAAGGTTACATACACAGAAAGTGTTCCATCCGTAGAACTTCTCCTCCTTGATCAACTTCTGCCAACGTCTTTCGCACAACAATTGTAATATGATACGTGTTTAAAGTTCAGGACAATAACTCTAATAGTCCAATATGTTCTCAATATAAAAACTATAGTTGTATTAAGTACACAAATCAAAGAGTCTTCTCTGCTAGATGGGAAAATGGTAACTTTTTTCTTTTGTATTAAGTACTTTAGTTATAATTATAAATCTAGAGAAAAGGATATCTGTCTCTTAGAGCCGAAGAAAGAAAATGCTGGTCATACATGTTTCGTTCTTCAGCCTGAACCACAATCAAAACCACGGCCCTGTATGAATCCGTTCAGAAGTATAAGGAACCAAAAGCAGCAGTAGAATAAAGTGAGAAGGAATTTTTTCTCCAATCTAACCTGGGATTATTATACTCACTCCAAGCTTTAGCTAAGGCCTCTGCATATTGATCGACAGCATTATTGGCAGGAACCTTTTTGGAATCCAGCCCAAGCAATTTTCCATGGCGAGAAAGTATGTACCTGAAAAATTCCCAAAGGATATGAAGACATTTCTTCATTATATACCACAACCAGAGTTCATATGAATAGTTTTTATCATCTTAGCTTGGTAGCTCAAGTGGTGAGCTAAGGGACCCCAAGGAATTGAAGAAGGAAAGGGTCTAGGGTTCTTTCCCTGCCAACCCCAATAACATAACTATTAACTACTAACATTCGCCATTCAATAAAATATATATAGTTTTGATTGTAATTATTAATCTGGATAACATCCCAGACAGTCCTAAAGCCACCATAAATAAATAGAAGTTTGATAAAATTAGTATCTACGTAAATTCACATCTGCGATAAAACGAATACCTTGAAAACATTGTCAAGAGGTTATAAAATACAGTTATAGCAATACCTACCTATGAAGTTCAGTGACAAGACTACCAAAACCCGCAAATGAGGAGGAAATAGTGTTCAGCTCTATTTGCAGAAGTGATTTAGTCTGTTCATCAAGCATATAATCCGAACGATGTAATCCCAATCGTATTTCCTATTAAAATGTTGGCAAGGCCGAAAGTAATATCAGCAAATTCCTTCAATTCACTCTATCAAAAAAGATAATCACATGTAGGATTTCTGTAAAGAATGTAACATTTTTGTGAAAGACAAACATGATATCATGTTCTGAAATAATTCCACTGTGTCTCTTGAAACTAGAATATTACAAGCATAAAATGAGCTCTTATGAAATAATACTCTCGAAATGATTGAGTGTGCTTGTCTGCTTGATTTCGATTCTAGAGAGTTTTAAATCAATTCTAGAAGCAAAATCAATGCAAGTAGATTTGGAAGTCCCAATTGATGTGTTTGGGAAAAAAACACGGTGGCTAGAAATGAATTTTGGGGAGGACAAAATTGATTTAAAAAGAAGCAACAATTTCTTGCTTATGAATTGAGGAAAAATCAATCACTTGCAAAAATATGAAAATATCATTTCAAAATCCCATTTAAAATCATTACCAAACATAAATCAATCCTATCAGGATCAAAAGCGAACGGACCATGAATAATTTAGGACAAATATTCTCACCTCTTTTTTGTTTATGTGAAGCATCTTGGAATGAATATCTAAAAGTCTAGAGGTGAATTCGTCGACTTTCTTAGTCCTTCATTGAGATAAAAAAGATAACATTGTTATTGAAGGCTAAAGTTGGAAAAAGCATCAAAGAAAATGTGCAATGAACAATGAATTGTACAGATTCTTCAAATATATATACCTGGAAAGAGATTCCTGAAGAAAATTTCCATCCAAACTGACACGATCAACAAGTTCATTGAATAAAGGAGCAAGTTCACAAGCTTGCTTCCAATGAGTTTGAGGAAATAAAGTGGGGAATAAAGCAAACGGAGCATGCACTAACCCCACACCAGGAACAATTCCTGATTCCTGCAATTGGAGGATATACAATTTCCAATTTCAATAAAGACTCAAAAAGCATAAAAAAAGAAAATTCCTCGTTTCTCTTTCGTTAACCTAAATCACACAGTTCGTTCAACTATCTCGAAACAATAAAATCAATCGGAGTCCATTTCTCACAAATAACAAAGCAAATGTTGAAATGAAAGTTTTTATCTTCTAATCTAATAATCTAACTAATTTGGTTACGAGAAAGTGTATATGAATATAAATAAAACATTAAAATTAAATTAAATATATAAGAAAAAAAAGAAGGTGGTGGAGTGATGACCTGAACAGATTTATGGCCCATAAGGAGGCCGTGAAGAGAGGCCCAAACGAGAGCATCGTAAGCGATTTTATGAAGAAGTTGTTGATCAATATGGTGATAATCGGAGAGGGGAGGCGTATAAGAAGAATCGTGGTACACCACCTCTTGTTTAGCATTGGTGGTTGGCGTTAAAGCGGTATCATGAGACATGAGTTGTTTTAGAGGTTTGGAGAAAGAGGAAGAGGAAGAGAAAAAGGTAGTACTGCGAATATGGGAGAAAAGCTTCCTCGTAGTAGTAGGGTAACTGCAGCAGCAATGAAAATGAGAAGCTATGTCCAAATCCATTGAATCTTGGTTAGGAAGGAGTTTCACTACACTACTACCTTGTAACTGAAGACGGATGGAGAATTTTGACACGTCAATGCTTAACAGCGACAGATACGATATTCTTTTTCATCAGTCCACGTATATAAAACTTTTTTTTTTTTTTTCGCTATTCAAAGGAAAAGAAAAAACGGAAAATATTTACTATGTTTGTCTTCAAATGATGCGAAATATTTAATTCTTTTTTATTTAAATTAAAATGTAGTAGCTTCAAATGATGAAATTCTTAAAAACGTTGAAACTTTTTAATCGATATCTTCCATTCTCGTTTCTTCCACAACATTCTTCTTTGATTCTTCCACAACTACCAACAATCACAAGTTTCAAGTTTTGAATCAATGATTATTACATGGGTTGACCATGGAGTCATTTTGGCATGGATCCATGCTAAAAATGACCCCTGGAAACTTCAGAATTTGGCTTCCTCAAGTGAGGTAGACACTATCAATTACTCCAAAACCTGGCAAAACTCCACCTTCATCAGATGATGATGTTTTTGTACGAACCATATACCCACTTTCTTTATTCACAATAATCCTATCCTTATTCCTGCAAATTCCATTCCATAATAAAATGTATTATTGTCAACCATTTTGTATATATAATTCAAACACTAAAATGCAACACATGTGTAACAAAGCAATGTACCTTAAATAAGTACTGAATATCCCAAATTCTGAAATGACATTATCTTTATGCCAATTACCATTACGCATCAAAATTGCTGCTGTAGAAGCTGGAAATATCCTCTGCATAAGGATGTAAGCCGCGTCTTCTTCAGAACCCGCTTTCTGTAATTTTATAAGGGTCTCCTTAAGATCATTACCATAAATATTGTTTCCTGAAAATAAATCACATTCAATATAGGTAAGTTTCTGTTCTTTCTATAATAACAAAGTCTGATAGGACAGAAGAAGTATAAGACCTCCTCCCTCTCTTTGTGGCTTCATCACAAATAATTCTGGCTTTTCAATTGCTTTACTAACAATATCCGACTGCCTAAACTCCATAACCCTGCAAAGGATTTACGCAGTTTTGCAATATCGTCTTTGTTTTCTAAGAACCTGCTTACAATTTTGACTCAAGAATTTAGACAAGAGTATCAAAAATGTACAAATTAATCATGCATGGAGCAATATTAATTACAAGATTTGTACCTTTCAAGAACATTAGGCTTTGCAAGTTCCTGTTGAATCTTTTTGGTACCAACTAAATGATAAGAAATTGAAGGGCATTTGATAGCAGAAGATTGTTCTATCAGTAGTCTAGCTCTCCATTCCTATATATATATATATAGAGAGAGAGAGAGAGATACTCAAACCATAAGTACTCATGAGTGTCAACACATATGGCTTCCTATTCACTAATATTTAAAGAAAATGCAAGTTTAGCAGCAAACATATTAGTACATATAGATCGTTAGTTTTAAGAAAAAATAAGCTAAATTTACAAGAGGTACTGAATTCAAGACACTCACTGATTCTGAAGGATAGTCAACTGGTGTATAGCCAGCTCGAAAATAAACGATTGCTATTGCTTTTCCATCCCTGCAAGTACCAATATATTATATTTCTCTACGGTTAGATACAAAATACTACTCTGGTCCTATATATAAGAAAAAAATGTAGTTTTACATCAGTTATTCAATGAACCTAAAACTGCATTTTTTTCTGATAAATAGGACCAGAGGAAGTATAATGAAGCCACAGACTTATAGCAGAAAGAGAGTCAAACCAAAAGCTACATACACAAAAAGTGTTCCATCAGGTAGAAGTACTCCTTCTTGATTAACTTCTGTCAATGTTTTCCGTATCGTTGTAATATGATGCGTGTCATAAAGCTAAGGATAATATTTCTATTAGAAAGTACAGGATCAAAGAGATAAAGATCCATCTCATAGGAGAAGTATGCTAGAGAGCTTGACAGAGAGAATTTCTCATAAGGAATCATATTGAAAAAGATGAACAAAGGTGTGTACATGATACTCTATAATAGCAGTTTTCCATATAACTAAAAAACCTTTAGATATAAAAAAATAAATAAACAACCCTTAAAGAAAAGGATATCTTTCTCTTAGAATTACAGAAACAAAATGTTGGTCATACATGTTTCGTTCTTCAGTCTGAACCACAACCAGAATCGCAGCCCTGTAGGATCCATTCAGAAATATAGCATAGAACCAAAAGCAGAAGCAAAATAAAGTGAATAGGATAATTTTTGCAAAAAATAACCTGGGATTATTATACTCATTCCAAGCTTTAGCCAAGGCCTCTGCATATTGAGTGGCTGCAGAATTGACAGGAACCCTTTTGGAATCTAGTCCAAGCAATTTTCCATAGTGACAAAGTATGTTCCTGGCAAATGTCCAAAAACACCTTCTTTATATGATATCCAATTAGACTCTGATTTCTAACTACTTAAAAACCGCATTTAACTAGAATAGACTTGTTAGGACAGCAACCAGTAAAAGTAGAAATAAAGAAACAAAATTGCAAGATCAAAGACGCGATTTTGATCACGTTGTTCAGCCAAAGTATGCCTACTTCTGCGACTACAAAGATATGTAGTTCCGTCTTATTTCAGAATAAATTAGGATTTCAGTGTTACAATAAGTACTTATAAGTTATAATATCTCGGTCCAATGAAGCTATCATCATAATATGTGTAATTTACAGCAAGACTCGCCTGTGAAGTTCAGTCATTACACAACCAACACCAGAAAATGAAGTGGAAATAGTGTTCATCTCTATTTGCAAAAGCCTTTTAGTCATTTCATCAAGCATGTAATCTGAACGAAATAATCCTAAGCGTATTTCCTATAAACAAAAATTGAGCACTATAAATTATTAGTATTTGAACAAATAACACAACTAGAGTCTTGAGTAAGCACAAGCTCAAATGTCCTACTAATATACACTTACCTCTTTTTTGTTAATCTGTAGCATCTTGGAGTGAATATCTAGAAGTCTAGAGGTAAACTCGTCTGCTATCTTGGTTCTGCATTGAGATTCATAGATACACATAGCAAGTTGACCCCATTTAATCCGAGTTTGGATCCTTTCTATTTACTGGACAGTTTCAATAAGAGAGAGAAGACTCATCTAATAAAATAATAATATTTTATATTATACAAGTTTATTAGATGAGTATTTATCTCTACTATATTGTCCAGAGTGGATCCTTACCCATTTGATACATATTTCCTCTGTACTTATATATAAGCAACAAATAACTTTTTTTTATTTATTGAGAAAGTAATGTATCTGGAGTATATGTAGTTCGGATATATCACTTTTTCAATAAATCTAAAAAATTGTTTGTTTCTTATATACGAGTACGGAGTATATGATATTAACAAAACTATGCAAGTAGCTGAGCTTACTTGGAGAGAGATTGCTGGAGAAAATGACCATCCAAACTGACACGATCAACAAGTTCGTTGAATAAAGGAGCTAAGTCACAAGCTTGCTTCCAATGAGTTTCAGGAAATGGTGGTGGTAATAAGGCGAATGGGAGATGCACCAACCCCACACCAGGAACGCTTCCTGATCTCTATATATATATAACTCCAAACTTATTCATAATCCATGCAATTAATATTACTTTCAATTGTTTATTGGTGGTTTAATCATCTTCCTTTAAAATTGATCAAACAGTAACATTATAATTAATTATAATCCTGTATATGGAAAACAATAACACAAAATTAACAAAATCAAGTTCCAACTTCCAAATGTAAAAGGGGATTTTTCATTACAAAATTTTGGTTACCACTTCTGAGAGCATACCTTGCACCATGTGCAACTACTATAAGAACTCTATCTTATTATCATCACTTCGGTTCTGTAGTTCTTAGGTGGTCACAAATATTTATTCACAATATTTAGTCATACACACAAAATAGAAATAAATATAAATGCACTAATAAAATAGTAGTTGTGTGTTTCTCCAAGTGTAATTATTGTTGTTTTGTGTGTGTGACTAAATATTGTGATTAAATATTTGTGAGTATCTAAGAATTATTCGTTGACCAACTTTTGCTCATAAAAGAGGTCTGAGTAGTATATTCATTATATACCATATAATTAATTTATTGAAAATGATATATTGTTATTTAATTTTAGGGTTTTATTTTTCCTACCCCCCTCATCATCTATCTCACCCCCATATTTCAAAAAATGCCAATAATACCCCTGCGTTTTAAAAAAAAAAAATTAAAATTTTCGGAATTACCTCAAAATAAGGTAATTCTGGTTCAAAAATTAAAATTTCGAATTACCTCTAAAAAGGTAATTCAAATTTTTAATTTTTTTTTAAAGTTATATTTTGGTCTTAAGATTTAAACGCGTTTTATTGGAAATATAACGATTTACGATTTAATAACAATACGTCAAAATATATAAAATGACTAACATAAAATAGGAGTACAAATACAATTATGGGTCCAAAATGTCTAAAAATGACTGAAAATAAGCACGAGAAGTAGGTGAACAGCGACATCTAGGCATCCCGGGCCAATCCAGACTGAAAGGCGGTGCGTATATATACGATTTATTTTAATTTTTATTACTAAAAGGCTACTAAAAATAGTCAAAACTACTCTAAAAAATATAAAAACACCACTAAAATTCTAGCAAAACCAAAATAAGGCTATACAAATTTTTTTAGATTTTTTGGAGACTATGAAAAATTAAAAAAAATCGTAAAAAATAGTAAACGATGGAATTTGGGATTTTGAGGCCGTAGTCCCTTAAGAAGTTCCTTCTAAGGGAGTCTTGATTCTTGATTTTTTTCGGATTTAATAGCTGTGGTTTCATTACGATCGGAGTATGTTGCCCGAAAACCGATTTTTTAGCCTAAATTATTCGTTCGAAATAAAAAAATTGTAATTTTCGGAATTACCTCATTTCTGAGGTAATTCCGAAAATCTTTTCGGAATTAGAGGTAATTCCGAAATTCCAATTTTTTTTTTAACAAACCATGTAATTTTTGGGAAAAAGTAAGGGTATTTTTGTCCGTTTGGGTAATTATGGGGTGGGATAGATGATGAGGGGGGTAGGAAAAATAAAATCCTTAATTTTATCTAGGATTTTCACCAAGACCTCGATGGACATAACGAATGTCCTTAAGCCATTTCTCAGTGTCGTTATTGTCTACTATCTATTTATACCATTTACTTACTATCAAAATATCAATTTTTTTTTTCCTAACTAAACAATTGGAGGATAATTAGGTAATTTCACTTTTTTACTTTTTCAAACTTCTTCACTTTTTCACTCTCTTTCATATATTTTTGGGTTTTAATTTTTGTAATACCAAAATACCCCTATCATTTTTACCAAAAATCACATCTGGTCTAAAATTTCGCACTCTTCCCGGAATCATCACAAATAAGGTAAATCCGTAGTGTTTTTATTTTTATTTTTCCCGAATTTATATGGTTTGATGTTTCCATATGGAGTTGTTTGAGTTTTTTCCGGATTTATGTTAACAACATAATTCCGGAGTTGTAAATTACACTACGGATTTATGTGGTTAACATAAATCCGGAGTTGTTATTTTTGGACTCCGGAAACACTTTAATTACATAAATCCGTAGTACTTTTTTGTGCATTGCTCATCTAGTATGAACATTTTGATTCCAGCAGGCCTTCATGGTGGGCCATCTAGTCTGGTAGATAGATGGAGATCTGGAGGACACTGTGACTGTGGTGGTTGGGATGAGGGATGTCCACTTACGGTACTTCAAAGATAACCAATCAATGATAATCCATAATCTCTATGACAGTGTATTCTACACGTCAATTCAATCAAGAAAAACAAGAAATCCATAATTCTACACGTCAATTCTACAGTGTATTCTACGCGTCAATTCAATCAATGATACAATCCATAGACAGCTAATCTCTCCATTCTACAGTGTGTTGGAAGAAAAAAAAGCAAAAAACAAGAAAACCAAAAAAAAGTAAAACACTACGGATTTATCTCCCCTTGATAAATCTGTAGTTGCTGGAAAAGCGCTAGAAAAATAGACTACGGATTTATCTCCCCATGATAAATCCGTAGTCACCGAATCGCTAACTTCCTTCAACGAATTTACTTAAACATCAATGGGTGATGAATCCGTAGCCTTTTATTTGACTCCGGAAACATCAATGGGTGATGAATCCGTAAAAAATGAGATGAATCCAACGCTTTTTATTTTTTCAAACTTTTTCACTTTTTTACTTTTTCAAACTTTTTCACTTTTTCACTCTCTCTCACATACATTTTCAAACTTTTTCACTTTTTTACTCTCACACACTTTTTCAATCTCTTCTCCTCTTTCTTCTTCTAATTCTCTCATTTCTCTATTTTTCACAACATATCTACTTTAATTTCTTCTAATTCTTTTATTTCTCTATTTTTAATATTCGCTTTTAACGCAGGGTAACATTTGGATAGGGGTGGGAATAGGCTGGGCCGAGCTAGTCTTTGTATGGCCTAGGCCTGACCTACGTTGAAAATGGTGGGCCTAAGTCTGGTCTGTGGTCTGTGATAGGCCGACTTTTGAGGTATGGCCTGACCTTTTGGAAAGCCTGACTAGGCCTGTAAGCTTGTTTAAAAGTCTATTTCGCCAAAATATTTTACGAAAGTCTACGACATTTGAGTAATGAAGGCTTTGTAAACAGATGAACAAGCTAATCGATCCATGAGATTAAGATCTAATTCAAGGTCTATCAAAATCTTTTAGAGAATTATCTTTAAAGACGTTTTATTTAAATTTTATTTTATAATAATATCTTTAAGTATGTAAAAAATTGATGTAGGTCATCGGTTTGAATAAACATAAAATGTAAGCAAATTTATATTTTAACACAAAGTAGAAAATTTAATATAATAATAGTAGTAATAAAAAATATTATTAATATTTATTTAAATAGGTCGGTCTAGTAGGCTTTAAAGACTTTTTTAATGGCCTGTAGCCTAGCCTTTTTATCTAAATAGAGTTTTAAAAAAGCATCGGCCTCATCTATTTAAAAAAAAGTTTGGCCTATTCTCACCCCTACGTTTGAACTAGTTAAATTTGTCAACTTTAAAATTGTCTTATTTTCACAGGATAATATTCAGACTAATTAAATTTTGTCAGAGTTTATACATTTAGTATCTATACAAATCACCCACTACCAAAATACATGTCTCCTTCATTTTCCTTTTTACGATTTTAATTTTTTTTTTGAAATTTTGACAAATTTTTAATATTCCATTTTTTTACACAGAATAATATTCAGACTAATTAAATTTGTATATTTTAAATTTGAAAATATTTTCATAAGGCAATTTTCAGACTAATTAAATTTGTCTGAGCTTATGCATAAAATAAAATGCTAGCACACATGCGTAGGCACGGATAAACTTTATCTGAGCTTATACATATAAAACGTCAGCACATATGCGTACGCACGAGTAAAGTGCTACTAATAAAAAGGTTGAATTTCTTAGTTCTTTTATTAACTTTGTTAATTTGATCTCATGATTCTCATCCCTGCTTATGGTTGAGGCCTACTGACAAGGACCGTTTTACTGTTGTAAAGAAAAAGTATTATAATTAATCCGAGAACTATTAATAGAGGATTGTTGACTTCCCAACTTTTGGTGGGAAAATTTTATTCCCACCATTTATTAATATACCCTCATTTTTTGTACTCCAACCGTTTATTAATATACTCTCACTCTATATTTTTGGATGACATACCCCTACCTCTATATTTTGTACCCCACCATTTACCAATATACCCTCATTTTGTACCTCACTGCTTTACCAATATACCCTACTCTATATTTTTGGACCGACATACCCTCGATAAATTTTTTTTTGTCCAACACTCTTTTTTTATCCACTTTTGGTGGGAAAATTTTTATTCCCACCATTTACCAATATACCTCTCATTTTGTACTTTACTCCAATATACCCCACTCTATATTTTTGGACCGACATACCCCGATGATTTTTTTTTTTTTGTCCAACACTCTTTTTTTATCCACTTTTGGTGGGAAAATTTTATTCGCACTCATTTACCAATATACCCTCATTTGTACCTCACTGCTTTGTAATATACCCCCACTCTATATTTTTGGACCGACATACCCCCACTCTATATTTTGTACCCACCATTTACCAATATACCCCTCATTTTGTACTCACTATTTACCAATATACCCCCACTCTATATTTTTGGACCGACATACCCTGATAAATTTTTTTGTCCAAGACTTTTTTTATTATCAAAATGTACTCTCATTTTGTACTTTGCACGCTTACCAATATACCTCCACTCTATATTTTTGGATCGACATTGTTGCCTCATCCCACCAAGCGACTATTGTTGCCTCTTTCGCCTTATATATATGTGTTGCGTATTTTTATACCCCCCTTATAAAATGTTGATGTTTTTTCGAAACTACATCGGTAGGCCTGTTAATCACCTCTCCGTGCATCTCACAGGTAATCGTCCTAGTTAATAGTGATAACATCAATAAAAAAAATTCTTAAGCAAATATACTGAATCAAGCTTTTTGGCTATTGAATTGCAGCAACAAGGAAAACAAAGGGTCATGCCTATCTCTCCTACTCACCACACTTTCTCTTAACTCTTAAAAATCCCAAAAATACTCTCACGTGAAAAACGCTTCCAAACGCCCCATGCTGCATTTTTAGACTGGTACGACAGCATGGAACCGTACTGGTTCAATGACATATTGCTGGACCTGTAAAAAATTTATGCAGTAGTGTGTGTGTCACAAGGTTCAGTACTATGCTGTCGAACTCGTAAAATCCCAGAGAAAATGGGTGTGCTTTAAATATTTTGATTCATTAAAGGTATTTTAGACATTTTGCGGGATTTTGGAGTGTATGGTGAGTAGAGGGAAATGGGAGAAGCGTGGCCCAAAAAAGTTAACCACGTTGCATGATAGCATCTTGAGATCCAGCTGCTGCGAATTTTATCAGTTGACTGAATATTGAATCAATACTACTATATATCAACTTGAAAAATATATATCCTATCATACCAAAAATAGTAAGTATAAAGACAAGAGCAAAGATTTTATCACACCTGAACAGATTTATCGCCAACAAGGAGGCCATTGAGAGTGGCAAAGACAAGAGCATCGTAAACAATGTTATGGAGGAGTTTTTGGTCAATTTGATGATAATCAAAGTGGGGAAGCGCAATGGGAGAAGAAGCATCAATCTCTTCTTTCAATTCCACCACGTTTGGAGTAGAAGACATGATCAGAGACGACAGATGATGTTGTTGAGACATACTATGTTGTTGTTTCAGGTGTCTAGGGAAAGAGAGTGAGAGTGAGAGTGACAGTGATCGGTGTCGGGGAGTAAAGGAGAAAGAGGAAGAAGGAAAGGAATAAGTGCTACAGAATTGGCTAACCGACCAGCTGCTACATCCAGCAACAAGTACAACCATTGACCTTCCTAAACTTGGTTTAAATCTCCCTTGAATGTTATGACACACAAGCCACACAAAACTAATCCTATTTATCCTTATCCCTCTTTTTAAATGGATCGGATAAAGACATTTTATCCTTATCCCTCTTTTTAAATGGATCGGATAAAGACATTCACGTCATTTCTCACAACCCCACATCTTTACACTTTCCAGCAACAGTAATGTTATATTAGACAAATTTTTCTAGACAAAAATAGATAAAAACCACATTACAATACCAATTAACCAAGTTTTTTAGGTAAATAACCAACCTATTTTTGTCTAAATTTTTTTATCTATATAACATTATTGTTCCAGCAATTTGTTTTGTGCATGTGTTTCTTGTACAGTAATTATGTTGGTTCGTATGGTTCTTCTCTATTAGAGTCGAATCCAAGCCCAATCATTGCTCGAACCAACCTTATACTTCCTCCGTTCTTAAACTTTGGTCATTTTGGCCTATTTTTTTTTTGTTCAAAACTTTGGTCCTTTTGACATACCAATGTACAATTTACCTAATTTTCCAAGTTTACCATTTATCTTTAATTAATCTCTAAATTAAAATTAATTGTCACTATTCACAATATGAACTCCTTTGGATTATCAAGTCAGTAGGTATTAATGCTACAAAGGGATACTTTAGTCATTAGGTATTGCAAATTTATGATTTCTTAATTTGTGTGAAACACTCTAAAAGGACCAAAGTTTAGGAACGGGGGGATTATTATACAGTAATTTTGTATCACTGTCGTACTTTTATTTAAATGTTACTTGTAAATTCTGAAGCTTTAGGTACTTCAAAATCAGAGTCACCGTGCCCATACTAGATATGTATCTGGTACCGATACTCAATGGGTACTCGTCGGTACTTTTGAATCTACATCTGTGGTCTAATATATAAATATATGTTTGACTTATAGTAAAAATTTAGATTTTTCATTATTTTTTTGTGATACTGAAACTTTTCCTATTAAATTGTATATCATTTTTCTATTTTCTACTATATGAATTAATTTTTCTTATATTTCATTGTATATTTTTTGTTATATATTTTACTTATTTGTATATTCAGATACATAAGATCGTAATTCAAACGACAAGGAACGTTTTCCTTTCGGCTTTTATTTAGTTGCTTTTTAACAATCTAAAGCAAGGTAGGTGCCAAGGTTTTTCTTGTTTATGTAATATTTCATTTTTTGGAACTTCAAGCAAGAGATTGGTTGAAGGTGCATACTACTTATATAAAAGACATAGAATTATTTTCTATCACAACGTACAGTGAATATAATATAATATGGCTAAATTCAAGAATGCAGTTTTTCAAGTTGTTTTATTTTGCATGTGTTTGGCTATGGCGAATTCGGTTGAGTTCAGTTTCCCAGGAGTTTTCAACTTTGGTGATTCAAACTCAGATACAGGTGAACTTACTGCTGGGTTGGGATTTCAGCTTCCTCCACCTTATGGACAGGATTACTTCAAAACTCCTTCTGGCAGAGCTTCTGATGGTCGTCTCATTGTGGATTTCCTAAGTATTTTTTTCTTAATTATCTTCTCTAATTTAAGTTCTTTATACTTAATTATTAAGCACGAATATCTATAGCTTTTAATAAAGATGATGATTCTAAAAAAAATGTCATTTAGGTGTCAGATTTTTCTGACAAAAATGTCCTTACTATTGCATCCAATCTAGAGTGATTGGTGGGGCGAATCGAGCCAAAGCGCTCAGTGTTTACTACACACGCGTTGGAGTTCTTGTTGAATGATAAATTCATCTTCTCCTTTGTTCTTTATTTTACTTATGATGATTTTTTATGTTTGTTTGTTCTTCTTAGTTGCATAATTATCCCGCCAACAAATGTTCTCACAGCCAATGTATAATTCACTTTCACCTACTTTATTTTCCTCCAAGGACATTTTTGTTTTTTTTTTATTAAGCATGAGAATTGGTGAACTAGCTAAAGTAGCACCATTTAGACAACCCGAAATGACACAAGTGGTTAATAACAATTTAGACTCGATTGTTGATCTCTACAAAATACATTCTTCAGAAGGCACAACGATTTTAAAAATAATAATCAAGTTTCGAATCGGTGATTAGTCTCATATATATATATATATATATATATATATATATATATATATATATATATATATATATATATATTTTGATCCAAATACTTGAAGTTATGGAAATACCTAGAGCGTCACATTGGTTTACCCAAACAAAGTAACACGATTTTGCCAACTAGAGTTGACATATGTAGTTGGAATTCAGATTCAATATGCATCATCAAAAAAAGCAGCTCTATTTTACGAGATTGATTCATTTACCCGCGTCTAATGACTCGTGAAGAAAATGTTCCGACTTACTTTGTTAAAAAAATACCCATTTAGTTTAAGAAATTGTTTAATAGCTTTACTTTATTTCTTTTTTTTTTTCATTTTTTTTTATCATGATGAATTTTACTTTTATTACAAATAAATAAATAGTCGAGTATTCTCTCAACTATATGAAAAATCATCTAAATCATTATTTTGATTAGTTGTTATTGTAAAAACCTTTTACATCGATAGTGCATAACAATGAAACTGATCATATATTTAGGTTACTTATAAATATTTTCTGCATAATTATTTATAAAATAGAAAAAAAAATTGTTTAAGAAAAAATAACAGAAAAATGAAAAGAAAATCGTTTGTGGAAACAAATATTATCCAATTACATGTTGTTAAATGTTTGATAGGGTCTGAAATTCATGGCTTTCGCATGAGAGGCCATTTATTTTGAATGATGTATCAACACATCATTAATAATACTACTATAACTTTTTTAATTAACTATAGGTCCAGAGTTCAATGCTCATAGATTTAATTTTTTTTTAATAAACGAGGTATCCTCTGCGTGGAACGACAAAGACTAACCTCTCTCAGTGGGAATGACTACAACGAAATGAAAAACTCTCTCAAGAGATGTAACACTACTGCCCGAAGATAAATTCGAACCAGAACTTTGGTTAAGCTGAAAGAGACCCCTACCATCTTTCGCTAATTACTTGAAATATACTCCATTGTTGATTGCATATAACAATGACTTACTTCCACTTCAAGTTTGACACACCAAACAACAAACGAACAAACATCAATTGCTATATTTGTAATATAGATAGATCATAGATAACTACTATACAACAGAAGTTTAAAACACAAACAAACTCTAGAAGCCTTAAAACACATCCTATCAATAATAATCACTAGCAATGGCCACCAACAAATATTGTATCCTTCAAATTCTCACTATCATTACCATTTCTATACCTTCTTCCATATCCATCACCCACTTAAATTTTCCAGCAGTTTTCAATTTTGGTGATTCAAATTCTGATACTGGTACCCTTATTGCCACTGGTATTGAAAGCCTTTACCCCCCAAATGGACAGAATTACTTTCAAGTACCATCAGGAAGATACTCTGATGGCCGCCTCATCATTGATTTCCTCAGTAATAATAAATACCCATAAGCTGTTTGTGTTAATGTCCATGTGATTCTTTTTATGTTTTTTTTGGCCTTTTTTGTTTTCCTTTTTCTAATGATGTAGCTTTATGTTGTTGATTGCAGTGGATGCTATGGATTTGCCATTCCTAAATCCCTATTTGGATTCATTGGGTTTGCCAAATTTTAGAAAAGGTTGCAACTTTGCAGCAGCAGCTTCAACTATCCTTCCAGCCACAGCATCATCTCTCTGCCCATTCTCCTTTGGGGTTCAGGTGTCTCAGCATCTCCGTTTCAAAGCTCGCGCTCTCGAATTGCTTGCAAAAGTATATCTGCTAATGCTAAATTTATCACAATAATTTCATTACTACTTCAGCTTGGCAACTATGTTCGCATTGATGCCTATCTTATTCATTCATGCTAATAAAAATGGTCTTTTCAGGTAGGAGATTCGATAAGTACGTCCCGAGTGAAGATGTTTTTCGATGAGGGGTTGTATATGTTTGACATTGGCCAGAATGATCTTGCTGGTGCATTTTATTCAAAGACATTGGATCAAATATTTGCCTCTATTCCTACAATTCTTTTAGAATTTGAATCTGGAATTAAGGTTGGTGTCAAATTATCTGCTTTCATTTTTATTTTTTTTTAACTATATAACTCTTGAAGTATTCTATTACAAAACTTTCTTTAATATCATATATATATTCTACTACATAGTTTAACTGAGATTAATGTAAATTAGTCAATTCTCACTCTTATAGAGACTCTATGACGACGGGGCTAGACATTTCTGGATACACAATACAGGTCCTCTAGGATGCTTGGCTCAAAATGTTGCCAAATTTGGAACTGATCCATCAAAGCTTGACGAATTAGGATGTGTTAGCTCACACAACCAAGCAGCTAAGACCTTTAACCTACAACTTCATGCTCTATGCAGCAAATTGCAGCGTCAATATCCAGATGCAAATGTCACATATGTTGATATCTTCACCATAAAATCAAACCTTGTTGCAAACTATTCTAGATACGGTTAGTGTCTCTGTATGCATTTTCCACTTTTCAATTTTATCTATTTCATTGCTTTTGCCTTTGGATACTAACACTTAGTATCAGTATAATAAGGAAGTTAAATGATAATCTCTCTTCAATAATATCAGTATTTTTGGTGGAAGGTGAGAAAATAGTTGAATTTGTGTGATTATATGTTTGCAGGGTTTGAACAACCTATTATGGCTTGTTGTGGATATGGAGGTCCACCACTAAACTATGACAGTAGAGTTTCTTGTGGGCAAACAAAGACGTTGAATGGAACCACAGTTACAGCAAAAGCTTGTAATGACAGCTCTGAGTACATAAACTGGGATGGGATTCATTACACTGAGACTGCAAATCAATATGTTGCATCACAGATTCTCACTGGAAAGTACTCAGACCCTCCTTTCTCAGACAAAATGCCCTTCCTTCTTAAACTCAAGTTCTAGATGATATGTTTGTTTTTCATTATTTCATTCTTTATGTGTGGTATGTATAGTCAAAGCAATAGTAGATTGTATATGTCTGAATGACAGTCATGTTGTTAGTAATGAATACCTTTTAAAGATTGGTCCAATTGACACAGTAACATGGTCTGCGTAAGAATCTTAAAAGCATTTGAAATTCAATACATTTAGGCTTCATGGTTCATTGTAATGGTGTTTACTAAACAAGATTTTCTTTTAGCAGCTTCACTGTATCTGTTGCCAATGTTGCATGTAGAAACCAGATAGTTTAATCAGGTTATTGGTAAATAATTACTATTTACTGCTTGCTTTTGTTAACGGAACATTGACAAGTAATTAAATTAAGAGATGTGAAAATAAGGCAATTGCCCATAATCTGTCAATCAAATGTTCCTTACTTGTCATACAGTACTCATAGAAAGATAAACAAATCGTCTTGAGCCCGGATAGAAGATTGTGTTCTGCAAGGACTTTCAGGCCACATTCTGACATATGGCCTAGCGTGTGATTGCACATCATTGTTGGTTCTTCTTGGTTCGCTTCTGCAACCGGTAATTTCCACTCGTAACGCATCTTCCAAAAGGACCAACTTGTTACAATTAAATAATTTAAAGGACTTAAGTGATACGAAAGAACTACTTTGTTACAATTAAATAACTTAAATGACTTAAGTAGTACAGAAAAAAAAAACTTAAAGAACCAACTAGTTACGGTTAAATAACTTAAAGGACCTAAGTGGTCCAAAAAAACTTAAAGGACCAACTTGCTACAATTAAATAACTTAAAGGACCCCTAGGGTAATTTAGCCTTTTTAAAATCGAACCAAGCCAACTAGTCTGATCGTGAACCAAATATTTCTTTGGAGCCCACAAATCGCTCACATAAAAAACCAGATGCTAAACTGCTAAACCGGTCAAAAACCGAGTTACAAGGCTGAGTCAACCGATGTGGGACTAGTATAAATAATTCCATATTATGTTTCCCGTTGTTGCCGACCACATTGTCATTCACTTTTATATTTCTTTGTTATACCTCGTCAACCATGTATATACGATGGGTAATTTTTTAACATCGTATATACATGGCCCAGATGTATATACGATTAGATCTTCATAGCCCACTCGTATATAACCTATATACGATGGGTAGT
Organism: Oxytropis ochrocephala; assembly: GCA_020916435.1. Taxonomy (NCBI): domain Eukaryota; kingdom Viridiplantae; phylum Streptophyta; class Magnoliopsida; order Fabales; family Fabaceae; genus Oxytropis; species Oxytropis ochrocephala. Next base: position 116,220,384 of record CM037091.1, on the reverse strand, counting down.
CAACGAAGCATTTAATAAAAACAATCGTATATACATCTCGAAGGACATATATATGATGCACATTTTTTCAGGTCAACGTTCATTATTTAATGCAATCGTATATACCTTTCATTGAGGTATATACGATAGAAGATTAAGTGGGTCCCAGTCAGATTGAATTCAATGCAAGTCAAAATAGTGATTTATGGCAGGGGTATTCGGGAATAACGTAAAATGGCGGGGGTGGGAGGGGATGGGGTATAAAAAAACTCGGCGTTTGCTTTTCCCACACCCCCTCCTACTCAAAACACACCCCATAAGGGCGTGAAAAGACCAAAAGGCCAGCCAAAACCTCTTTTTTTCACGAAATTTCACCTGTTCGAACACGGGTCTTCGAACAGTTCGAATGACATCGTTCGTGTGTGTTAAATCTTGACTTCACACTCTCTTTGAGCGTTTTCACTGTTGGTGAGGTCATGCGAACTCGCTTCGCATGACCTTGTTTCAACCCGCTCAACGACATCGTTCGAAAGTGTTAAATATTGACTTCACACCCTCTTGTGCGTAATATCACCTGTTCGAACGAGGTCATTCGAACGTGTTCGAACAAGGTCGTTCGAACAGTCTTTAAACACGTGAACTCAGCGTTTCACGCGAGGTTATTTTTGGAATAAAATTTGTTAAGAGATGTGAAAGAGTAGGAGGGGGTGTGGGAAAAGCAATTGCCAAAAACTCACCCAAGAGAGATTAGTAGGAAGTATGGGCCTTAAGTGCAACGTAGATGTTGGAGGCCCATATCCTTTGGCCCAAATCAGCAATATGGAAAGCCCGTGTTTGCAGTGAGGAGGGTGAATAGTGAGATAGCAGAAGCGGAACAGGTTGGAGGGATGGCGATGGAGGAAGAACTAGACCCCTCTCTCCCTTGTTGCCAGTATCTTCTTTCTGCAATTCAAGCGATGGAGCCTTCAGACTGCTTAATCTCCCATGCCAGGTTAAGTTCCTTTCCTCTTTCACATTCTACTTCTTGAATGCTGAATAATATACACCAAACTAAACAAACTTAGATACGCTTTTTGGAATTCTCAACTCAGGGCGTGTGGCGGAGGTTCAGTTACGGAGCAAGTTCAACAGTTCATTTGGAATCATTGCCTTTCTACACCTGTACTGTACATTTCATTTCCCTTCTCTTTGTTTTTTCCTTAATTTTCCATGCAATTCATTGCATTGCAGTCTTTTGAATGCTTTTATGATAAAAATGTAGGCTGATTTTCATGCTCCTTACTTGAGGAATTTTCTCAAGAAGCTTATTACTCAAGTTGAATTCGATCATGGCTATGTTTTGGATCAATTGTACGAACTATATGCTCAGTACATTACATCATTTAAGGTTAATTCTATTTTATTTTATCAACAATTTTCTTCAATTCAACCCTCGTTTATCTAGCTGCAAATGGTTGGTTAGAGGTTTTAGAGTTTTCTTCTTTTTCACTTTTTTAATAGGATGATAATTCAGGCAAGAGAGATGCAAGAATCTGCAAAAGAATTTCGTTTCTTTTTCCTGAAGGTAAATCACAATTCAGGGTGATTTTTCTACTTTGATTCTTATCATGTTATTTCCTTTCGGCTTACCTTTTGTTGGTTACTGGTATTGTAAGGTTGTTCTGAACTACAAAGTTGTCCGCAGTCGAAGGTGCTTGTCTTTCCCTTGCAGTGTTCTCTAAACATGCTTGAAGGTGATACTGGGTAAGCTCTTATTTGATGTCTTTGAAGATTTTCACAGAGAATGCAACATATCAGGGTTGCCTTTTTGCTAATTGTGATCTTTTTAGTGTGAGGGTAGTTTCCCCATGCGGCACGTGTTTGTTTGCATATAGTCCAGTTCAATTGTTTCTATGTGAAAATGCTGTTCGTAGATATCTTGTTTTGAGTTAAATCTTCATACAGCAATCATAGACAGTACTGTTTCTTCTCAGGAATACAACTTATATAGAATTCAACACTACAGTGCTACTGATTCGAACATTTATTGGGATCTCTCTATAGTGTCTAGCATTTCTTCCCTCAAATAAGCAATTAAGCATGCAGTGTGTTTGGTAGTATGTTTGTAAAGCTCACATTAACTTCTGATATGGTTCTGCAGTTGCTCAATATGGCCATCGAGTCTGTTACTGTCCGAGTTAATACTTTCTCATCCAGAGTTATTTTCTAATAAATTGTGCTTTGAGGTCAGTTATGTGTTTAAGGGTTTGTTGAATCTTGTAGCAATATTAATGTTAATAAACCATGAGTAGTCTGCATGTGATGGTTAGGTCATCATCTCTACTTTCCGAAGAAGCTCGTAGAAATAATTGTGCCCTTGTAATAGTTAAAATTTCCATTCTGTTGTTGCATTAAGATAGGCTTTCAGCTGTTCTTATTATTCCATGTTGCACTTACTAAAATTTGAAACAGATTGGTTCAGGAGTTGGCTTAGTTGGATTATGTCTAGCTCATGTGAAAGCTTCTAAGGTACAGCTAGCTATACTTGATAGCTCGTACATGACAATTTCAATCGAAACCTATTATGCTCTTGAACTATGTTTACTTTATTTTTCTTTAGAACAGATTGAGAATTTTTCAAGCTAAAGGTGCTTTGGATGTTATTGTAGTCAAATTTAGTCATCAAGGAGTTTTGTTATTGTCTTTCAACAGGTGATATTAAGTGATGGTGACCTATCAACTTTGGCCAACATGAAGTTTAATTTGGAGTTGAACAACCTCAATGTTGAAAGTGACACGCTACAAAGAAACACGGACACAAGCATGGTGAGTCTTAATCTGCATGGGCTGCATTTATATAAAATGTAATCCTCACATCATTCATCTCTCAGGTTTTGTATAATGTACAGGCATTTTGCTAAACCGCTGTAAATAAATTCCAGTGTTTTAGATCTTGAGTTATTCAATTATCTTTTTGCAGAGCATTGATGTGTTTACCGCATTTTTTTACCCCATCTTGTTATTCATATTTTCAGTAGTTTCTACTTTCTACACTAGTGTGTTTCAACATATGATTGTGGATATTCTAATATTGTCCATGGAAGACTAGTAATTGCATCTTTTTGAAATTTTACTTTGTTCTTTTGTTCACAGTCTGTATCTATGTTGGGTAAACGTTTTTAAGAACTAAAATCAATGCTCCCCGGTGTATATGGGGTGGGATATATACCCATTGATGGCTCTCCTTTTTAGCAATGCATTTGTATTGTATAGAATATAGATAGATATAGATATAGCCATAGAAGAAAAGAGAATCTGAAGTGTTTGTGTGGTGGTTCTATTGCTGTTTAATGTACACTGATCCACGTATCTCAGGTAAAATGCTTGTATCTGCCATGGGAATCTGCATCAGAAAGTCAACTCCAAGATATCAAGCCAGATGTTGTGTGAGAGTTGACCTTTAAATTGTTATTTAACCACTGGGATATAACTCATATATAACATTATTTCTTTTACTGTTTTTTTAAAAAATTATGCAGATGCAATCCTAATTATACTATTATTTCAGGTTGGGTGCAGATGTGATATATGATCCAGTTTGTCTGCCACATCTTGTTCGATTACTCGTCATTCTTTTGAATCGGACAAATTTGGATTCTTCCAAACAGCAAACAAGTTGCAAGGGTATGTCTCCAAAGAGTAAACATGAAAACGGTGGATGTAAAGCAGTTAATAATGATGGTTGCAATGGCCAGTCAAAGGAAGCACCAGTGGCTTATATTGCATGCGTTATACGGAATATTGAAACTTTCAACTATTTTCTTTCTCTGGGGGACCTTGCCAACCTTGATATCATGGACCTAACTGATTCACTGAAGCCAGTAAATCTTATTCGGTACATGCAGTCGTACAATCAAGACGATGTAAAACTATTGCGTATCACTAGCATTCATACGGGTAAAATCCAGTGGCGGAGCTTCTCCAGGGCGGAGGGGAGCCACGACTCCTGCCAAAATAGATAGAATTATTTTCATATACTTCTTGCATAATTAACGTGTCATGACTTGTCTTAGACTTTGGTGATATTTGTGTTTGGTTTCTGTTAGTTGGAAGGTACTAACAAGCATGAGAATGGGAGATAAAGTCACTTTTGTCAAATATCCTTCACCATATGTTCAGAGTGGACACACTTTAAGCATAAAAAATAGCAACAATGTTTAAATTAAGATAAATTTATTTTGATTATTAGTACTATCACTAAAAACTCAACACACAACTGAGGTTGGGTTCAAATTAAAGTATGGACGATGTAAATAGGGGTATTTGTTGAATAATAGCATTAAATAAAGTTGAATTAATTCATACTGTATTTGTTTAAATTTGAGTCCAAAAATTTTGGTACTATTTTTTACTTTTAAACGAGTTTATAAGGAGTATTATTTTAGTTAGTTGTTGCAGCTCTCCCAATATTTTGGCAAATTCCTCCATTGGTAAAATCATATTAGCATATGATGATCACTATGAAGTGTAGTATTTAGTCAGAGGCTCGCTAATAGCTATGGATAGAAACTGTTCTTTTTAAGTTATACTTTGTTTTTTTATTTTGAAAAATAATGTTTTTACTTTTGTGGCTAACAAGGCTATATAGTAAATTTTTAGGTACTATGTAGGCATTTAAGCTGTTACTCAGTGCAGTAAATTCAGCACCGTGTCTATTTATTTGATAACCTTGTGAATTTGACATATTTTTTTGTCAAGACTAAGGTATGTATCGCTGAGCACAGTGACTAATCCTTTTGCTGGATTGAAGGCACCTCGAAGAGTGAGACAATTGGTCTAGAGATTTAAAGTTCAAAGCTGCTCCATACTTAAGGCGATGATCGAACCTTTGACACTTGGTTAATGAATGATGACATCCAACCGCTCCACCATACCCCTGGGTTGTGAATTTGACATATAGACTCACCTTCCCCAATTTCTCTATCTTTTTTCCATTCGTGTACTAAGTTCAGCACCGGGTCCATTTTCTTTGATAACCTTGTGAATTTGACATGCCTCACATTTTCCGGATTTTTTGCCCAATCAGAAAAAAGACTACTACTACTACCACACGCTTCCCTTTAGTTATAGACTATAGGATTCGTTGTACAAAATGAATGTATTTACCAAAATGAATTGGTGATTTTTGTCATTATTCGACAAAATGAATGTATTTAAGATATCAGTGGTCTGAAGGTGACAATTGGTCTACTGTCCATCCATGGCACCGCCAATGATTCTTTTTGATTTAGTGGATTTGTTTCAAAACACATGGAGACAAGTTTAGGGGCTGAGTGAGGATGGTGGCAGATAGTGGGTAACACTTGTACGCAACAAAGTAAAAGTTTTGTTTTTCGGAATGTAGTGCTTTTGTGAAGTGAACTTTTATTTCCTCCGCCAAAACTTATGTGGTGATTACTCTCACGTCCATTTAAATTGAAAGATTCTGCATAAAAATAGATAAAATTGGTTTAATATTTAAATAGAAAAAAAAAGATTTTATCGAGTATTTTCATGTTAAAATATGATTCCTTCTTAGGTTATTGTCATCATTCTATATCTTCATGTTAAATTGCACACGTATTTGTATAAAACTAATCAATTTCACATATTTTCAGAAATATAGTTGTTTTTACTGTTTTTTAAAAAATTCTCTCTATCACAAGTATTTTATTTTACTAAAAAACAATATCCATCAAGCTTTTGTTTTTGTTATTTTTCTTTTTCTTTTAAATAAATTTACAGTGATATAGGATTACCTAAATTCCCTACTAAAATAAATTATTTATTACTACAAGAATCTTCGTCTTTTTGGTAGAAATCTAAAATAAATAAATAACTTTAAAATAAAAACAAAAAATATAAATACTTTCAATAAATAAACTGGCCTAAACTTCCAAAATGAATAAAAAAAGATAAATGTAATAAATGATTCATAAATGAAATATTTGGTTTTAGATCATCTCATATTGAGTTTCAATAGAAAGGTGTCAAGTTTTTAATCTCTATCTTTACAAATCACTTTTGCTTCTTTTTCAACTAGATAATATTATGTGTACAATAAATTTTTGACAATAATAGACAAATACAAAGAAAATACGGTGGACTCACAGTTTTATTAATTGTTAATTGATAAAAAAATTAATAAAACAATGGGTTCCACCGTATTTTCTTTGTATTTTTCTACCATTATCAAAAATCCATTGTCCAAATAGCATTGTTGTAAAAAAAATGTGAGGACTTCGTTAGGGAATAATATGCAAATACATGTATATATGCTCAAAAAATCTTGAGACTTTCACTAACGTGGTGAGCTCTGAGACCCAACTGGCCTACGCAAACTTTTTGTATACAGAAAAAGCTGGATACATAGGAGATAATCCAAAGGTAAAATTTGTCCGGTTGGAGTTTGAAGGGAAAGTAGATGATGAGAGTGCAGCAAGTAAGGATAACGTTATTTGGACATTTTTGTTAGACAAAACCATACAATAACCAACTTACAACATGAATTAACCAAGTTTTTAGACCATTTTACCAACCTCGCTTTTTTCACGCTTTTAGCGTTGTTAAAAACTTGTTTAATTGATCACTTTAATTAATGACTTAAAAACTTAATTAATTGATGTTGTAAGTTGGTTTTAAATCGATTTTTATCAAAAATAACATTACCCAGCAAGTAAGTAACTTTTATCAGTTGACCGTACATATGTTGTAAACCAACCAATCATATTCTATTCTATTGACACTTGGGCATTGAGATTCCCAGAAGGGTGCTAATTTATTTATTATTGGATATATCTATCTATATTTTCTAGTGTTTGTTTTGATCGAACCATAAATAGCAAGCAAAGCAACTAAGGTGAGTGAATCGAAGTTGGAGATGATGGAGAGTGAAATGGAGGTGATACACTCATGGTCTGCTCCAAGATCTCTTAGTACTAGTCTCATGTATTCTTTTGCTCAGGTAGTAATTTTCTGATTAATTCGTTTATTAATTGGGAAATGCTTTTGAAGCCTGTTCAAACATTCATTCCTTCTTCTGATCTTGTTTGTTTCTTTTGTGCTACTACTTATTAGAGGGATGATATGGAAGTGCTTGATGAACCCCTCTATTCTAATTTCCTTCGAGTAACAGGTCTTGATAGACCCTACAGGGATGACCTACTCTCCAATATGGTATCTCTCTCTCTCACAGTTTTTCCTTAACATATAAGCATTGCAATTTCTTTTTTATCATGATATTTGCTGTTTTCTTACATATAAGAAATATGAAAAGTCTAGTTGATTTTGTTACTTTTTCTTTATACCGTTAGGAATGACTAAACTGAGTCTGTCCGACTCTCTGTAGCACCAACACTTCCGGTTGAACACGTGTCCTGTCCGTCACGTATCGTATCAGACACCGACACTTCAATTATTTGTATTTTTCAATTTAAAACTGGTGTCTGTGTGTCCGACGTGTGTGTCCGTGTCGTGTCCCATGCCTGTGTCTGTTTCAGTGTCGGTGCTTCATAGGTCTGATTTAGTATTACTATTTTCTTGTCTCTTGTAGTACTCTCTTCCTATGCTTCATATTGAAAAAATGTTGGTGTTTTAATTGTAACAGGAATCTGATGGAAATAAGGTTATCAATGATCTGATTTTTAGTCCAGGAAGGAACAAATATAGATTCTGTAAGGTAATGAATATCTCTTTCAACATATACAATTAGTGAGGAGCTGTTATTAGATACAGAAGATTAGTAGTTTCACACAAAAATGTTACTATAGAGGAATATTGTGTCTGTTTATTTCAATTACCTGAGATACCATATCATTGACTTATTATAGAGAGAGGTGAAAGAAGTTTGTATTCCTTCTTCATAATGCCAATTTTGTGATGCAGTAGTTCTGCTGTAAGTTAATGGATTATCATAAAAATCAACATCTTAAGCTACTCTGGTTAAACAATGCTAGTAGTTTGGCTGGCTAGGAGGGGAGGGTCCACCACTGGGATGGGTCCAAGGGGAAATGGATTCCTTACCGCGGACATTTCCAGCAGTCACGATAACGGCTATGGGATGATCATATGATTCAGATTCCAAGTTTTATTTAAAATCCCAATTGATGAAGTGAAAATACAAGCCATCCAATGGCCGATATCTACTGGTTATAGTGACTGCACCTTTTCACGACTGCGAGAAATCTTGGTCCGGATCCAAGGGGATCCCAATAGGAGGCCTCATGGGATGGGAAAGGGATAGGGAAAAGAGCTGATCAAAATCTCATTAGTTAGTAGTGATCTTGAGCTTTTATAATATATCATTTAAACCAATATTATTTTTCATCTAACTTCATGATTCATTAATACTTTACTATATACAGCATATCTCAAAGCAACGGATTCAAGGTTTGAGTGATGATCTAATGAAGAAAGGAAAGCACTTCATTCTAATAAGAAATCCGCTTGACATACTGGTAAAATAACTCATTTATTACTAATCTCACTAATGCAGTTCAGCATATTGTTTCTCAAATGCACATGTAGTTGTATTGATCCAAAAACGTATGGATACTGTCTACATTACAAAATGCTAACTTGTAGACATCCTATAAGCTTCATGTTTAAGTAATGCTTAAATGGCTCTGCAAATATTTCATTGATGTTGCTTTGGGATATTAGATAGTTATCTGTTTCTCTGCTTAGCAGCTGATGGATCTTGTTTGCTTGTGTGTGTCTAGCCATCCTTTGACAAGGTTGTCCCACCATCTTTCTATGAGTTGGGTTTGGCAGAGCTGGTTTGTATATACAACGAGCTTCGTGAGATTGGGAAGGCACCACCGGTTGTAGATGCTGCAGAACTTCAACAAAATCCCGAGGTATTATCTGAGCTCTCTGAAAATGCTTGATTCTAATCCCTAAATAAATCATGAATTTTAAAAATACATTGAATAATTTTTTATTATCTTGCATCACTGTCATGATCTTGTTCATTTGCAGGCTACTCTAAGGTGTCTTTGCAATGATTTGGAGATTCCTTTCCATCCTGCAATGCTCAAGTATGCAGATTCTTTTGTTCCTTTTTACAAAGTTATAATCCCCCAATCCTCTGCACATAGCAGAAAAGGAAGAAAAATAAAGAACTTAGTCATTAAAGCTATATTAATGCACCACTAATATAAGTTTGCTTAGGTTGTGAATGGATGATCTAGTGTGGTAAAAACTTATATTCCACTCTTTAATGTTCCAAGGTTCCATTAAAAATGCCCACTAGTATTCTATATATTCCATTAGCATATCGTGACTATCTACGTTCCGTTTACATTCAAATATGTTGATATGCAGGCCCAGACAGACCTTGTGCCACTTACAAATTTCTTTTCTAGTGTTTCCAATTTCTGATAATCCGAGTTTTAGTCATTTTTGCGACATTTGGTCATTTGAAAATTTTGTTATGGCACTACTATTTGGTGTATATACAAAAATTTCGCATGCTTACTTAACGAGTTCACAATTTTAAAACTTTCCAGTTGGGAAGCAGGCCCAAAGCCAATAGATGGATTGTGGGCTCCTTGGTGGTATAAATCTGTACATAAATCTACTGGTTTTGAGCAACCAAAAAAGTATCCTCAGGTATTTTGTTTGCAGTATCCATAGTATCTTATCATTGTTTGGCCCATTGTCTAGTACTTTATTTTCACACAAAATCTTGACTGTGGTTATGGTGGAAACTTTACTTCTTTTCAGCAATTTCCCTTTTCTCTCTATGATTTGTTGGAGCAAAGTCTACCCCTGTATAATATGCTTCGGCACCATGTGAAGAAAAAATCATCTCTTTTGAGCTCACTTTTACCTCCTCCTAATCTTCCAGTTCCAGCAAATGAGAAATTGCTTGCTTGGGTTGGTGATGAAATTGTGCCGCGTGATAGTGCCAAGGTACTTAATTGTAGGACACTTGATGATCTTTTGTTTATAGAATAAATATTCAGATTTATTGTGGACATATTCTCATGGTTTTTATTTGTTACTCTCTGATCATGATTCAGGTTTCCGTGTTTGATTCAGTTGTCCAAGGAGGCGACTCTGTTTGGGAGGGTCTTCGAGTGTATAATGGAAAGATATTTAAGCTCGAGGAACATCTTGACAGGTTGTTTGATTCAGCGAAAGCCTTGGCTTTTGAAAATGTTCCAACTCGAGATGAGGTGAGTCTGAGATGCATTCATCATCTAGCTTCTCTTACTTTCAATGCAGCTTCATTAGTCATCCTAATAGGCTGTCTGTTAGATGATACACGTTTTCGTGAAAAACAAAGCACTAAACACTTTTGTCTTTAATCTTGTTTAAGTTATCATCATAATGAATGTATTTCCAAAAATTGCAGATTAAGGAAGCAATTTTCAGAACTTTAATTAGGAATGGCATGTTTGATAATTCACACATCCGGCTTTCTCTAACACGGGGGAAAAAGGTTTTGCTCTCTCACTTATCATTTTCACCACATATTCATTATATGGTGGAGGCTTCATTGTTTTAAATTCAATGATATACTATTTATACAATGCCCTGATTATTATCTAGGCCTGAAATATTAGTAGTGGCAGAGAGACGCAAATTCGACAAACCTAGTGAAAGTATGAAATAAACTGACTTACAGTCTATGTTTCATGAGTGGTTAGTGCATGGAGCAACAAAATTACGAAACTGTTAATCTTATGTAATTCTATGGAGCAATCAAGGTTTTAAGTGACTGATAGGATATTACATAACAATATTATTGTTCATTTCTTCTCTAGGTTACTTCTGGGATGAGCCCAACACTCAATCTTTATGGATGTACATTAATTGGTAACTTCCTATCCCAAATAAGTGACAATTATTTTGGTATCAAAATTGTTATACTCCTGAAAGAAAATTTGCGTAGTTTCCTTTAATACTATCGGTTCCCAACATTAGGATTAACTTTAAATATGCAGTGCTTGCTGAATGGAAGCCCCCGGTATATGATAATACACGTGGTATAGTTCTTGTAACTGCTACAACACGCCGTAATTCACCAAATGTAAGCTTCTATTTGCAATGATGTTCATAGTAGAGGTTATTAGGTTTGATGAGAGAATATCTTTTGACTAAATCAAACAAAACATCTTTTTAGGCTCCATATTATTATGGTTTTCTAACATTTTATGTATGTATTGGAGAGCTAGCTGTTTGATTAACATACTCCTTTAGTTCATTTCATTGATTGTATATCTTCCCCTTTTCTTTGTTCTCTTGAACAGAATTTGGATTCAAAGATTCATCACAATAACCTCCTCAATAACATACTTGCAAAGGTATTTTCTCATTCTCCTCGATATTGTTCATGTCGTAAATCGTAATCAGCCAAGATATGGATTAAATATATTATATTATTGTGAGATAATTTCTTTTAGAACATGGATGGTTGCTAAGTTAATAATGAATTTTGACAGGTTAATCCTTAGGATAATGTCAACAAATCATATAGTAGTTCTTTTTGTTGGAACTTGGAAGTGTTATGATTTATTATATGCGTTACAGCATATAATAGTTTGATAATTAATTAACTGGTACAAGCACGATGATAGAGATCATTATTTTGTTGCATCCTGTCATTCTCAATCATATATCTTACTAAATTACTAAAATGTTGTTGTTGAACTAGTGCAGATTGAAGGAAATAATGCAAAAGCAGATGATGCAATCATGCTCGACCAAGATGGTTATCTGTCAGAAACCAATGCAACAAACATTGTATGTTTCTCAATTTCACCATGAAACTGCATCTAATGATTTGGAACACCTCAACTCACATTTCTCTTCTTTCTGCAGTTCATTGTTAAAAAGGGTCGTGTTTTGACACCTCATGCGGATTACTGTCTTCCTGGCATTACTCGTGCCACCGTATGTTTAATTCATTTGCTCCTTTCATTCAACACATACCAATTTATATTTGCCTCCTTGATAGAACTCTGCTTCTTCACTATTTTAGGTAATGGATCTGGTTGTGAAAGAGCAGTTAATCTTAGAAGAGCGCAGAATCAGTCTGTCAGAAGTGCATACTGCAGATGAGGTAATGAAGTTTGCTCCAATTAGACTTTCATCACAAATTTATGGATTTGGATCCTCTGCTGCGGCAGCATGAAGGACCGTCCGATCTAGATAGAGACTCTTTAGACCGGACGGTCCTTGCTGCTGCAACAGAGGATCCGCACGCTATACACTGATGTTTTGAATATGTTTTACACATATATCTAATCATATTTCATCAGCTTACTATATCATATTGTATAGTTATTAAACTGATACGCGTGTATCCGTGTGTGTTCAAAGATTCTAATTTATGTTGAGTTATAACTAGAAGGCTGTATTGTAGGTATGGACGACAGGAACAATGGGAGAACTAAGCCCAGTAAGTACCTTTTTACACCTTGTCAATTGAATTTTATCTTGATTCTTGAATTTTACCTTGTAACTCATTAACCATGATTTTAAGGTGTTCAACTACATATAGATTTGAACAACTTGAAAGTTGAGATTAATCACATCCAAATTCGTGGTTAATGAAGTTCAGTAGATGGTTTATGAGTTGGGACACCTGATGTATATATATATACTCTACACTTCGTTAACCACACGTGTGAATTGCGTTAACTATTTAAAACATTGTCGAACTTCAAAGGCATAACACAACTCTTTGAAAATAATAATGATTTACGGCATGCGTTACGAGATTAAACTTTATTCAATCCATTCTTTAGGTTGTGAAGGTTGACGGCCGCACAATTGGCGATGGAAATGTAGGGCCGGTGACTAGAAGATTGCAAGCTGCTTATAAAAAGGTGACAGAACAATCTGGTGTACCTATACCTACATACCAAAACACTTAAAAGGTATAACATTAACATCTTTTTTTCTTCTGCTCTTAAGCCAATGCAATATTTTTTTTCATTGGTCTTAATGATATTTCCATTCATTTCTTCCAGCCTAGCCTGCAGTTGGAAGTGAGTGGTAAATGCTGGCTTAAGCAATTTCTCCTCAAAAAAAGAAAAATGGCTTTTTCACACATTAATAAGCAAAGGAAACTGCCATCATCTTCACATTTTGTAGCAACTTTTCATTAATAATATCTGTTATTAACTTATTCTGAGTCTTTTTATTAAAGATACAAGCTATTGGTAGATGAGGATTGAGAATCAATTTTCACATCATCATCACTGTCACACTCTAATTATTCTTGTTCTAGTCAACTTATAATGAGAATCTATGCTATTCTGCTCTCATTGTAAATATCATTACTTAAACTTAGGCAATCGTTATTTTTGTAATTTATCATTCAAAACTTTTTTTGTCAAATAAATGGAAACTTCATTTTATTAATATGCTCATTACAACTAGGGATAAAATAATACAATGTGGTTCTAGCAAGAGTGTAAACAACTTTGCTTGTTTCAGTAATAATAATAATAATAATAATAATAATAATAATAATAATAATAATAATAATAAAAAGATGATAAATAGTGAATGTTTGGACTAATGGTGGGATATTTCTCATGTACTTTTAATGTGTCCTCCTCACCGTTGTTCTAAGCATATAAAATATTCAAGGCAGGTAGATTTGGATATCTTTCTCACTAAAATTTATTTAGAGATATTCATAATTTAAGCTTAACAATTACTATTATTTTTTTGTGTTTGAGAATGAGAAGGCCTACCAATATGAAAATAAGGTAGGTAAAATTGACCGATCAACATGATCTGACCCCATAGAAATTTAAAAGTAAAGACAGATTGAGAAATATCAAAAGTAGGTTGCTAGAAACTATAAACAAGACATAATATGTTAGAAGGAATAAACCAAAAAAAACTTCCTACAAAGACAAAGTAGCCCCTACATAAGCCTTTGCAATAATAATAATAATAAGGTACAACTTGAAAGAGTAAAGAGAGAGAGAACTATTCACCATCATCATTAAGTTTTTGAGGTTATTAAAAAAAAAGGTCAAATTAATTCAATTTCAGATCTTAACTTAAAATTGACTCTCTTTGAATCCTTTTCAGCATTTGGTTTACAGCAGCAGCTATCTCATCCACTGATCCCAGCTTGCAATCATCTTCCACCTTAAAAAAAAAACACACAAAATTCAAACATTCACTTTCACTGCTAATTACTTACGAAGCACCGATTCAGACACAAATTTAAATACATAGACACTGATTTTAATTTGAAACATGGAAATAAATTGAAGTGTCGGTGTTTTAACACCACACATGTCAATCAAACAGACACCAGATATACATGTTTTTAACTTGAAGTGTCGGTGGTTCAGAACTAATTACAAGGACAGGGACAGGGTGAAGAAGTGAAAAGAAATTAGGTTTTACAGACAAACCTTAACAGTGAGTGAGTAGAGGACAATTTCTCCAGTGGTAGTAACATTTAAGTGCAAGATTGTTAAACGCATGCAATGAAAACTAGAGACAATCTTCAAGAGCTGTTTTGGTCTTTTCTTGGATCTTATTTTGAGATTTGCATGGCTTTCCACCAATGTTACTTCAATGTCAGCACTAGCACTTGTTGATGATGAGTATTGTGGAAAGGTAAAGAATTCAGAAAATGGCATTTTAATTGAATTTCCACTATCAGATGATTTCACTTCTTTTTGTTTCTGAGCACCAAAAAATTGTAGCTTCTGCTCAAGCTCTTTAACAAAGTTAATAGCACCACCAATAATAGATGCTTGATCACCCTGCAATATTATTATTTTCCAATCAAAACACAATTAAATTAACAAACTATATATATTAGAATTAGCATACTCCATCTGTTACAGAATATAAGTAAAAACTGGTCAATGAAAGTTGATGTATCTGATCCAAATAAATTTCGTTGACCAATTTTTGTTTATATTCTGTAACGGAGAGGAAAAAGAAATAGAAGTAGGGACCCTTGGGACGTAAGATTGAGGCATGAGAGAACGAAGAAGAGAGAGATAATGATTCATTTGCTTTCTTCTATTGCGTTCAACAGCAATGTGAGTCATTCTTTGGTTCTCAATTTCTTGTTCATTCTTTCTAGCTTTGGTTCTGCGTCTCTTGGGAGTACGAGAAGGTGGAAATGGATTTGAAATTGACACATCATCATGAACTAGTACTACTTCATCAGCAGAATCAAGTAACAACAAGTTGTAGTTGTTGTAAATGTCTTTGATATCATCATAAGTGATAAAAGGGTTTTGTGGTTGTTGTGGATATACTATTGCTTCTAGTGCCATATTATTATGATGGTGATGATGATGATGATGATGTTGAAAAAGCCAAGTTGCGTCTTCTTCAGGAGTATTAGTATTATTTGTTGAGATTATTATATAAAGGGTATTTCAGTTCAGGTGAAGACACAAACTGAACACTGCTTTGCACGTGAAACTGTAGTAGTACAACTAGATCAAGTAGACTTAGATGTAGGAGTAGGACACATGCTCCTATATGAATACAACAAAAAGGATTAAATTGATGGGGAAGAAATATATGAATAATAATAATTATATATTTCTTAACTTTGTGAGAGTTACTCTCACTTTTTTTTTTTCTTAGAGTTACACCAACTTATAACATTTAATCAGGTAATATATCAAGATCCCAAATGAAACTTTCAACACATTACCTCACATTTAGGGTTTGAAAATATGGAAAGCAACTCGTGCTGCTTGATAACATCTCGATAGTAGGGATGGAAAAACGGCCTCAACCTAACGAGCCGACCCACCAGCCCGCCAAAAAAGATGGATTGGGCTGATTATTTCACTCTATTATCTCATTGTAGCCCGTCTAGCCTGCCAATCCAGTGGGCTTGGATAGAACCTATTAAGTATAAACTTTTTTACTTTTTAGTTTTCTCCTTTGTTTTAACCTATTTCTATATACATTAGGTGGGTTAACCTACCTATTTTAAACCATGAAAAATATGATTTAATTATATTGTCATTTATTTTTTAAATGACGGGCTAGTTTGTCGGCCCGCCAACCCATTGAGGGCGGTGCATACTCTATTTATCGACCCGTTGTTCTTTTGGTGGGTCGGCCTGTCCCGTCAAATTTTTTTGGCGAGCTCACGATCCGGTAGGGCGGGCCGACTCGTTTTTCCATCCGTGACACACACGCGTCTTGAAGTGAGTTTTTAAATGCAACAATTAATCAACACAATAATGGGTGTTCAAAACCGTTTAATCATCCATCTTACTTTTTTATCGTACAAAGTACATCTTTTATATGTTTTAGTACAACAATTGAATAGTAAAAGGAAGAAGAAAAGGAAAGAAGCATGAGCAAGAAGATTCTGATTCTGCAGTCAGGAAGAAGAAGCCAGACTGAGTTTATATAATAGGTTTGCACTTAGCACACATTTTGGCAAGACCGTTAGTAGTCTAGGTTGTTAGTGTCCTTCCAAAAGAAAGATAGATGATGATTTTAAAGTCTTTGTAAGGATGGCCCAATTGCTAAGGGACGAAAATGATCAAAGATATATGCATGTTCCTCATGAGTTAGAAATGATAATAACATTAATAATGTAAGGATTGTGGGTGCCCATGAGGAAACTATAAAATTCTTGATAAGCACCACTCGCAAACTCACATAAATAAAGTGGAGATCTCGAATTCGAATCTATATAACCACAAAAGATATTGAGCCTAACAACATTGATGTTGTCATTTGTGTTAAGCTTTACAGATCCTGAAATTCTTAATTGAGCCTTCATATTAGCAGCAGCAAATCCAATGAAAGCTTTAGAAATCCAACAACCAACAAGTGTTGTTCTCTCTTTCTATTCCAAAACCTACACGACCAGCGATATATAAAGTAAAGTAAAATGCCTTTTAAATGAATCTCACTACCTCGAGGAATTAGTCTCTATAGTTACATGTAGGAATGCTTGGTTTTTTTTTTGACTTTCGAAATTTTCAACAATGGGAGTTAGGGTTCAAATGAAGAAAACTATATCAATTTGGCCTAAAAATTAAAAATGTTAAGGACTTAAATAGGTCATTTAAAATTTGACTCGTTAATATTGTCACATAAGCAACTCTAATAGGTACATCTACAAACTAACATGACACATTAAAGATATCAATTATTCTTAGAGACCAAATTGGACACCGAGTTTGTATGGGGAGGAAATTAGGTATCGACGCTTTTAATAATTAATGGATCAAATTAATTTTAATTTTAGTAAAAAATGAAAGTAGCGTGTGAATGAACATTGGGGAACAAAGAAATCGGAAGAAAAGGCTTCGTCGATTGGTTTGGTAATACTAATAAGGGGAAGGATTGAGTGTCTTTAGAGCGGGAAAGACACACATATACCTTTAGGTAATCGAGTTTATCTCTCTCGTCAAACACGGTCGGAAGTACATGAGATAGATAAAATGAAAAACAGGCTGACAGAGTGAGAGATTCTCGCAAAAGTGAGTGAGAGACCAGAGAAAAAGGTTTCTGACATGAAGTTTGTCTTTGTTGAGGAAGAGAAGAACACACCTCAAACAAAGTTGCAGAAAATGCATGTGGTTTTCTCAAATCAGAACAAACAAATTCAATTCAATCAATGAAAGCTTATAAACAATATGTATGCATTCCAGTGTACCATCACAAGTTGGTAGCAGTAACTGATCCTATTACCTTAGCTACATTTTTGTCTTGTAAACCTAGCTTTGAAGCATCATAATTCACCACAAAAGACAACCCACACATTGCATGTTAATTTTGTTTCCTACTCTGTTAGACAGTGTTAGCTAGTGTTTTATTGGAAGTGCAGGTTCTACTTCACAATATGCACTCTATTTTAATAAAACTTCAATCGAATTTTTGGACTGCCCACAATCCTTACCCAAAACACATTTGCATAATTATTATGATTCACATAGTGAAAGTTCATCACCTTTTAATCAAATCAAATTCTTCTTGATGCTCTTTTGGTGATCTTCCAGTTCATTTTATATAGAAGACATTTTTTATAAGTAACAATTGTATGTATTAAAATGGCATTTAGTTTAGTATATTTTGGAGTAGGAGAATAGGCCAGCTGACCAGCAGCGGATTATCGCCCGGCCATTCACGAAGCTGAAGTTTAGTCAGGCGGTTCGCTTGAACGCCCTTATTTTTTTTTTCATTTACTGTGACTTATATGGAGAGAGATGTATTCAATAACACAGATATTGAGTTCATTATTCAATGATTTCAAAATATGAAATTACGTGGAGGACAATTATGAGTTGTATATTTTATTAAAATATACTAAAGTTTTTTTCATTATATTTTTAACGATGTGTGTTTTTAAAAGATTTTGACCCCCTGACCTTGGTTGGGTCTTGGATCCACCATTGGACTTAGCCTAAGTCAGGTTAAGCCAAACTATACTTTTTTAAAATAGTTAAGGTCAAAGTTTTTTTTAAAAGTCTATTAAGCTAAAAAAAGGATATGTTACACGCCACCAGAAAAGTCTTCTAGACTTACTAAGTCGGTTTAGTTAAATAAGGGTTTGTTTGGATAAACAACTTAATTAAGTACTTATGAGTGTTTATGTATAAGCTGTTTATACAATAAATGATGAAATAATGTTTAAACTATTTTTCTATAGGCCATAAATTGTTTCCATAAGCTATTCTTTGGAGCTTATGGAAATTAGCTGAAAACAACTTATGAAAATGTCATAAGTTGTTTCCGTAATTAAGCTCTCCCAAAGAATTTCACAAGTGTTTAATTATGTCAGTAGATAAGCCCAAATAAACCGATCCAAACGGGCCCTAAATATAACTAATATTTTTTAATGTAATTACCACCACCACCCCCCTTTCCGCAATATAAAAACAGAAATAAAATGATTAAGTAAACTGGCTTTGCTCGATGACATCGTCATTTTGTTTTAAGACTATAATATAATTAATGGAGTAAATGTATTTTTTTGGTACATTCAAGTTTAGGTGAGTTGGGGTTCATCAAAGTCAAGAAATGCCTTAAGGCTTTTTAAGCGCTAATAAATGTACTTACAGATTACTCATCAAAGAGGTCATCACGTTGACAGCAAGATTTGAACCCACGACCTTGCGGGAATGAGCCAACTCCTTACCAACCGAGCCAACTTTCATTGGCTTTCTTTTTAGTATTGTGTTAACGAATAAGCGAACATGTTACCATGGCTTCTCGAAAAAGTGCTTCTCATGATTATAGTATTACGGTGGGTGTGCTAAGATGATACTCCCTCTGTTTCAACTTAAATGTCGCTTTTGACATTTCACACATATTAAGAAAAATGTGTAAAGTAAAGAAATATAAGAATGATTTTACGAAATTAAACTCATTGGTAATTGATGTATTCACCGCATATCATAAATACAAAGTAGATGATAATGTCTTGAAAGTGATACTCATAATATTAATTAAAGGGTGGTATTGGTAAAAAAATTAATTAAAATTAGAAAGTGACATTTATTTTGAAATAACATTTTTAGTGTAACGGTTAATTTGAGAGGGATAGAGTATTTTTAGTGACTTGGAAGCCCATATATAATATATTCACCACTATAGACCGTTACATAAAGTGCTTTAATGCTAACCAATAGGTACATACGTGGGGAATCAAGTCTCATAATGACGACGAAACATGGTAGGAGGCGCAATGAAGAGATCATCACAATCGATTTATGTCGCATGGATCGTTGGTCGGCCTTATGAAATTGCTTCCATTGCTTGGCTCGGCAAGGTCTCGTGAGATCAAGCCCTATACGTTGGCGGTCATCATGTCGACGATCCAATATAATACATATTTAAAGAGCCTGAAAGTTTTTTCTATCTTCAATTTAGAATGGGATGCAGGCGCAAACTCTTCACTCTAAATTTTTAAATGAAAAAAATAACAACTAACTTAATTAATCACGTGTTACCATCAAGCCCTAGTTGAACTACGGTTTCATTATGCACATTTCCTCCACACTATGTCACATGTTGTCATTAAAATAAAATAAAACTTAGTGGGTAGGTATGTTGGTCGATCTTCACTTAATAACTTACCTAACATTAGATAAATTGTTGTGTAACATAGGGAACTATATATGTGATCAAAGTTAAAAGAGGAGAAGAAAAGAAAACTACAAAATGGATATGAAACTAAGATAATTCTCAATTCATTTAACTCACCCACGTGATCAAGAATATGAATATATACATTTATACATATGATAACCAAGTTTTCCATATATACAAAGGAGGTGCTAGTAAAAGTGTTAAGCCTTTCTTTTCATTCATATCAAACATATATACATTTAATCATACTAGCTAGCCTAATTGATTGGACATAAAGAAATTTGTCATCATGCATTTGGAATAACACTTAAATGTAGATTCATCTAGGCCATACACGTGTCTCTCTCTCCTGTGAATCAACTGCATCATACATCACATGCACTATTACTACAGAGACTCACAGTTACCTCATTGATGAAATATTGAAAAACAACGGCTACCAATGTAAAAACCAGTTTCCAGAAATTTGAAAGCGGTTTCGCCATTCGATTTTGAATGAAAAAGAAGACAAACAAAGACATTAATTCCTCTTTCCATATGTTGATTACTACGTACATGCATGTTCGAGAAAATAATTAATTGATTTGAGAGCGATATTATGTGTTGCGGAATTTATAAAGTCACACTCATTGCCAATAACAGGTTTTTAGCTATGATGGGGGTGATGATGTTTCACCAAATCTTAGATCCCAATATAAAATGGATTCGGATCCTCTTCTTCCTATTTTTTTTTTTTTTTGAGAATATAAAGTTTAGGTGAGTTGGACTGCAGCCACTGTAGTCGGAGACAGGCACACTACGCCGAGAGCTTTTTTGAGAACTAATCTGCGAGTTCTGATGGGATCCGGTGTATTACAGTGCTCTTCTTCCTACTTTTACTACATCTCTTTTCATCTCTTCTGTCTCTCTTTTGATTACATTCTATCTCTCTTCTCCTCCTTATTTTTTTTGTTGGTATAAACTCGATATCCTCTGTGTGCAACTGCACAGACTAATTACACCTCGAGCCGAGTAGAACCGTAAGAGATTTAACACCGGTACATGCACAATGTTGGATTCGATCTCATATCTTAGTTAAGGTGGAAGAGACCCTTATCATTTCATCCAAGTGCACTTGGGGTCTTCTCCTTATAGTTTGTAATGGAGAGAAATAAGAGAAGGAAATGATACAAACACATATAAAATGTATACCCCCCACAACAATAGTGAGTTTTTAAGGAAGTAATGATATTATTATTATTTTCTTTTTACTAAGGAAGTAATGATATTATAATATAATGTACCATTAGAAAAATGATAACATAAAATAGACAAAATTACAATGGGAAACCTTTAAGTTATTTAATTGTAATAAGTTGATCCTTTAAGTTTTTTTCGTATCACTTAAGTCCTTTAAGTTACATAATATTTACACCGTTAGTCCTTTTTTAATTTCATTTTTTATTTAAAAAAAAACTCAATTCGCACTAATTGAGTTGATGCGGCCGTGACCGATACTACTTATCATCTATCTTGTAAGAATTTAGTCCTTTAAGACTACGGTCATATAACAATTTGGAACTTTCAACTTAATTTTTTTTTAAAAAATGGTTCATCTTATTTTTCATTTAAGTTGAAAGGACCAGCCAAGGAAGGTTGGCTCAGTTGGTAAGGAGTTGGCTCACAAGGTCGTGGGTTCAACTCCCGCTGCCAATGTAAGGACCTCTTTGGTGGGTGATCTGTAAGTACTTATGTAAGCGCTCAAAGAGCCTCGAGGCCGCTTCGCCACGACCACAGTGAGCCCAACTCACCTAAACTTTTTAATCTCAAAAAAAAAAAGTTGAAAGGACCAAACCATTACATGACGGTAGTCTTAAATGACAAAATTGTTACAAGACAGGATGACATGTAGGCTCCAAACACACCCACAATAGCTCTGTTAGTGCAAATTGGGATTTTTGTAAACAGAAAATGAAAAAGGACTAATGGTGTGCAGATTATGTAACTTAAAGGACCAATTGTTACAATTGAAAAGGACCTAAGTGTCACGAAAAAAATTTTAAAGAACCAACTTTTTACAATTAAATAACTTAAAGGACCCCTAATGTAATTTTGCTCATAAAATATGTGTTTGATTCTACGGAGATGGTAATTGATTTTATTGAGTTTGTAAAAATGATTTTGATAAATAAAAAAAAAATTGGTATAAACCGGGTATCCTCTGCGCGCAACTGCAGAGACTAATCCCTCGAGCCGGGTAGGACCACAATTGGCGTGAAAGCTCTCCTCAAGAGATTTAACATCTGCTGCGCACGCCCAAGGCTGGATTCGATCCCAAGACGGCGGTTAAGGTGGAAGAGACCCTTACCATCTCATCCAAGTGTTCTTGGGTAATTTTGATAAAAATTAAGTTGAATATAACGTGATTTATGTTTAATATGTCTATCTTAAAAAAAAGGATACGTTTTTGTCAAAAAAAAAGGATACGTTTTTGTCAAAAAAAAGGATACGTTTAAGAATTTTTTTATAAATTACGTTGTTAATTTGGATTTAAATTGTTTTTTAGTATAAAATTACAAAATTTAAAAATACAATAAAGATAAATATAGTAAAATGCAATTATGAAATACGTATATATGCACAGATAGAATCTATTTTATTTTAAAAAACGGATTTATCTATTAAAATTTTTAGCCAACATATTTATCTCATAAAAAGGTAAATCAGTTTTGTTAAATTACAACTATACGGATTTATTTTTTCATGAAATAAATTTGTGAGCCAAATTAAAAACTCGCTTGAAATTACCATAAATCCATTGGCCAAATTGTTTAACATAATTCCATTTTGAATTTTTGGAAGAGATAAATTTGGAAAAATAAAATTGGTGGGGGGTATAAGAAAAGAAGGTAGGTGTCCAAAAAACTACCCAATAGTGTTTTTTTGGTCCAAACCCAATAGTGTTTTGTTAACGTAATACCTTCAGCTGGACTTTACAAAATAAGGCTATTTCTTTTCCCACACCCCTCCTACTCAAAACACACCCCACAAGGGTGTGAAAAGACCAAAAGGCCAGCCAAAACCTCTTTTTTTTTCACGAAATTTCACTGTTGCTTGAACAGTTCGAATGACATCATTCGAGTGTGTTAAATTTTTACTTCACCTCCAAAAGTGTGATTTTAACCCGTTCGGACATTATCATCCGAACCAGTTCGGACCAAGTCATCCGAACGTAACAGAACAAATGAAGCGAGCTTTTAACATAAACAAATCAAAGGAAGCTAGCGTCAATTTATCTCCAATTTCACATAGATCACCAATCATGAAAAGGATCAAATTATCTCCAATTTCACATAGATCACCTTTTAACAAATCCTTCATCAAAACAAAATCAAATTACAAACAAAGTGAGAAAAGAAATCTATAACAAAAGAAGAATTTGAAACAGTTTCTCAGTTCATGAAAAGGAAGAAAATTAATGAAGATAAGTTATATATACAAAAAAAAAAATGAGAAAGCAAGAGTTGCAGAAGCTGAATCGAGTCTCTCCATCTCAAACCAAAATCAAATTACACATATCTAGAAACAGAAATGGAAGTAGTGGTTATTCTCTGAATGGTTTGAAGTGACAAAATGGTAATTTTTTGGTACGGGAGAGAGAAAGTGATGGATATAGAAGGTTGAGAGTGAAAAATAGGTTAGAGATAGATAGATAGCAGTGAGTGAAGTAACGAAGGAAAGGAAGATGAATTATACAACGTTCGGACATGCCCATCCGAATTGGTTCGGAGGGTGTGAGCCGAACCCGTTCGAACGACATCGTTCGAGTGTGTTAAATATTGACTTCACACCCTCTTGTGTGTAATTTCACTGTTTGAACGAGGTCATTCGAACGTGTTCGAACAAGGTCGTTCGAACAGTCTTTAAACACGTCCTCACAACGTTTCACGCGAGGTTATTTTTGGAATAAAATTTGTTAAGGGGTGTGAAAGAGTAGGAGGGGATGTGGGAAAAGTAAACGCCCAAAATAAATGGGTTTAGGCCTCATTCTTGGGTTGGCATGGTTTAAATGAAAATGCTAACAACACCCCCCTTTCTACTTCTCACAATTGGACAATAAAACTCACAATTATATATTCAAATGAAAGTATCAAAACATGCAATTACATAAAATAAAATAAAAAATATAGTCGAGTAATTATCAAACATAGTCAATATAGGCAAGTAACAACCAATGTAATATTTAAAGTAATTATTTTCCTAGTTTGGGTATTACAAGCAACTAAGAATTTACCAACAATTTTATATAACTATTTCGATATCCCTGCCATATATTTGTTTCTGCTGTAATATAAATATTTATATATTTTGAACTAAAAGAATATTTATAAATAAAGCTTCTATTTAAATCTATTAAAACTATACAACTGCAGAAAATTTTGACAATTATGCTTTTATTTTGAATCTGAATTTATGGATATTTGTTGATATTACTATGTTTAATTATTGAATAAATATAATCTAATTAGATATTTATACCATACTAGCCCCATAACTCGCATGCGATGCACGGGGTTATTAAATTTAATCGTATATAATCAAGTAATTAATTTTTTCGAAAGAATAATATCGCATCGTACTTGAACGAAAATTTTGTACTGGTCAACATCGAGCTTGTCAACTGTGATATAAAATCTAATAAGTAGCTTATGCCATTAGGCAAATGATGTTACTTTGCAAAATATAAAATCTAATAATCAGAATAAAAATTAAATTATAAATATTAATTAAATAATAAATATTATAAATTTAAAAGGAACTTTAATAAAGACATTTAAATTGAACATCCTCCGTAGATAAAATAAGAAGAAAAAGTCTAAAGAACTTTAATAATTATTAACATTCATTAAATACAAATACAAAAAAATGAACCCATAATAAGAAAGAAAAATTGAACATCCTCCGTATATTATTTTTTTTCTCTCATTGTAAGGGATAGACACCCTCAAGTCTTCCTTTCAATGAAATTGCTTATCGAAAAAAAAAAGAACAATACAATGAAAAAGTGAAGCACTCGAGTATCATGCATGGTTGAAGGAAAACCCATGATAAAATAGGATCAGTTATACAAAGTTGAAAAAGAATATGGAGGTTTTATTGTAAATGTGACTGAAGGTCTCGTTGAAAGAAGATGATGAAGGTTCTATTGTAAATGTGGTTGAAATTCCCACGGGGAGTCAATGCAGCAACACTGCATGTACTCGAATATTAAAGAAAGATAAACATATAAAAACCAATTAAAGAAAAAATTTAATACCCATTGGTGCAAAATGACCAAAATAAAGAAGACAATAAAATAGAAAGCGAAACACGTGGTATCGTGATGGATTTGATGGAAATTACAAATAAAATAGAAGCACATATAGAAAGTTGAAAGAGTACGATTGATGATTTATTGTAAATGTGGCTGAAGTTCCCGTAGATAAAATTAAATTAAAACTATAAATTAAATAAGAAAATTATAAAATCAAAAAGAGATGGTTATTGAGGAACACACTTTGTGTATTTGAACATCTACAATTTGTTAGGGTTCTAAAATACCCCAAAATACACTGCTAGCATCCCACTTTACGTATTTTAATTTTTCACAAACTTATTATTATATTTTACCAAACTTCTGGTATTTGAAGAGTTAAATTTTTTTCAAATCCTGTAAGTACTCTCAAAACACACTACTTAACATTTCACTTTAGACATTTTGTTACAAAATAAAAAAAACTTCACGATCAAGTACACCAAACCACACTTTTTAGGCATCTAAAAATTTTCAAGACAGTAAATCACTCCTTAAAATATAAGAGAAGAAAAAAATTCAAGAAAAACCAAAAAGAAACAAAAAAAATGGAAAAAAAAAGAGAAAAAACAAAAAAAAAACCAAAACCAGAAAAAAAGTTGCAGATCGCAAAAAAAAAAAACCAAAAAAAAATTGGCATTTGGCGTGGAAATGCCAAGCCGCATTGCAAGATAAATTGAAGCCAATATTCCGACTCGATATAACTTTGTCTTCAAGTACAAATCTGCCAAGGAGGGTTATCATCAGTCGTGTCCCATTGCATAAATCTGTTATCTGATCCATGTTTTCTTAGTAGCATAACTGGAACACTTACCTTTAGATGTAACTTGTGACTCGGCAACCCCGATGATGATATTGTGTTTAAGATCAATATAAATCTAGCTAAATTAATAGATTTTGGTACTTTCCCATATAACGTTAGAATAAACAACCTCATTTGTTGGGTTTTTTTCCACCCCCCCTCCATATATCACATACACCCATATTGCCATTTAACCCAGAATACCCCAGATTTTTTATAAATAAAAAAAAAATTAAAGATTCTTGGATTTATCCTTAAATCCAGAACCTTAATTTTTGAGATTCCCAAAAATATCTCAAAAATAGGTATTTTGAGAACCTTAAATTTTGACTCCATACCTATTTTTGAGGTATTTCCGGGAATCCCAAACCCCCTTCCCGAATTTATGTGTAAATCCGGGATATTTTTAAAAAAATCGGAGGGGGGGTTTAAAGGATTCCCGGATTTACCGCATTTCAGTAAATCTGGAACATATTTTACAAACCGGAAATACCGTAAAATAAGGTAAATCCGGGAAACCTAAAAATTGGCCTCGGATTTATCTATTTATGATGTATTTCCGAAATTGTTTGGATATCAGGGGTAATCTCGTCTATTTGGATATTTATGGGGGTATGGGGTATATGGAGGGGGTGGGAAAAAAACTCATTTGTCAACGTGGTATATTTTCCTTCTAAGATGCTAGTCCCATAACCGGTGCAATGCACGGGATTGGCTAAATTCTTTCGTGTAAATGAGTAATAATTTTTTTTATACATTTATTAGCAAACCTCATTATAAAAATAATACTCGGTTTCTTTTTTTAATCAGTACAAAGCTTGTCCATCGGGAATTGAATTCGGGAGCACTAAGTCGACCCCATTTTACGGAGTACCATATGGCAATGGAACAATGGTGTTGATTTGTAAAATATATAGTCAAATAACCGTGAATAAAAATTAAATTATAACTATAAATTTAATAAACTTCCCCCAATTGATTATTGAAGAATAAACATCACATATTAAAATATCTTAAATTTTTGGGACTACAATGTACTCCTTAAAATATAAAAAAGAGAGTCCCTTAACCATTTGGTCATGGGTTCGATCATTTGACCGATACGTATGAAAAAACATTTGTTGAGAGAGCTCAACCCTTAAATGGATTTTTGATACCTCAAATAGATTAGTCTCACAATCATCACGCGAAGGATACCTTGATTTACAAAAAATATATAAAAAGATCGGTTGGAGAATCAATCTTTTAAGACTTCAAATTTGATTTTTCATCGTCCACAAAACATTATCCTCATCCCCAAATTTATCCTGGTAATAATCAAAATTCGGGGAAGAATATAAAAATAAAATATAAACTAAAAATAATCAATAATTGAGAAAATGGAAGAGTGAATAGAAGAAGCTTCGCTCCCAAGGTTACTCATGATTGGAACTAATGTGTTCATTTTTGTTCTAAAATAACTATATATTTTAATGGTCCTTACTTTGTTTTAGGATGAAAACCATAATAAAATAGATGCACCTATAGAAAGTTGAAAGAATATGATGTGAGGTTCTATTGTTGATGTGGCTAAAGTTTCCATGAAAAAAAATTAAATTATAGTTATAAATTAAATAAAGATTATAAAGTTAAAAATAAACATTAGCAAAGACGTTAAAATTTGCGTATTTGAACATCTAATTTTTTTGAATGCTAAAGTATTTCAAAACACACCGCTTAGCATCTCACTTTTTCGTATTTTGACACGATTTTTTCACCAAACCTAGGTTCTTCGCAGAACAAACTCTGCGTCTTGAAACAAATAATTTTTTTAGGAGCCATAAAGTACAACGAGAACACGATGCTTAGCATCTCAATATGTATTTTGTCATCACATTAACTTTTTTTCCGTCCAATCGATTATTGTGGAACGAAGTTTGTGTATTTGAATAGTTAATTTTTTTGAAACGCTAAAGTATTATTTGATCAGTTAAAATTTTGTCCAAATGTTAAAGTCCCAAAACACACTACTTAATATTACACTTTACGTATTTTGTCATTTAACTATTGTTTTGTTTTACAATATTAATATATGAAAAAAACAAAACAAAAAGACTTAAGTTTAAAATTAAAAAATGAACTAATGGCAAGTATTGTAAATATGATTGAAATGAAGGCTAAATTTTTTGATGAAGTTTGGCGGGAGAGAGTGACAAGCTACATATAATATAGAAGATTGGTCAAAAAAAAGATATTTATACAAATACAATACTCTTGGAAAACTTTGAAGGGGTGTGTTAGATGATGATGTTGCATCCTATGGCTATCAATACCCTTAGAATAATTGTGCAACAAGATAATTTCGAACTGACTGTTTCCAAGACCCTAATATGATGAAATTTCAACAACAAAAGAAATTGATCCAGAAAATTGGTGGCAATAATATTTGTTCCAAGGTAAATTTTGTCTTTGTGCCTTTTTGATCTGACTAATAAAAATTAGTACTATAATTTGCCTTTTAGTTTGTCTCTAAGTTGGATTGTATTAGGGGTACCATAACATGTTAATGGCTCCCTAGTATTGCTTTGATTTTAGTTTCTTTTTTTGTCAATTATCTAATTGGTCTATCCCCTTTTGGCTCTTGTCTATCCTATTTATTTATTTTTTGTCAATTTTAATAAAAGCATGGAGAAGTACTTTATATTTTTTATTAGAATGTTTTAACAAGACTTCACTATTCGCCAAAAGAAAAAAATGTATCACTATTCTATATGCATAGCTCCTAAGTTATTTATATATCATCCACTTGGTATTTATGATAGTGGTGATCAATAATAAATCGATTATTAATCAAGTTAATTTCGTAACTTTTTTTTTATTTACACATTTTTATATTTATGTAAGATTCTTAATATGATTGAGTCAAAAAAAATTCCTAATATGACACTTGGTTTTCTGGGATGGAGGTCGCAGATCCAAGACCAGAGAGATCAGGAGTTCAAAATTGTATTTTGGATGCAACTTTGTGCAAATTAACTTAAAAATATTAGTGCAAATTTAAAATTGCAAGAAATTAAAAGAAATTGTATATTAAAAAATAGAATTTGGTCACGAAATGACGTGCTTCTGGAATGAATTTTTTTTGGAGACAGCTTCTAGTATGAATTAAAAATTCTTAACACGTTTTATTAGAATAATAATATCAATATTACCATATTAGTATACGACAATCCAGTATTGACTATTAAGAATCGGAGGGAGTGTATAAGTAATAATAAACATGCATAAAATTCCACCAGCTATTTTGGCAAGAAATGCTAGAAAACCATCACGCTATGCATATGCCCTGGTATGACAATTTTAAATATTCAGCCAAACTTTTTCAAATGTACTACTCTTTATATTTATTGAGTCTTTTAGAATATTAAAGTATGAATTAATTGTCCCAATACTCTTTAATTTTGATTTCAATAATCCCAAGTTTTATCGAATTCAAGTTTGAGTTCAAGTTTTTGGTTTCAGAAGTCATTTTATACATAGCACTTTTTTTCCACTGAATTTTGACCCTCGGAAATTTTAATGAGGCCCAAAGGTGTAAGGGTGAACCTCGTGTGTGCGACCCTTAATACAACACATTTGCTTACCTAAAAAAAATATAAGCACTTTTCTAAGCTTAATTTTTGTTTTATTGAATTTTTTGAGATATTTTAATTAAGTTAGAGTCCAGTTTTATTCAATTTAGTCACGTATTGCATGTGTTATTCAATAAACAAGAAACTAAAGTGTTTTTGGTGTTCTTAAAAACATCCATGTTCTTCATTTTTCTGTGTTTTTGTTTTAAATGACTAAACAGAAACATATCAAACATAAATGACCACTTTGACACAAATTTAAAATATAAAGCACCAAAGTGGCAAAAAAAAGATAAACGACCAAACTGAAACTTTGGTCAAAAATAAAAGACCAAAAATACGATTTAATCTATTTTCAATAATATTATTTATCCTACATAAACCATTATATAGTATTATTTATAATTTTCTTGTAATAATTTTCTGTAGTATATTTAGGCTCGATCTGTTTGTAAAAAGTAGCGGATATAGCGAGATAAACTAATAGATGAAATGGATAAAGCACATGAAATTTAGGTAGTGATAGTAAATTACGTGTTTGGTAAAACTAACAGTTAAAAAAGCTGATAAATTTAAAATGACATAACATGATATTTATTTAATGATTAAATTATTTAATGATGACAAAATGTTTAATGGGGAATGATAAGTAATTTAAGAAAAATAATAAGGGTAAACATGAATAAAATAAAAGTGAAGACAAAGAACAAACTTACAATAGTGATGGGGAAAACGAAGTAGAGATCTTTGAGATGAATATGTCCACTATTAAAATTCGGAACATAAATACATCCATTTTTTTGACACCAAAATACATCCATTTTTTTTAAGCAAAAAAATACATCCATATTTAAAAGTTGTAATATAAATGATGATATATATTATATATTTATTTCACAAAAATTTAATATTGAATCGCTCTATTTTTTTAATTTCCAATAATATGTAGGATAAGAAAAATTAGTAAAAATTTAACTGTTTATAAACTACTTAATGTGACCATGGGTAAAAGTAGGGCGAGCGTAGGATGAGCGTAGGATAAGAAATTCTGATGACATGCGAATTGAATAGGGACGAGGCTAAACAAGGACAAAACCTGCATGTTGATGCAAAAGACGAGTAAATTTTTTATTTTATTTTTTAAAAATTCTACTTTATGTCAAATGTAAAATTTTAAGAAATATCTAAGTATTTTTTTTATTCTATATTCAAATTCACCTAAGGATCATTAAACAGTCAACAAAGTAACAATAATTATCAAACTATTTTATTAGTTTTAAAAACTAACTTCATCATACTTTTTACAGTATTGTTTTATATGAAAATTTAATAACACAAACCTCTTAAGCATGCACCATAACTTGGCAGCATTAGGAAAAACTTTTTTTCCCTCTTGGCATGCATATGACATGCCTGAATAGACATAAAAAACTATAATAATCAATGAGTATGAGGATGTGTCAGGTGATTTGAGGGGTAACACGAACGCGTTCTAAGACGACTCTATGTTGATGAAAATGTCTTTTTTTGTTTAAATTAGACATGCACTCCGTGAGCTTTTTATAAGCTCTTTTTTTATACAATTTTTTTCTTTTGAAGTAACCAACATCATTTTAATTTTAATAGCTTTTGTGATGGTATGTTTGGTTCAGTTTCTATTATAATTATTAGGAGAATAGAAGTTTCAAAAAAAAATAAGGAGAAGAAAAGAAAAGTCTAAACAAAATTGGGTCAAATACACACACTTTAAGATTATTATTATATTGTAAAAAAAAATAAAAAATTATATCGACTATTCGTCAAAAAAATAGATTATATTGACTATTCTTTTCTCAATTACATTTTTAACTATTTTGTACGATATGGTTGACAAATTAGGGTATCATAAACTAATAATTTCAGGAAAACAAAAAAGAATATAAGTAATTTCTAGTTAATTTTACTACATATAATAGTTTTCTTTCAAAAAATACCTTTCATCTTGTCATGAAATGTCCTTTAAATCCTTAAGATTGATATATTATTTTTCTCTTGGGTTGCAAGAAGGGGATAAAATATAGACGTCATTTTTAAAGATTGTTTTACAGATGGGAAAATGAAAAGAATATCATCAAGTAGAGAATGATATTGGAAAATAAAGCAAAACCAATAGAAAAATCAAGTTATGCGGTTGGACTAAACAGAGATGCATTTTGGAGGCAGCCACCAATCCCGTATAGCATAGAAAAAATATCAATCTTTCCAAATAACAAAAATCCCATTAACCAAAACAAAATCCAACATAAAAGCATAAACAACAACAACAAAAAAAAAAAGACATAATTACTTAAAGAAATAAAAAACCCAAATGCAAATAAACCCATAACAAAAACAATCCAATAATGACTTTAAAAATAGAACAAACGAAGAAACCAAATCATTTGTGTCACTACACCAATTTCACGTTATATTGAAACGAATTCGCATTATCCACTGCATTTGACACTAATTCAGAATACTCAATATCTGTGTAATCTATCAATAGCTGTAAAAACAAAACAACTGCAAACCAAAATATTCAAAGGAAGAGGTAGAAACCCTAAGAAGACCAAAAGAGAAGAAAACCAAAATATTCAAAGGGAGAGGTAGAAACGTTAAGAACAAGAAATCAGTAGAAGAAATATGAAGAGCACCACCAATCAAATGTAGAGGCAGAAAACGAACGAATGACCAGGTTGAAACTTACCTCTAGTTAGAGGAAACCACAAAACCTAAGAACAACAAAACAACATCAAAAGCAGGAATCAAAATAAATGTGGATCTGAGATTTTGGTGAAGAAGTAGAACAGATGAAGAGGATGAAAGCTAATTCGTACTTGGGCGGATCGAGATTTTGTTCTTCCTGTGAGATGAAAAAGAAGAGATGAAGAAGATGTGGTTAGAGTTTTTGGTCTGTGCGATTTTGATTTTCTGAACCATGAAGAAAGATTATGAGGTGAGAAGGAAGAGAGATGGTTCAAGAGAGAGAAACGTTTAGGGTTTGAAATTTCATCTTTTGAAATCTATGTACGATGAAGAAGATGAGATCGAGAAAGAGAAAGAGAAAGCGTAGAGATAGAGACGCTGCGTTGAGAGAGAGAGAGAGAGAGAGAGAGAGAATCGAGGGAAAAAAGCAACATGATTAGTGTTTCAAAACTTTTTTCTCATCAAAAGACCGATTTACCCTTATTACGATTTGACTTATTAGTAAAAAACACATGGAAAATAGATATGGAGGCTAATATAGTTAGTTTAAGTGTTGGTTAATTGAATAGATAGATATTAGATAGATTATATATAATATAAATATATATAAATATTTAATATATATGTGGTGGTTGCTGGTGGTGGCCGACGGCAAAGCTCCGGCAACCGACGGCGGAGCTCCGACGGCCAGTCACCTTCAAGCTGTTTGGTTTCCACATTCCGCAAATTGGAATCTGTGGTAAGTGGTCACTAAACCCCACTTATCACAAATTCCAATTTGTGGTAAGTAGCATCCAATGCCTTTCGCGTCAAAAAAAAAAGCATCAAATGCCTAACCACAAAGGTATGAAGCATTTAGGTATTTTACTATGCATTTATCTCTCTTTGTTTTCACCTTAATATTCAGTAGTTATATAGTTCCAGGAGTATAGGATGATTGTGAAAGAGATTTGGATGCTACTTACCACAAATTGGAATCTGTGGTAAGTGGCCACCAAGCCCCACTTACCACAGATTTCAATTTGTTGAAAGTAGCATCCAAAGTTCTTTCACAATCATAAGCTCATCATGACTCATATACCCCCGCAATCACTTCTCTCTCTGTGTGTGTCTTTCTCTCACTGATTGTGCATGAACTATGCTCCTCTAAAAGGAACAAGAGCATGATACTAGTACTTTTTACCTATCTAATTCACCATTTTGTCTCTTCCTCACTAATTCACCTTCTATTTATACATCACTTTCATTTCTCCATTCTTATATCAACAACAACTTCACAATCTAATTTCCAAAGAGAGAAATAGAAATAGAAAAATACGAAACTATGAAAGTTATAATTAAAACTAGATTTGCATTCAGCATGATGATGCGACGTGGAGGTGATTAATGCGCCTCTGGATGTAGTTTCAAAAACATCAATATTTTATAAGGGGGTATAAAAATACGCAACACATATATATAAGACGAAGAGGCAACGATAGCCGCTTGGTGGGATGAGGCAAACAATGTCGATCCAAAAATATAGAGTGGGGGTATATTGATAAACAGGTGGGGTACAAAATGAGGGTACATTTTGATAATTAAAAAAATTGTTGGACAAAAAAATTGTCGAGGTATGTCGGTCCAAAAATATAGAGTGGGGTATGTTGGTAAATAGTGAGGTACAAAATGAGGGTATATTGGTAAATGGTTGGGTACAAAATATAGAGTGGGGGTATGTTGGTCCAAAAATATAGAGTGGGGGTATATTGGTAAACAAAGGGGGTACAAATGAGGGGTATATTGGTAAATGGTTGGAATAAAATTTTCCCACCAAAAGTGGATAAAAAAAGTGTTATCGTGGGTATGTCGGTCCAAAAATATAGAGTGGGGTATATTGGTAAACAAAGAGAGTACAAAATGAGGGGTATATTGGTAAATGGTGGGGTACAAAATATAGAGTGGGGGTATGTCGGTCCAAAAATATAGAGTGGGGGTATATTGGTAAACAATGAGGTACAAAATGAGGGGTATACTGGTAAATGGTGGAACAAAATTTTTCCCACCAAAAGTGGGGAAGTCAACGATTGTGTATTAATTAAGAGAGATAATAATAAAAAAAGTGTTGGACAAATAAAAATTTGTCAGGGGTATGTCGGTCCAAAAATATATAGTGGGGGTATATTGGTAAATAGTGGAGTACAAAATGAGGGGTATATTGGTAAATGGTGGGATACAAAATATAGAGTGGGGGTATGTCGGTCCAAAAATATAGAGTGAGGGTATATCGAGAAACATGGGTAGTCTGAATGAGAGGGTATATTGATAAATGGATTGTGTATTAATTAAGAGAGATAATAATAATAAAAAGTGTTGGACAAATAAAAAAATTGTTAGGGTATGTCGGTCCAAAAATATATAGTGTGGTGTATATTGGTAAATGAATTAGAATTTACAAAATGAGGGTATATTGGTAAATGGTGGGGTACAAAATATAGAGTGGGGGTATGTCGGTCCAAAATATAGAGTGAGGATATATTAAGAAGCGATGTGGGGTCAAAATGAGAGTACATTTTGATAATAAAAAAAAAAAAGTCTTGGACAAATAAAAAATTTATCGTCGTGTATGTCATCCCAAAAATATAGAGTGGTGGTATATTGGTAAACAATGAGCAGAAAAATGAGGGTATATTGGTAAATGGTGGGGTACAAAAATATAGAGTGGGGGTATGTCGGTCCAAAAATATAGAGTGGGGTTATATTGGTAAACAGTGGGGTACAAAATGAGGGGTATAGGGGTAAGATGACATTATTTACAATAATGCCATCAACCCAAATTTTCCCCAATTCTAGCCAAAAGTGGATATTGCCTTAATAGATAAGGGATATAGCTAAATAGTGTTTCTACTTCACCGATCATAAGTTGAAAAAAAATGATCTTTAATACTTATCCCTTTGGCAGCAAGAAAGAAAATGACAAGTCAAGTATACTTAAATTTGAGCATTTGACAGGCGTGGGAATATTTAGCAAAAGAATGATATTTTAAATTTAAATACTCACACAAATTAAATCGTATTCAGCGGAAGCTTCCAACCAGCGTAGCAATCCGTCTATGACCAAATACAAGGTGGTCAAATCCTCAATCTTTATGCCGTTCCTATTCAAGCCATTCACACACACTTTCCTTTCCAACCAACAACTCTTTTATAGTTAAACCCTCACTTCATTCATTACTCCTCTCTCTCTCTCTCTCTCTCTCATCAATCAAAACACCACAATGAACAACAATCCCCACCTGTTGTTGTTCCTTCTCGTCCTTCTCACCACCACGCAAGCCCAAGTCCAAGCCCAACCAAATGGGGCCACCGATCCCAGACTCAACGAATTCAACCCATCCTTCGCTATAATCATAGTCATTTTAGTAGTTGCTCTTTTCCTCATGGGCTTTTTCTCCATCTACATCCGCCGGTGCGCGGATTCACCACCGTCCAACAGCGTTCTACCAATCACCGATCCACGCGCTCGAAGAGCAGCGCGTGGACTTGATCCAGCAGTCATCGAAACGTTCCCGATTCTCGAATACTCAGAGGTTAAAATCCACAAGATCGGAAAAGAGGTTTTAGAATGCGCCGTTTGCTTATGTGAGTTTGAAGACACCGAAACGCTGCGTTTGATTCCTAAGTGCGATCACGTTTTCCACCCTGAGTGCATCGACGAGTGGTTGAGTTCTCACACAACTTGCCCCGTTTGTCGCGCCGACCTCGTTCCACAACCCGCTGAGTCAACTCACGGAGTTCCCGAGTCCAACACCGAGTCACAAAACGACGCCGTTGAAGCCACTACAGGAGATCAAAACGAGGCCGCTGATCGTGTCTTACAAGTACCAGAAGTGATTTCATTGGATAAAACGCTGAACCGGAATCGTACACGAGGTTCAAGATCGAACCGGCAGCGTCGTTTTCCACGTTCACACTCGACCGGACATTCGTTGGTTCAGCCGGTTGAAAACACGAACCGGTTCACTTTGAGATTGCCTTTGGAAGTAAGGAAACAGATTATGAACCGGCAATTACAACGAGCTAGCAGCTTGATTGTATTACCTAGAGAAGGTAGTTCAAGGCAGGGTTATCGAACCGGCGGCGAAGGAAGTAGCAGAGGAAAGAGTATTTCGAAAAGGCTGAACCGGAGTTTTAGATCTGATCGGTGGTTTTCTACTATTACTCCACCGTTTTTAGCGAGAGCGTTGTCGATTAGATCACCAAAGCCAAAAGCGAATGATAGTGATGGTGAAGGAACTTCTTCTTCTGCTCCTATTATGCCGTCGTCGGCGGTGGATTCTGCACGCCCTCAGATTTAAACGTCGTCGTTTGGACCTTAAAACTCCGTTGAATAGGTCCTCAAAGCCAATGGTTAGTGAGAGCGATGGTCCAATTTGACCGTCGTTTGGGCTTTTTGGTCTTTTGTCTGAACTCAACAATTCACTGTATATATTTTTTATTTTTTATTTTTTATTTTCTGGGTACGATTTTGTTTTCACTTCAAAATTTGTAGAATAACGTAGCAAGCTACAGATATTTTTTCTAGGCGAATTTCGCGATTGGATCACGAAGAAGAAAAAGGGCAGGCGGAAGAGGCGCCGGTTGGCTGCGAAAAACGACTTTGTAAAATGCAAGAAAGGATAACAGAAACCTAAACGATGTTGTAATGGTGATTCTTTTTGTTAAAATTGGGGTTAATTTGATTGTCAATTTTTTTCCCTGGTAGTGTAGGTTGAATATTTTACTCTTTTTTACGTCAATGTTTGAAAATTTTACTTGAACAGTGCAGTGTAGTGTAATAGACTTGGATCAGAACTAGTCAAAGTGAACCAATCTAATAGAATATTTTAAATTTGAATTTAATTTATATATACACTAAGTGTACGAGCTTTTTACAGTATCTATTAATTAAATGTTGACACATCACCAAAAATAAATTAGTCAATTGATAAACATCAATTAGTCGATTGGTAACCAACCACTCCTTGAATTGTGATTGGTGGTCGTTGTAAAATCTGATACACAGTATGTGAATATAAATTAAACTCTTTAAATTTATGAGTTTAATTTGTATACACAATAGGTGTATGAGCTTTTACAACCACTACCAATCACAATTCATGGAGTGAGTGGTTACTAATTGACTAATTGGTGGTTACCAATTGATCAATTTCTCTTTGATGATGTGTCATTATGTGAATGGTAGATAGTGTACAACATACATATACCTATTGTGTATATAAATTAAATTCATTTACTTATTATTATTTTATGGAAGTCGTAAATTGAATTCTGTTCCTTTTTTTGTTCTAGAATGTTTTTTTTTTCCTTTTTTTATTCTAGAATGTGTTTTTTTTGTTCTAGAATGTGTTGATTTCATATAGGTTTTTATTTTTTTTACCCCCAACTTAGACACTATACTCCCCTCGACATTTTTCTTTCAATTTTACCTTTTCAATTTATAAAAAACAGATTTATCTATTTAGTAGGTAAATCTGTTTTGAATAAAAAAATTCAAAAACGGAAGTACAAAGATAAGTATACCTACGTTGTTTTGGCCAAAACGGATTTATAGATAAATAAGTCGCACACTTCCGTTGTGTTATGATAATTTCGATTTTCAATTTTTTTTATCCAAAACGAATTTACCTAAAAAATAGATAAATCCGATCTGTTAATTTTAGACAACAGATTTATTATTTAATAGGTAAATTTGTTTTGAATAAAATTGAAGGATAAAATTGGAAGAAAAATGTTGGATGGGCTTATTTGTTTTAGGTGTGGGGGTTCAAAAAAAGGCTTTTACTTTCCCTACTCCCCCTACTACTGAAACACACTCATTAACAAATGTTATTCCAAAAATAACCTCGCGTGGAACGATTGTGGAGGACGTGTTTAATGACGGTTCGAATGACCTTGTTCGAACACGTTCGAACACATGCATACGAACGCAATAAAATTGGTGAATGTGGTGTGAGGGTCCATTATTGTTGCATCGGTTAATAGCATACGAACGAAATAAAATAGGGTGTTCGAATACGTTTATATAAACTGCTCGATTGTTGCCATTCGAACATGTTAAATTAAACACAAGAGGTGTGTGTGTCAATTTTTAACACACTGAATAGACTGCTCAACGTGTTTGAATGCCCG
Organism: Oxytropis ochrocephala; assembly: GCA_020916435.1. Taxonomy (NCBI): domain Eukaryota; kingdom Viridiplantae; phylum Streptophyta; class Magnoliopsida; order Fabales; family Fabaceae; genus Oxytropis; species Oxytropis ochrocephala. The sequence continues at coordinate 116,181,674 of CM037091.1, read as the reverse complement.
TGTTCGAACAGGTGAATTTTTTTGAAAAAAGACGCTTTGACCATTTCATTAATGACCTTTTTAGTCTTTTTACATCCTTATGTGTGTGTGTTTTGAATAGGAGGGAGAGTGGGAAAAGCAAAACCCCACAAAAAAAAACCCTTTCATATAGGCCATTGTTTTTCCCACACCCCCTCCTACTCTTTCACACCCCTTAACAAATTTTATTCCAAAATAACCTCGCGTGAAACAGCTGAGTTCACGTGTTTAAAAGATCGTTGAACGACCTTGTTCGAACACGTTCGAATGACCTCGTCGAACAGTGAAATTACGCACAAGAGGTGTGAAGTCAATATTTAACACACTCGAACGATGTCGTTGAGCGGGTTCGAACAAGGTCATGCGAACGCGTTCGCATGACCCACTCAACAGTGAAAACGCCCAAAGAGAGTGTGAAGTCAAGATTTAACACACACGAACGATGTCATTCGAACCTGTTCGAAGGCCCGTGTTCGAACAGGTGAAATTTCGTGAAAAAAAAGAGGTTTTGGCTGACCTTTTGTTCTTTTCACACCCTTATGGGGTGTGTTTTGAGTAGGAGGGGGTGTGGGAAAAGCAAATGCCTTCATATAACCAGGCTAGGCCCAAACCGAACATTCAAAGTCCACAAATAAGTAGACAATTGGGATTGGGATTTGAGTTTTTTTTACCCCCGCCACTTTCTTACATACCCCCACAAGACTTTTTTTGACAAAAATACCCCTAAAAAATTTGGACACAATCGTATATACATAAGGGAGGGGTATATACGACTTTGAAAATTAAAAAATCGTACATACCCCCACAAATACGTATATACGATTTGTTATTCGTTATTAAAAAAAACAAGTCGTATATACGTATTTGTGGGGGTATATACGATTTGTAATTTAACAAGTCGTATATACCATACCCCCACCCTTAGGTATATACGATTTGTTATTAAAAAAATTGTTTTTTATTTAAATTTTTTAAAAAATGGTTATAAAAAAGCTACTAAAAATTCGTTAAAGAGTCGAAACTATTCAAAAAATTATAAAAACACCACTAAAAATCTAATAAAACCAAGTTAAAATTATAAAAAATTTTTAAGATTTTTTGGAGACTTTGAAAAATTAAAAACATTAATAAAAAATAGTAAACGATGGAATTTGAGATTTTGAGCCTCGCGGTCCCATAAGAAGTCCCTTCTAAGGGAGTCTTAGTCCTTGATTTTTTTCGGTGGACATCCTTTTCAATCCAAATCATTCGACCCTTTTCTCAGTCACGTATAAAAGGGTGTCCGCCGAAGAAGAAATACGAGAAATTGGTGATGGTCGATAGTGCTTTGGGGAAGATGAAGTGCAGGAAGAGGATCCCATTGGTTCATCATGATCTGGTGTCAGATAGTTCGAAAGAAGGAGTTGCGCCTAATCCCAATAAGGAGGTCGTAGAGACTTCAGAGGGCTTAACCAAGTTCTCTGGTGGTTCGGTGTTATGTGGAGGTTCTATAGGTGCTTCAGATATTTAAGCTACGTAACAAGTCAGTTCCACAAAAGGTTTGGAGGGCGACTTATTCACTTGGCGTTGTGGGGAAGTGTGACGAGTCGGTGTAAGTGAAATTGATTGAAGACAGTGAAATTAAAGGCCAAGCAGCTAAAGCTCAAAGGGAGAAAGATATGGTGATCGTACCTTGATCAATGAAGAGTTGAAGTGTTTGTTGCTTCGTTTGATGGGCCGGTCGTTGAGTAAGAGAAAGGACCAGGTCCGGCTTCACGCGTTGAGCACCTCGGGTGACTGCACGCAAAGACACTCGACGATCTAGTGAGAGGTCGCCGCAGGCGGATAAAGAGTTGGAGAAGCGTCACGATGCCATGTGCGAATGGCGATATATGCGATGATGTCCGACCGCTTTTTGCGAAAATTTCACGGCGAGAATTGCGCTCCAAGCGGCGTGTTGGCCGTCGTGATGAAGTTTGCGCGAGTCCAATTCTTTGATGGCGATCGCTCGTATTCGCTTAATACACCTGGAACATATGGGTGTTAAATGAATATTTTATCTCTCAACGTTAAAGGGTTGGGTGATAGTGCCAAGAGAAGACATGTGGGACATGTGGGCGCTTCATCAATTGAGGTAACTTTGATATTATTTGCATTCAAGAAATAAAGAAGGAGCCAGTGAATTTGTCTATGCTTCGTAGTGTTATTAGTACGACCCATTTTGTAAATTTTGTTGGCTTGCTGAATTGGAGAGATTCAATTCTTAGGAATTATCACTATTAAAAAATTATAAATAAGTAATATGTACTAGTAAAACTCATTTAAGTACTCGAATAAGTAATATGTACTAGTGAAACTCATTTAAGTACTCAAATATGAGGTAATTTTGTTAATATCGTTATTTATTTATTGTTTATTTGTGGTTTAGAATCTTGCAGCGTGCGAGGTTGTAGCTTCCGAAACCGACCTTATCTCTGAACGTTAGTTAACACGTGTCGGTGGAATACACAGTACGGAGGAAACTTAAAGCGAGGGAAAAAAACCTGAAACAGATTATGTCTATTGCTAGTACTAACCGCCTTTATGTCCTATAGAAAATATCTTTTAGATTTTTTTATATATATACAGTTTCGCTACTTCTACTCTCACACTTATTTCTAATACTCAAATCAAACAAATCGACGACCTCTCTCTGTTCTATCCATCAACAAGTATTTGAGGATGAGTAAACAAGACTCTCTGAAAACTCAGGTAAACTACAATTACTACTATTATTACCATATATATCAACATGTTCATCAATTCATTCATCAAGTTATACACAAGTATTCTTTTTTCTGTGTTGTTGTGATTGTTATCAAGCAAGCAACTGATATATATATATATATGCTGGTCTTGCTTTCTTTTTCATAGAATTGTATTCTCAAGGTTCATATCGACTGTAATGGCTGTGCGCAAAAAGTAAAAAAACGCCTCAAAAAATTCGACGGTACGTTCTCTTACAATATCCCTTTTCCCTTCTCGTTACTTACTTTCCTAATTTTTATTATGTTTTGGAACTCTCCTTAAAGTTTCCAACTTTACCTAGTTGCTATGTACCACCGATATTTTTGGTTGAAGACTTGTCAAACACTTCTAATGTCATGTCATGTCTTGTGTTCGTGTCTGTGTCGGTATTTTATTGTCTAATTGAATATATTGATTTTAGTGGGCTAGATTTGATTTAATTAGTTGCTTAATTTTGTATTTTGTTATTAATAATAATGGAAAATTTTTTGGATGATAGGGGTGTACTCTGTGACTATAGATTTAGAGCAAGGGAAAGTGGTAGTGGCAGGTAATGTTGATCCAGCCAAACTCATAAAAAAACTAAAGAGTTCAGGGATGCATGCTGAATTATGGGGTGGAGAGCAAAAAAGCGTGAATTCGTATAATCAAACATCTTCTATCAATAACCAATTCCAGAACTCTCAAATTGATAATCTTAGTAAAAGGGGAAAGGACAGAAAGTCTAAGAAAGGAGATGGTGGTGGTCAAGTACCAGCAAATTTCAAAGAAGTTCATGTTTTGAAGGTACCCCAGAAAGAGCACAAATCTGTTAAATTCCAATTACCAGAAGATACCAGTTATGATGGTCATGATGATTTGGAGGACTATTCTGATGATGAAGTGGAAGAAGGAGGATATGGCCATGAACATGTACATGCCAAACCAATGATGAGGAATGGTGCTGGGCTTCGTGGGCCTGTAGGTATGATGAATGGGCTTAATCATAAAGGCAATAATGGAAAAGGCAAGGAAGGTAACATCATTGATCCGACAATGCTAATCAAGGGCAAAAGTGGAAATGGAAATTATAATAATGCAAAGAAGGGTAACAAAGTGGAAAAGAAAAATAGTGGGGACCAAAGAGATAATGGAAACAAGAGTGGAAAGTATATGGTAGGTGGTGAGGGGGATAGTATTAAGAAAAAGAGTGGTGGCGGTGGTTTGGTAGGTCGGTTTCTAAGGTTTGGGAAAAAGAGCAAAAAAGGAGGAGTTTCAGCTATTGACACTCACAAGAACAATTACAATGAGATCAAGGAAGAGAAAGAAGGTGATGGGAAATTAGAAGGAGGTGGTAAAAGTAAAAATGGTAATGGAAATATGGGCCAGATGGGCCCAATGGATATTCGGGCCGTACAAAGAAATCCAGCGATGAATGGTGGTGGTGGGTATCATCAAGGGGTGCAAATGCAAATGATGATGAATCAACAACAACATCAGCAGCAACAACAATACATGGCTATGATGATGAATCAACAACAACATCAGGAGCAACAACAACAACAAGATTATATGAACAACATGTATCCACAAGCTATGATGTATGAGAGGCAACATCCATCTATGAACTATATGCCGCCGCCGCCGCCGATACCAATTCACCCCATGAATGATCCTAGCACCCACACTTACAGTGATGACAATGTCGATAGTTGCACTATAATGTGAAATTGTGAACACCTCGGTGTTTTTTCTCTTTTGTTTTTGTAGGTTCGTGGAATTTTGTGTGTGAGTGGGGTTTTCACATGTTATAAAACAATTTCACTATTTTGCAAAGATATTTGGGTTTTTTTTTAATGGAAATGAATTTTATTGGTAAACAGCAAATGACACTTTTCAAATAAGGGTGAATCAGGATGACTAACTAGTCTCCTTCAACTTGTTCAACTTGATTTATTTATTTTTAGATAAGCAACTTGTTCAACTTGATGAATCAATATTTATAGCCCCGTCATGTCTACATTTAGAGTAACCTCAAATAGAATTATTTTCCATAAAGAAAACAGTTTTGAAAAAAAAAACAACTTAATGAGAATAACTTTTGCTTATTGCACATAGGTATCTTTCACAATTTTTTCTTAGCTTTTCAAAGATGTTTTCCTTTTGTATGAACTGAATATCTTCTGCGTGTAACCGCATAGATTAACTTTTTGAGTCGAATAGGATCACAATGGACGACAAAACCTTTAAGAGGTGTGGGGGCATAAAAATGTTTTACTAGTGATGTTTAACAAAAATATCTCTTGCCCCCATAAAAAATAGGGTTTGCACCAATAGTTATTTGATTTTTAAAATATTTGCACAAAATTAGTAGAAATATAAATGAGAATAATTGGTACTAATTTTTTTTCTCTCTAAAAATAGAAAGTATTAGTTTAATCTTTAAAAAATTAAGTATCAGTGAACCTAGTCTCTAAAAAGGACTAAAATCTCATTAAAAATTATTTTAAAATGCCCAACTTGACCTTTATTTGATGACTAAATTGATACTTTTCATTTCGTACAGACTAAATAAGCATCGTATCTACTCCTTTTTATTTTGAGAGTATGTATTTTTTAAATATTTATAATATTTTTCTTCTAAGGAGATATCAGATTATTTTTTGCCCCCACTACTAAAAATTGTTAGATTCGCCATTGCCCAAGATCTTGGTTAAAATTCTGAAGATCTTCAAACCATCTCATCCAAGTCAAGTCAGCGCTCTTGGGTGAAATGTTTTGGTTTCGTGTTGGAGAACATCAAATGCGAGTTTGCAAGGGTAAAGCGTGAGTGTGATGGGAAAACAAATATTTAGTCATCTGATTTTTAAAACGTTTTTGTCGCCAAAATGTATTTACATTTGAAGTTTTTTCGAGTAGCTTTCATTTTTGGTAAATCAATTAGTAGTACTATGCAAGTTGGTCAAATTTTTTGTTTTGCCCCATTTCTCAATTTTTTGTTTTGTTACTCAGTCTGATGTAGTGCAAAATAGTTACCTTTCTTTTGATCAAGCAAAATAGTGACATTTTTTTGGTCAACCGTGCATGAATTTCATTTCAGAAATGGACCAAGCCCAACCAATTACACAACAATGCGAACAGAAACAAACAAGCGCCACTAACCAACATGGGCTAAACGGACCCGCCCAAGTTGAGATTAAAAATAACAAACCCTACCCAGAGAAAAGGAAAAAGCTAATTAAAAACAGAACCAACCATCACCCAACTTCACCCACCATCAATACTTCATCAATTCACCTCGAATCAGCCATTAACAACTCTCTGAGTGGAAGGCGACGAATTGCGACCCAGTTACAAGGCAACTTCTTTGAAACCGCGAGCTTAGCTACCATATCCGCTACCTTATTACCTCCGCGATTCATCAAAAGGAAGCCACACCAGGTGAATATTTTCGTAATTTATAGTATATCATTGATAATTAACTCAATCTCCCCTCTAACTTTGTCTCCTCTGCTTGCATCAATTAAATCGAGACAATCAGACTCAATTAAATAAGAACAATCATTTGAGTCCGATTGTCTCGAGACAATCGACTTTTATTGTCTCGATCGGACTCATAAACAATCTCGAAGCGAAAACAACAAGAGTTATTGGGCTTTAAACCCAACCTTTTATTGCGCTTTAATTTAAACTCTGTTACTCATTGTTTTCCCCCGGTTATTAATATTATCATCCCCCATTGCTTATTAAAAAATAGGCTTAATTACAGTTTTGGTCCCCCTATTTTCACCAACTCACGATTTTGATTTCCCAAGAATTTTTTTCACGATTTTAGTCCCCCTATTTTCCTCAACTCACGATTTTAGTCCCCCTATTTTTCCAATTTTTAAAATCAAAGTCCCCCTCTTGGAATAATAAGGGGACTAAAATCGTGAGTTGGCGAAAATAGGGGGGCTAAAATCGTGAGTTGACAAAAATAGGGGGACTAAATTCGCGAAAATAATTCTTGTGGGACTAAAATCGTAAGTTGGTGAAAATAGGGGGACTAAATTCGTGAAAAAAATTATTGGGGGATCAAAATCGTGAGTTGATGAAAATAGATGGACCAACCCTGTAATTAAGCCTAAAAAAAGGATAGGAAAACAAAAATAAGTGCATGTATTAATATTTGTTATTAATATGGGTTTTTTTTTTGAACAACTGATTCGGATTTAATTAAACAAACGGGCCAAGCCCTACCGAACACAACCAAGCCATAACAACAACCAACAATCTGGGCTAAACAGTCCAGGCCCAACAAACAAAGAAAAACAAAACATAATAAACATAGCTAAATGTCAGTTAACAATTATTAATAGGGTTTTTTTTTTGGGACCCCCACCCCATCCCCTCCCACCCCCACCCAATACCAAAAACCCCAAAATGCCCTTTGAAACTTAATTTTTTTTTTAAAAAATAAATAAATCGTATATACCCCTTTGATGCGTATATCGATGGCTATTTTTTGTCCAATCGTATATACGTCTTCAAAGGGTATATACGATGCACTTTTTATTTTTTTAATAATTTGTTTTAATTTTTATTACTAAAAGGCTACTAAAAATTCGTTAAATAGTCAAAACTACTCCAAAAAATTATAAAAACACCACTAAAAATCTAACAAAACCAAAATAAGGCTATACAAATTTTTTTAGATTTTTTCGAGACTATGAAAAATTAAAAAAAAATCGTAAAAAATAGTAAACGATGGAATTTGGGATTTTGAGGCCGTAGTCCCGTAAGAAGTCCCTTCTAGAGGAGTCACATTTTAACGAACTACACACAAAACCTATTTTCAGGACTTATATAATTTTTATTTGACTTAAAAAAATACAATGGGGGTCGTATATACACCTGAGGGGGGTATATATATGACCCTATTTTTAGGCATCGTATATACACCTCCCAAGGCGTATATCGACGATTATGGTGAGGGATTTTCCAATCGTATATACGTCTTGGGGTGTATATACGATGCCTAAATGCATAAGGTCGTATATATACCCCCGTGTATATACGATTGGTCAAAAATTTGTAAAAAAATACGTTTTATGAAGGGCATTTTGGGGTTTTGGTGTGGGTGGGGGTTTATGGGGATGGGGTGGGGGTACAAAAAAAAACCCTTATTAATATGGGTTGAGAGGCCACGTTAGTTCAGAAACATGAATTCGTCTTGGTCTATAGTAAGGCCCATGTTTCGAACAACCCCCTCATACTCACTAGACACCCCCAAAATCGGTTTAATCCCAGAATGCCCTCACGTGAAAAGCACGTGGATCGATTTAATCGACGCGACGGCTAATCGAGCGAGTTCGATCGACTGCGCATCGAACAATGCAAAAATATACGGTTCGATTGGACCTCCATCGAATCCTACGTTTTGTACTGTTCGGTTGTATAAAATGTGAACCTGTACGACTCTGTGAGGGCCGAACCGTCCTGATACTTGCGAAAAATGTGAGTTTCTCGACAAAGAATCAATGCACGCTTTTTTTCGAAAAAACTTGTAATTTCACGTCTAAAATAACTACTAAAATCAAAATTACTTTGACATTATGAATCATAAGAGGATATATCATGTTATATTGTTTGGTCATGTCACTTGTTTTTACTTGTGAAAATGTCATTTTTTTTGTTGTGTATCATATAGTTTGTAAAAAGATTTGATTCACAATTTGAAAAATAGGTATTCTGATTCACGATACGTATCTCAATTTAATAACTATGAACAAATGTATTAAGAGGACACCTATAAGTTTTCTATGTTACTAACTTCGTTTCTACTTTTTTGGCATAATATTTTGGAAGATTGTGGATATGATTTGTGTTACTTAAGGTTATCATGCTTCATTATCTTCTACATTTGATCACATCTTGGATCTTTTAGTTTATGAAAAAACAATTATCATGCACACCGATGAAGGATACAGTTAAGACTTAGAGCAAGCTTATTCTATTTCGCGAGTTATTATTTGGCATGTTGTGATTTTTGGAAAAATGTATATCTCGTCATATATAGGTTATGAAAGTTTTTTTTTTTTTTTTTGTAAACTTTAATCTAGAAGTTCATTAATACATTCTATGGTTTTACAGGAATGGCATGTTACTTTTTTTGCTTGGGTTTAAGAAAATATGATGATGATAATAGTTAGCCATTTCATTATGTTTCTATTTTTTTTTGACAAATTTTCATTATGTTTCTTGATCTTTAATTTTCTTGCTTTTTGTCATCCGTTATCTATCTTGATTTTCTGATGCTTCATCCTACGGTTGAAAAGGTTTTTAGATCTCTAAGCATTGTTTTCTCATAAATATAATCTTCCATTCATATAATAATAATTAAAGGATTGTGTGGTTAAAACATTTTAGGATAAAATTTTATTTTTTTTGGACATTGTGGTAATTTCCAATTCTTGGACCTTCTGTTGTTTCAAAATAGTAAATGCAGTTTTACCCACAATATATTTTGAGAATTGCTATTTGGACAACTGTTTTGTGGACAAAGTGGGACTCACTTTCCATTCTCTCTTTTATTTATATAAAAGAGAGAAAGGAAAGTGGGTTCCACCATATAAATGTTGTATTTTTACACTTTGTCCACATAACCAAATAGCAATATATTCTGATATATATTTTATAATGATTTCCTAATATATATTGGTATCATTATATACAGCGACATGGATCCTCTCTAGCTAAGTTATGATTCAGTCTATTAACTTCTAGGTTGTCATGCATTCTCTTCAACACAAATCATTATTCAAAATGAGAAGGGGTTTGTTGTCGATTGTAATGTTGTTTTAGCTCAAATCAAAACACTATTATGAAGTTGGTTTACCTAGAGGGAGGGTAGTAAAACTGGTTAATGACACCATATTGACTAACTAATAAAAAATAGAATACCAACTTTTCAATTTGAAGAGGACACACAAATGCCTAGAAAGGCGGGAAAAAGAGTATTTTCTTAAGACTAAACTTATAAACACTACCATAAAATCTTTTAGTGCTGTTGTCTAATAAAAACATAACACATCACATTACAAATAACACGAGTCCCATAAAAGTTGTGATTTTAATGTGATGTGTTATGTTTTATCAACAACAATCTTAAACAAACTTTCGTATAAGATTGTTTGTAAGTTTTGTCCAATTTCTTATCAGCAAAAGGGGTACACTTCCGAATAGAGTAATACAGGGTATGTCATGAGCAAGACACTACAACCCAAACAGGGGGGGGGGGGGGGACAATACCAGCAGGAGTGTCTGCATGCATTGTGTAACATTGTCGGTCGATTTGGCTTACTCAATAATATTATGAAGTGGTCCTTATATAACATAAGGAATGTCATAGCTTCGGAAGACGTTTCATAAGTAAATCAATGTATACTGTACTATAATAGTAGGGTTAACATATATATCTTATTTCCAACTTTGAGAGTCAGTCCCATTTATCAAAGCAAGCAACAAATTCTAACGTGATATATATACTCAAGGCTACTACGCTGAATTCGAACTCAGGACTCGATTAAGCTGAAAGAAACTACTGACATCTCATTCTAAGTACCGCTCTTGGTTAGAAGTCTTTTGTACATAGGTAGAGTAAATAAATTGACATTTCAAAGCCCCCACCCATATTTTGAACTCCTTGTGTAAAAATATGACAGCATGTAATTAGTGTAGAATCAAAATTAAATTAGCCAGCCAAATAGTGTGTGGGGAAACTGATACTACAATACAGATATGATGCCTCAAGCAAAAATCAACCACGGCTCCTTTACATAAAACAAATGAAAACTGCATGACATGCAACTAAGCATTTATTCTCAGCTGCCAAGTAACCCTTCCAACCGGTACCCTTTGTTTTCTTACTACTGTTTTGTCAAATCTCACATAACACTTCCAAATCTAATCTCTCTCTATATATACTCTCTACTTCACTTCACCAACTTCATCATCATCTCAACACAAATATGGCTTCAAACCTTCATTTTCTTTTCATCTCTCTTTTCTGCTCTTTTCTTTTAATCTCTGCATCAGATCAGATTCAACCACAGTCTCACCGTTCCCAAACCCCCACTACGAACTCAAAACCAAATCTACTAGTCTTACCTGTTCAAAAAGATGAATCAACAAAACTTCACTGGACAAACATCAACAAAAGAACACCTCTAACACAAATCCCACTCCTCTTAGACCTAAACGGAAAACACTTATGGGTAAACTGCGACCAACCCTATTCCTCCTCAACATACCAAGCACCTTATTGTCATTCCACACAATGTGCAAGAGCAAACACTCACACGTGCTACACGTGTGTCTCTTCTTCCCGACCAGGTTGTCACAACAACACGTGTGGTCTCATGTCCGCTAACCCTGTCACTCAACAAACCGCAATGGGTGAACTCGCTCAAGACGTTCTCGCTATCTACCCTGCAGCTCATGGGCCTGGGCCTAATCTCGGCCCAATGGTTAAAGTCCCTCAATTCCTTTTCTCTTGTGCACCTTCTTTCTTAACACAAAAAATTCTCCCTAATAACGTTCAAGGTGTTGCTGGGTTAGGTAATGAACCTATTTCATTACCTAATCAACTTGCTTCTCACTTTGGTTTACAACGTCAATTCACTATGTGTCTCTCTCGTTACCCTTCATCAAACGGAGCTATACTCTTTGGTGATGCATTTAATAATTATAAAAATAATAATTTTAATATTTTCAGTAACATGGCTTATACTCCATTATCAACAACACAAGAAGGAGAGTATCGTGTGCATGTGACTTCCATAAGAATTAATAACCAAGACAGTGTTGTTCCAGTAACTCCGTTTAAGTTAACGTCGTATCCTGACGGTGTTATGGGTGCAACAATGATTAGTACTGCGATTCCCTACACGACACTCCACCATACCGTTTATGAGGCGTTTGTTAATGTGTTTGCTAAACAGTTTCCAAGACAAGCGCAAGTGAATGCTGTGGGGCCATTTGGTTTGTGTTTTGACTCAAAGAAGATTAACGGTAAAGTACCTAGCGTTGACTTTGTGATGGATAGGTCTGATGTTGTTTGGAGAATTTCTGGTGAGAATTTAATGGTGCAACCAAAAAGTGGAGTGTCGTGTTTGGGTTTTGTGAATGGAGGATTGAAGGCTAGAAGTGCTATTGTTATAGGTAGTCGTCAAATGGAAGAAAATTTGTTGATGTTTGATCTTGCAAGGTCTAGGCTTGGATTTACTAGTTCTTTTAGCTCTCATGGAATCAAGTGTGGTGATCTCTTTGACTTCAACCATGCTCCATAGAAGAGAAAGAGAGAGAGAGAGAGTTTTTGTGCTTAGTTGTTATGTAATTAAGCATATACTTGCATGTTATGTTTAATAAATTAAAGAATAAAAACATGCAACGAAGAACTGAATAAAGACACTGCTCGTGTTTGTTAAGACACAAATTTGTTAAGTGTTTTGCTCTCTTGCATCCCTTTTCTCCAATTTTTTTTTTCATATTTTATTATGTTTATTCTCTCCATTAATTAATATTTGGAAAACTAATTTGCAAAAATGATAATAGGCAACTTTTTTATAGGCAAAGTGGTTAGAAATTCGTGTATTAATTGTTAGAGGCGATATAAGTAATAACTTATTAACTTGATGGGAATCGATGTCACAAAACGAATATGAGGATTTGGATTCTCCTTACTATTCGAGTATGATGCTGTTTTACCTTCTAAGTAATTTCTATTGACCTTATTTTATTTATTTGCACCTTACTTCCTTTGATTTTTCTTTACTTTATAATGTTGAAGAAACAAGTAAAGTGATCCTCAGACACACTCAAGGGAGATCAATGCCTATTAGCCAATTTCGCATCGCATGATTGTTTTAAATAAAATAAAATCAAAAGAGTAAGTGATACGAATTATGATTCCATACAAAAAATAACCCAAAATCACCCTTATTGGTGAATAGGTAGGTAGATTCTCCTTAGACTTTTGGAATGTGATGATCTATTTTAGTGAAGAAACAAAAGTGATCAAATGAATAACATAGTATTTTTGGTCGGGTCTGACAAAACGAAAATAAATAAATCTGGCATACACATATTATTATTATTCACACTCAAGAATCAATATTTTCATATCGTCGTTGAAATTGCTAAAGCAACCAACAATTGAGAATATATAGAAGAGTTTAATTAGTATCTGGCATTCTTTTGTAAAGAGCATTACACTATCCACCAATCACGATACATGGTAGGGATGACACATCAATGATTACTAATTGAGTAACTTCTTCTTAATGATGTGTCAGTTTAAAATTGATAGATAGTGTAATACATCTATTCACATGCTGTGTATATAAATTAAACTCTATATAAAATAGTACGATAATCAATAAATAGATCTCAGTACCTCGGAAGATTGATTAATTTTTGCAGTTGCACACACAGAGAATACTTAGTTTAAAATAAAATAAAATAGTCAACAAATAATCCAATAGATTTATTTTATCAATAAAAGAAATTTATCCAATAGATTTTTTTTTTTGCTTATGAAGAAAAATCCAAAATTTAATTAAGTGCGTGTTCTAACCAATGAGAGAGGAGGAACGCACAAGAACATTCCCTTGACTTTTTGACTGATGAAATAAATACAGTGAGGGAGGAAGGGAGTCTAGTCCACCGTTCACCACCGCCGCTCTCCCCTCCGTCGCTCCTCAAACAGGCAATCGAAGAAACCTAAAAATGCATTCGTTCGGTTACAGAGCCAATGCTTTGCTTACCTTTGCAATTACGATTCTGGCCTTTATGTGCGCCATGGCCTCTTTCTCCGACACACTCAATTCCCCTTCTCCCTCTGTGCAAGTCCAGGTTTATTCATTTCTCTTCTCTTTTACAGATCTGTGATTCAATAAGTCTTTCAATCTTTTTACAATGTGCGCTTTCTTGTATTCGGATGTAGGTCTTGAATATCAATTGGTTTCAGAAACAGCCCAACGGCAATGACGAGGTAAATAATTTTCCTCTTTCTTTTCTTAATTTCAGGTTTTAGATCGTGTTTATATGCTTTAATTTTTGTCATCTGTTAAAGTGAATTGTTTGGATGAAGAACTCGTTATGAAGTTGATAGGAACTGAAATTTTATTAGAAGAAAATTGGTAACAATTCCCCTGATTACACTACCCTAACAGAATCTGAAATATATTCTCTAACTTTAGGACTGGAAAAGCCACATAATTTTAGGACATTTTAGACTTAAAAGGAAAGAGAATGTAAAAAAATATGAAGAGAAAATGAGAGACGAGAGAAATAGAGACAAATTAACTCCCTCTAGACTCGTATATAAGCAACAAAACACTTTTTAGATTTATTGAATAGTTAATGTATCTGGTCTATAAAATGGTTAATATAGACCAGATACGGATGAACCTAAAAAATGTTTTGTTGCTTATATATGAGTTTGGAGGGAGTAGGTGTTTAGAGAATCCATACCCGAATTGGAAATAGATTTTAGATTCTCTACCCCATTAGAATCATCAAATTGCTTTTCAGTTTGTTGACTTTTGTTGTAATTGCTCCAGATACTTGTTGGGAGGTTCATATTTTTACATAAAAGGGATACACGTTGTTCATATCAATCACGTTGCTCTAGTTCATAGAAAAATATTTTAAACTGGCCTAGCTTGGCAAAATTTAAGATTACTTTTAGTGACGTATATTTCTCTGTGCTTGCTTTGAATTTTAAACTTATGATACGATCAACATTTTGTGTCATACCAGCTTGATGGAATCCATTTCTCTGAATATTCAAATGTCATCTCTATTTCCATTCTGAAATCGGAAGTCTTTCAATTCTTGCAGGTCAGCATGACACTAAATATATCAGCAGATTTACAGTCTCTTTTCACGTGGAATACAAAACAGGTTCTTGACTTCAACTTGCGTTTTTCATTATATTGTTTTTCTGTCTTTTCCTTCTGGAAGGTCTACTCTTGGTAATAAGAAGAATATCAGGACTGGATATCTAAGAGTGAAAACTAAATGTATTAGGATGGTTTGCATATCTTGTTTGTGAATATATGGATATATATACTTCCATTCTCGCCCTTACCTATTGTTATATCTTGTTTGATTTCATCAAATATATATTTCTATTCTTGCCCTTTGATTTTTATGCTGTGTACAGATTGTACTTCTATGCTAGTTTTGGAACTGTGTAATACTACATGATGTCGCTGCTTAATACTACGTGTCGACGAGATTTCTAATCAGTTATTTTAATCTGTTTGGTAGCTAGAGTTCTGGGGGACTTAGTTTTGCTTCTTTTCTATGTTTGCAGGTTTTTGTATTTTTAGCTGCTGAATATGAAACTCCAAAGAATTCCTTGAATCAGGTACAATTTCGTTTGTCTGTTTGCATCTTCATTTGAAATATAAACACAAGTCTTAAGCCTGCCACAATTTTAAAAAGAGAATAAAAGGAAGCCACAGACCATAGTAATAGTGGGTTGGTGGATCTCAAATTTCCATGGTTGAGGCGGCGAATTAGAGTTCCTTTACGCTGTTGATTTCATGTCATTCAGATAGCTTGCCATTGCATGTAATGCTGTGTCTCTGTCATCTATAGTATAAAATGTGTCATATATTTTGCTTACGTTCTCGTAATACCAGGTATCCCTGTGGGATGGGATCATTCCCTCAAAAGAGCATGCAATTTTTTTGATTCATACATCAAATAAATATCGCTTCATTGATCAGGTACACAACTTTTTGTGAATTTTATGACTAAAATGGATTGCATCAGATATTTTAGGCCTTAATTTTTTGCCATCTTTTTCATGTCCAGGGAAGCAATTTGCGTGGTAAAGAATATAACTTAACTTTGCACTGGCATGTCATGCCAAAGACTGGCAAAATGTCTGAGGATAAAATAGTCCTCCCAGGTTATAGGTTGCCCACGGAATACAGATGATGCCTTCTCGTCCTGTTATTGTTTATGCTGTAAACTTTAGTTTTTTCTATAATGAATGCAAAAGGTTCCTTCAAAGAACTAGAATCAGGGGAGAATATTGTGTTTGGATAGTGGAAAGTAATAGCATCTGAATAATTTAATATTTTTAAATTTGCTTTTAGTGTGGTCTTCAATTGTCTCAAGTTTATGTTGCTCACTTAAAACATATCATACCGTTATGAAATTTTTAGACTTTAGGTATTAAAAGTTACTGGCCATTATTTCCTTGGAAGAGTTTAAGATTGTGGCCGAGTTTTCTGGTGATAAAGAGTGGAGTATCTCTCCATCTTAAGAAAATAACATCCTTCTCAAATCGAAACAAAAGCAATGGTTACCCAGTTGCTGGCAGATTGTGTTACTCGTTCATATATTTTGGTATTCTTAATATTCAGTGCACAACAGTGTAAAATCTTACTCATCAATGGTTATCAAATTGTGGTTTATGACTTTATATGTAAGCTAAGATTGTATTAAAATAGCAGCTGCAGTGGGGTCATTTGACTTATCCAATGTGGCAGAGGAAGTATGATCAAATAAATTAATAAATGTTAGGAAATATTGACGACTCTCATTTTGAATAGAAAATATAATACGTAGATGAATAAGTGTTTGTGAGTAGAGAGAGCCAACTATGAGCTCGGTGTATAGTTACATAGAAGTAAGGTGGGAGGGACGAAAAACTTTGGGTTGGTAGCGATTGGAACAGAGATCCTTGAGGGGAATGATGTGTGTGGTTGTGTGCATCTCTTTGATCGCAATATGAGTTTGTTTCGTTTGTTTAACCTGGTTTTTGTACGTCTCAAACTTATACATTTATCTAGAATTCACATGTATTATACAGTTCTATAAAATCACTGTATGAAATGGTCTAAAAACTGTTATTCTATTTAGTATGAAGAAACTTATATTATATAGTACTCTCTTGCACGGTGTGCTGAAAATGTCATGTCATTTTAAGTTCATGATGAACTTTTTTGTATATAGGATTTTGCAGTTTGGTTTCTATAATCAAAATCGTGAACCAGTTCACTAATAAATAAAATCGAACAGAACCAATAAAAAATGGCTTTTTGTGATTTTCGATTTGGTCCGGTTCGGTTTGTGGTTCTTTATTAGTTTAGTTCGGTTTTGAACACCCCTATATTGAGCACATGTGAACCCAATTCACAAATATTCAAAACTCATGTTGCGGGCAAAACAAACTCAGTTCGCATAAACGTGTGTAAAATGAATTCACATACATTCAAAAATTATACTAGATAATGTGTAAAGTGTGTTCACATCAACTCATAAATGTGATTTTCACATATGCAAACTTAATTCACATGCAATTGTGTGAACCAGGTTCACATAAACATATGTGACCTCAACATGTAAACTGTGATCTCACAAATAAGATGTGCACATTTGTAAACTCAATTCACATTCTTTTGTATGAACTTATATGTTCAAAAATAAAATTTGTACATATCTAAACTCAATTTATAAAGGAATTTTTATTTTAATTAGGGCAATTTACTTCTTTCACACCAATAATATGGTGTCGATAAATTTTGGGGGTGAAGAACCGAAGATAGAATCACCTAAAATCTTTTAAAAGAAAATCACCGACAGTGAAGTTGCAGATGAGTAGATTTATTAAGGGGAAAAAACGCGGAAAGAGGGTGGGGCAGAATCGTCTTCTGGCGTTGTGACTGCGAGTGTGAGACAATACAGGAATGGCATTAGCACTGAAATTGGAATGGCATTCAGTTCCATTCCCTCCTTCTCCTCTCCACTTTCACTCTCACTCATAATCATCTTCATTCTCCTCTTCTTCTTCATAAACCTCCCTTCCTCTCCCTCTCTCACAATCTCCATTCCTTCACGTAGATCACTTCTCACAACAATCACATCTTGTTCTTCCAACACACCTCAATCCAATGGCCTTCTCAACTACCACTGCATCTTCCCTCAAAACCCTTCCCTCACTATCCCCTTTCTCTCCCTTCTCCTCATTCTCCATTTCTACATTCTCATCAAAACCGCTCAGCACCACTTCTCTGTTGTCACAACGAAACTCGCTTCTCACCTTAATCTCTCTCCTAGTATGGCTGCTGTTACTCTCTTAGCCCTTGGTAACGGTTCTCCTGACGTATTTTCTTCGCTTGCCGCTCTTCGTTCCGGTCAATACCGAACTGGCTTCGGTGCTATACTCTCCGCCGGAGCTTTCGTTTCCGCTCTCGTTGTCGGTTTCGTAGCGATCTACGCTTCTCCTTTTCCGGTTGATCCTGCGCCTTTTGTTAGGGATGTTTTGTTCTACTTGACTGCTGCTTTCTTTCTCTTTTATGTTTATCTTAGTGCTGAGATTTTTCTATGGCAAGCCGTTGGATTCGTTGCGTTCTACATCTTCTTCGTTGGCTTTGTGTTTTACATGGATTTTGGCTTGCCAGATCGCAGGGAAAAGAGTTCTGCGGATCTTGAGGGACAGAACGAATCGTATTCCGACGACAAATCATCGGGATCTCGTGAGGAACATAAACGCACTTCTGGATTTAGTGGAGGTTTTCGTTTGGTATGTTTCCAACTCTCTCAATTATCTAGCCTTGTGACGATTTGGCTTTTTCATATAGCGTGTTTTCATAATTTATGATAATTGAATCAGCTATATTCACTTCAATGATTATAATTTGAGCGCGTAATCATAGATGTAGGTAGACATTGAAACAATTTGAGAGTGAGAGGGGAATACTCTCTCTGATTCATCATCTGAAATGTGTAATGAATTACTTACAAAATTAGTAATACTCATTCTATATATGCACATAGCGTTGCTAAACAGAAACATAGAGGCCCGTGTGCACATGACCATATTCAGGAAATAAAAGTAAAACTGTACTCTTATACCCCTTACCTCTACAAGCTCGAGAAGTGTGTGAGTTGAGAGGATCACACACTCTGAGCTTGGAAGAAGCATAGAAAACTAAAAGGGAGCGAGAGATTTGGTAAACAGATCATGACACTGCTCAAGAGCGGCAACATGAACAACCTATGAACAACCTGCAGCTGCTTGTCTGCTTGTGCTAGTCCTTTTCCCTGACAAAGTACAAGTTTAATTCCATATGCTTCGTCTGGGCATAGAGAACTGGGTTAAAAGCAAGAGAAATAGTGCTCATATTATCAAAGAAAATTTGAGGAACTGATTGCTGATTCGCTGAACAACCAACCCAGAAAGCAATGACTTAATCCACATTAGTTCAGCAAAAAGCACGAGCAAGGACTCTAGTATTCAGCTTCATCCTGGACCATCAGGAAAAGCTTTAACTTCTATATCCTAGCTCCTTAAGATAGAAAACTGTATTCAGTTCAGTAATCAACCTCTTTAACTTCTATATAATTCAAATATCCTAGCTCCTTGAGATAGAGAACTATATTCAGTTCAGTAATCAACCTCTGTATGAGTCTAGCATCATTTCCAGTGACAATGATGTTGTTTAAATGGCCAAGAATGTAGACAACAGCAGTTTTTTTTGGAATCAACAAAAAGAGAAGTCACATTTACCAGGACGGAACCTTAAAAGTGAACCAAAATAATAGCCTTGGGATGATCTCTCCGAGTCTGTTTGAGACCATAAGTCGCCATGTGAAGCCTGCGAACTAAGAATTTGTCACTGCCTTCAAAACCCAGAGGTCGAGTCATTTAGATCTCTTCCTCGATGATGCCATTAAGAAACACGTTATTAATATCGAACTGCTTCAAAGGCCAACACACATATAACCTTTGTAGGATGAGAAGTACCCCAAAAACAAACACCCTTGTAACCGAATTTATGATTATTGTAGGGTCAAAGTAGTGGGAAACAAGCATAGCCAAAGACTCTAAGGGAGCAAGATTAAGAAACTGATTAATTAAATAATTTAACATAGGGGATTTCAAACTAAAGAATGTAGAAGGAAGCCTATTAATGAGATAGACACTGGCCAAAAGATAAGGAGGTGGGGACTATTGACCCTATGAATAATACCACACTGACTTAGAAAGGTAATAAAAGAACAAAGTTCCACTCCCCAATCTGTTTGTGAGGCTTTAATTGGAAGACTAAGAACCTAAAAGGCATGGAAGCTTGGGCAAGAAGAGTAAAACCAAGTTCAACTAAGTGCTTATGTTTACGTTCTATACCCCATTTTGATTATGAATGTGAGGAATGGGGACTATTGACCCTGTGAATAATACCACACTGACTTAAAAAGGCAATAAAAGAACAAAAATTTCACTCCCCAATCTGTTTCTGAGGCTTTAATTGGAAGACTAAATTGTTTTTCAACCACGGTCTTAAATTGTTTGGAAGTTGCTAAGGTATCAGACTTTTGTTTAAGCAATTAAATCCAATTAAACTGTGTACAAGCATCTACAGAATACCTCACAAGAAGTGATTCCAAAAGAGGAGACAAAATACCTCACAAGCTTCTACAAAATACCTCACAACAAGTTCAAAAGGAGTTGTGTGAGCAATAAAAGACAAATGAGAAGTTAATTGGTGGGTCTTTCCTAGGCCCATAGATAGAAAATAAATTAGTGGAGCTATACTCTATAATACATTTTGAATTGAGCCCCGACACCAATTGATAAGCACCTAAGCACTTGGGGAACCCTCTCTTAAAAGTTAGTTCTTCAGGGGAAAGAATCGGGCCACTTAAGTATTCCACCAAACATCCCCATACTACTCGATGTGAGACTTAGGCACCTCATAAATCTGGTCCCTATAAAATGCGTTTCTGGGGCTTTCCATCAAACATCATGGATACAGACTTAAAAGCAAACTAGACTTAAAAACAAAACACCAAACAAGACAACTTATTAAACACAAAAGAACTAGCTAGCAGCCTAGCATACATTCATGGGTTCTTAAGTCAGACAATATTAAAGCAACCACACCACAAAATTTCCATGGTGACTTCAGCGGAGGACAAATGGGAGCTGGGCAGGGGATTGAGGGAGCTGCCATGAGTAGCTGTCCAACTGTAACTTGCTTTATCTGGTGATGGTGGCTCAGGAGGGAGTCTCCTCTCGTTGTTTAACTTTTAATTCATGCAATAATGCTTCTATAACCCGTTTAAAATATTCCTGTGTAAAAAGTAATATGGCTAATGCTGTGCATTGGATAGATAGAGTTATTCTTCTTCTATAACATTGTTGAATTTATTCTACTTGAGATTGTCCTAACTTGTCCCATGTTCTGTGCTTACAGATTTCTAAGGCATGGGAGCTTCCTGTCACAACTTTCTTAAGATTGACAATACCTCAACCAGCACCATCGCAATGGAGCAGATTTTATGCATCAGCGAATATTGCTCTTTGTCCTCTAGCCCTCTTGTATGCCTGCAACTCATTTATGGCATTTGATCATCCCATAGTTTTCCTCCTGCCCAATACTTACTTCCCCCTTTGGTCAGTAGTGCTCATGACAAGCTTCTCTCTTGCATTTCTTCATTTTGTGATCGAAAAAGAACCCCCCAAAACAGAGCATTTGCCTGTGGTGGTCATGGCATTTGTCATGAGCGTGTTTTGGATATCTACCACAGCTGGAGAGCTGGTGAACTGCCTTGAAGCTCTAGGTACGATTCTCAAACTGCCACAAGCATTCCTAGGTCTTACAGTGCTTGCATGGGGAAATTCAGTGGGGGATCTTGTTGCTGATGTTGCAGTTGCTAAAGCCGGTCATCCAGCAATGGCAATGGCTGGTTGCTTTGCTGGACCAATGTTTAATATGCTCATTGGTCTTGGAAGTGCTTTGGTCATAGAAACGGCCAATATATACCCTAGAGCCTATGAGCTTAATTTCCACGTTGGTATAGTGATTGCATTTGTGTTCCTGCTTTTAAGCCTCATGGGGTCTCTCTTGGTAATCACTTGGTGTAGATTCCGAGTGCCTAGGTTTTGGGGGTTCTGTCTCGTTGGCCTCTATACAGCTTTTATGGCAGTGAGTTTGGTAGTAGCCATTTTTTCAGGGTGATTATTCTTAGGTAGATTTAATTTTATCTTCTAAACCCATCCAGATGTTAAATCCAAATAGATGGCTATTGTTGAGGAAAAAATTCAACTAGTATAGAAAATTGGTGATATTGTGGACGATTCATACTTTTTCCTTTCGGTTTATTTTGTTAGGTTTAGGTAGGTGGAAATTTTTAGTTGGGTCCAGATCACATGAATCACTATACCGTATTTAGTTTGGCCCTGCTGGCTGACATTTTGTTCACCATTGTTATTTTACAGTTTTATTACTGCCTTTTGCAAAGGGCAATCCTTTAGCCACTCTATTTTTTTTGTTTGGTAGCCAAGGTAGGTTGGCTTATCAGTTACACTAAACTTTTTTAGGGTTTGAGGTGGATTATTCTAAAATCAATACTTAGCAAATGTTCAACAGTCGAAAGCTATGATTTTGGATGGATTTTATCAAGCAAGAAGCCAGCATGAGTAATTTTAAATAGGGAATTATAAAATCTGTTTTAGTCCTTTGTTCCTTAATTAAATAGTTCATAACACGGAGTTAAAAGTAAATAAACTGCCTGCTCAAATCGGACTACGGATGCGAAACATTACATGTGCCCCTCTCTCTTCTCTCATCTCTTTTTTATTTTTTTATTTGAAAAAAATTTAAGAAACAAGATTTGATGTTAGAAAATCTAGGCTAAATTACTGTTTTGGTCCTTTATCTTTGGCCTCGATTTCATTTTTGTCCTTTATCTTTTTTTTTTCTCGTTTTGGTCCTTTATGTTTCAGTTTTGTGTCAATTTGGTCCTTTTTTGTAGTTTTTCGTCTATGACCTTAACGGACGCCACACTGGCAGTTAACTGCTGACATAGCGTTCATCTGACGTGGACTCATTAATTGAGTTGGCATTTTAATGTTTTATTTAAATCTAAAATAAAGTATTGTTAAAATTATAATAACAAAACAGAAAAATCAAATTAAATCAAAACTAAAAACACTAGATTTAAACAAACAATAAAACATTTATCAAAAAACAAATTACCAATTTTGAAAAATAAAAGAAAGAAATTAGAATTAGAAAGTGAAGAAGAACACGGAAGAGAGAACGTTGAGAGAGCGAAGAAGAGAGAGTGACGAACATGCTACAATCAACCCAAAACCGTCAACATGTTACAATCAAAAACCCATTTCTCATCTGTTCACTATGCTCCAATTAATCAACCCAGAAAAAACATGTGTTATGGGTTTTGTTATGAACTAGATACTTCGACTTTGGTTGATCAATTTTTGCTTATATTTTGTAACAGAGACGGTAATTAATAAAACCTGATAAGCTGAAGATGCAGTTCCAAAAACAAAACCAGCAGAGAAACTACTCTGATTAAGAGAAGCTACTGACTCAAATAGAGCAATGGAAAATGCCAAGAGAAGAAGACCCTTGTACAACATTGTTCTAACTTTGATTTTTTCTTCAGACTTTAGCGTTATTACATGAAGAGGTTAAGGGATTTATATTTACTGGCCCCATATCCCTTGCAATGCACGGGGTTGGCTAAATTCTTTCGTGTAAATGAGTAATAGATTTTTTACGTATTTATTAGTCAACCTCCTTATAAACATTCATGCTCAGTTTCTTTTTTTAACTGTTTAGAGTTTGTCCACTGTGGGAATCGAACTCGGAAGCATCGAGTCGACCCTATATCCAATGGTAGCTTGTACCAGTGGACCAACAGTGTTGATTTGTAAAATATATAGTCAAATAACTGTGAATAAAAATTAAATTAGAACTATAAATTAAATAAGAATATTATAAAATTAAAAAAATATATTAACAAAGACGTTGAAATTAAACATCCATAGATAATAGGAGGAAAATGTCTTAAACTTTTGATCACATAATCCATATTTATCAAATATAAATATTAAAGCTTAATCTATAATTAGAAAGAAAAGAATACAAACAGTTAGAAAGTGAAATATGTGTGTACCATGTAGGCTGGATGAAAATCACAAATAAAATAGAAGCAGCTATATAGACTTGAAAAAGATGATGAGGTTGTACTGTAAATGTGGCTGAAGTTCCTACGTGAGTAAATGCTGCAATGCGGTATACAAATATAGAAAATTGAAAGAATATTAACAGTGGCGTTGAAATTAAACATTCATAGATAATAGGAAGAAAAAGCCTAAATAATTTTAATAATATATTCTATATTTATCAAATGTAAATATTAAAACTTAACCCATAATTAGAAAGAAAAGAATACAACACAATTAGAAAGTGAAACACGTGGATATCATGTAGGGTTGGATGAAAATCACCAACAAAATAGTAGTAAACTATACAAAGTTGAAAAAAGATTATGGGAGTTTTATTGTAAATGTGGTTGAAGTTACCACTAATAAAATAAAAGTATCTACACAAAGTTCAAAGAAAATGTTGGGGAGTTCTTGTAATGAGGTCGGAGTTTCCACAAAATGGTTAAATTATAACTATAAATTAAATAACAATATTATCAAATTAAAAATAAACTTTAACAAAAACATTGTAATTGAACATTCACAGATAATAAGAAAATAAAGTCTAATATTTTATTAATAAGATTATCTACATTCATCAAGTGGAAATATAAAAACTCAACTCATAATTAATGAAAAAAGAAGACAACACAATTAAAAAGTGAAAACGCGTACGTAGATATCATCCAGAGTTTCATTCAAACACCAATTTAAGTATGCTTCTAATAATTATTGGTGTGAAATTATCAAAATAAAGAAGTGAACACCAAATTTGACATGTAAAAATTTTTCTGGACCCTAAATTACCCCAAAACACACTGTGTAGAATCACACTTTACGTAGTTTGTCACAATTTGTTTTTTATTTTTCTTCTAACCGTTATTGATGAATGAACTTCGCGTATTTAAACTTCTAAAAATTTTCCAGGACCCTAAAGCACCCCAAAATACACTGTCAGCATCGCACTTTACGTATTTTGTCACAAACTTTTTATCATTTTTTACCACACCGGTTATTTACGATGAAACTTCTGGTATTTGAATAATTGGACCCCTAAACACACCACTTAACATTTCACTGTACATATTTTGTTACAAAATAAACTTTTTCACAATCAACTACACCAAAACGCATTGTTTAGCATCACACATTACGTATTTTGTCATGAATTAAATCGTTTTTCACCGAAAATTTGCGTATTTAAACATCATAAAATTTTCAAGACTGTAAAGTACCCCTTAAAATATTAAAAAGGGAAAAAAATGCAAAATTATACCAGAGGTCCTTTAAGTTATTTAATTGTAACAAGTTGGTCCTTTAAGTTTTTTCGTACCACTTAGGTCCTTTAAGTTATTTAATTGTAACAAGTTGGTCATTTAAGTTACATAATTTGTACACCATTAATCCTTTTTTCATTTTCTGTTTCAAAAAAAGCCAATTCGCACTAATAGAGCTGACGTGGCTGTGACAGAGTCTACATGTCATCTGTCTTGTAACAATTTTGTCATTTAAGACTGTCGATCGTCATGTAACAATTTGGTCTTTAATTTCAACTTCAATGAAAAAGAAGATGAACCATCTTTTTTTTTTAAAAAGTTTTAAGTTGAAAGTTCCAAATTGTTACATAACAGTAGTCTTAAAGGACCAAATTCTTACAAGATAGATAATAGGTAGTCTCCGTCACGGCCACATCAACTCTATTAGTGTGAATTGAGCTTTTTTTGTAATAAAAAATGAAAAAAGGACTAATGGTGTACACATTATGTAACTTAAAGGACTTAAGTGGTACGAAAAAAACTTAAAAGACCAACTTGTTACAATTAAATAACTTAAAGGACTCCCGATGTAATTTTGCCAAAAAAAAAAGAACCTTCGATGTGGTAAAAACTCTATTGGGGGAAAACCACACGGACCAACAAAGCCGGATACTCGTGGTCAACCAGACTCCCTAACGTAGATTAATTGTTGACAAAGTCGATAGAAATTGCGTATCAAAGAGAGATGTTAGACGAACAAAATGACCCGAACGAAATGCACTCACTCATAACAAATAAATATTGAACAAAACAAAAGGAAATACCTAAGTAAATATGACAATACCACTTGCTTAGGCCGTCCATTTTTTCCCCTTTTTTTAAACTATCTTCATCTGATGGATATAATTTTTTCACGAAGACCGAGGCATTTTTTATCTACCTGAAATACAGAAAAAATTAATTTATGGGAAATTAATCTTCTATTACAAACTCATTGGCAAACGCGTGGTGCACTGTTACCTTTCAAAGAAATACACATAACCCAAACCAAAATTTATTTCAGAACTTTCCATGATATAATGACACGTAAAACAACTAAAATACCTACAACATAAAACTCTATTTTTTCGGTAACTTGATGGAAATAAAACTCTCCAAGATATTGACACGTAAAAGAACAAAACCATCAACAAATTAAAATGCCATTTTTTTGAGAATATGCTGAAAAAATAAAACTACAAGTTCCCGCGCTAGTGACAAGAGGATTAGTTTCTTGTAGATTTGAAAACCCAGAAAACAAAAAAACCCAAAAAATGAAATCCAACCCACAAAACGAAATCAATGTCTACTGAAATCGAAATAATATGCAAAATCCCCAAATCAAAATCGAAATCCAAACCTTAAAACGAAATCGAAATCTGCTGAAACCCCCACATGGAAATCGAAATCTCTATAAACCCCCAAATCGAAATTTGCAGAAACCGAATGAACAAAACCACAAAGATCGAAATCTGCAGAATCGTAAAGAATGAAATCGAAAAAAGAAGAAGATGAAGACGAAGAGAGAAAACGTAGGAAGAATGTGGCATAGCGTGTTTGAATTGGATTCAAACATAGTTTTATTCCATGGTATTGAATTGATTTGGATTTTAGTGAAGATTGAAGTTTAAAAAATTAGGGTACATAAATTGGGGTTTTGGTAACAAGTTGAGGAAGATGAACATCTCTTACGATGAAGAGAAGATGAGGATGAAAAATTTTAATTGAAAAATGACTTTTTAATTGTTTTTAGATAAATGTTTTAACTGTGTTTCAGTTCAATTTTTTTTTGTTTTCTGTTTTCAGTTTAATGTTTTTTTGTTTTTATTTAATTTGTTATTTCAATTTTGTTTTATTTTAATTTAAAAACATGAAATGTTGATGTGTAATTGCCACCTCAATTAATTTTGCCACGTCATTTAATGAATTTAAGACGCCACGTCAGCAGTTAACTGCCAGCGTGGCGTCTGTTAGCTTAAACTAACGGCAATGACCAAAATGAAAAGAACATGAAAGATAAAGGACCAAAGCGGACCAAAAAAAAGATAAAAGACCAAAGTGAAATCTAGAGCAAAGATAAAAGACCAAAAGTGATATTTAGCCGAAAATCTAATAATGGTTGCACATAATGACCGTTGTGACTACGGTCAAAATTGACTGCAGTGGATCACAGACTCACAGTCCACCATCAGAGTAAAAGGTGATTTGCACACACGTTTGGTTTCTATGTGCTGATTTGAATATATGTTTTAATTAAAGGGTTTTTTTTTACCCCCACCCAATCCCTATATACCCCCACCCAAACTGAAAACCCCAAAATACCCTTCTGAAAACGTATTTTTTTAAAAAAAAATTTGGTCAATCGTATATACACCTGGGGGTGTATATTTACACCTGAGGGGTGTATATACGACCTTATTTTTTGCCCATCGTATATACACCCCCAAGCGTTTATACGATTGACACACCCCACCATAATTGTATATACGCCTTGGGGGTGTGTATATACGATGGGCAAAAAATAGGGTCGTATATATATCCCCCCAGGTGTATATCTGATCCCTATGGTAATTTTTTAATTTTAAGTCAAATAAAAATTAATTAAGTCCTGAAAATAGGTTGTGTGTGTAGTTCGTTAAAACATGACGATGTTATACGTCGAACGAATAATTTAGGCTAAAAAATCGGTTTTCGGGCAATATACTCCGATCGTAATGAAACCATAGACATTAAATCCGAAAAAATCAAGAATCAAGACTCCTCTAGAAGGGACTTCTTACAGGACTACGACCTCAAAATCCCAATTCCATCGTTTACTATTTTTTACGATTTTTTTAATTTTTCATAGTCTCTAAAAAATCTAAAAAAATTTGTTTAGCCTTATTTTGTTTTTGTTAGATTTTTAGTGGTTTTTTTTTTAAATTTTTTAGAGTAGTTTTGACTATTTAACGAATTTTTAGTAGCTTTTTAGTAATAAAAATTAAAACAAATCGTATATATGTCATTTTGGACATATATACGATGTCTACTTTTAACACATCATATATATGTCCTTCAAACGTATATACGATTGCATCTTACACGGCTAATCGTATATACGTCTTAAGGACATATATACGATGGGTTAAATTTGACCATCGTATATATGTCCAAAATAACATATATACGATTGGCTTTTTTAAAAAAAAAAAAAAAATTGCAAAGGGCATTTTGGGGTTCACTTTTAGGTGGGGGTATATGGGGAATAGGTGGGGGTATGGAAAAAACAAGTCTTAATTAAATCATCATATAGTTCCATTGATAAAAAGTATTTGAATTTTATAGTTCCACCGACAAAATCATCATATATGAAATGAAAATATCTGTAAAGCCCAGCTCAATAAACAAATGTCAAAATTGTTAGGTTGGATATCATGTCTCGAATTCAAACCTAGTGTCTCACAGTTGTGTTGTGCGTTTCTAGTGGCAATTGTCACTCCGTCAATAAACCCTTATGTTTTTTTAGTTTCAATTTGGTCCCCCATTAGTCATGTCATTCTATGAAGACACATCAAATTGGACAATTAGGATGTCACGTCAGTACTTAACTGTTAGTGTGAGGGACCAAAACGAGAAAAAAAAAGATAAAAGACCAAAATGAAATCAAAGCCAAAGATAAAAAACCAAAAGTGCAATTTAGTCTGCCATTTACTATTATGTGTCGGTAAATTTTGCAAATCTCAAATTTTCGTGTATAGAATTCTCTTAGGTTTGAACATATGTTGATTGATTTTGACAATTAACATTGCTGATTTAATGAGTAATTTGGTGGCTTAATATGTTTATTGAACAGATTATTTGTTTGAACTGATAATTGAATTTTTTTTTGTTACCATGTTTTTTTTCTATCGGTTTCGTCGATGATTAATCTACATCAAAAATCTGGTTGGCCACGAGTACCGGCTCTCTACCTATGAAGCACGGACACTTCCCTTCACTGGTGTGTCCAGGTGTCTGACACGTGTCGGTGTCCGACACGCGCATTTACACGCGTGCGACACGTGTCGACACACACATGCAAAGTGTCCTATTTTTTTTTTTTTTTCTGCCACCGACACGGCGGGACACCGCAGCTGAAACACATGACACGGGAGAGAAGATGGAAAGTTGGATTTCAGATTAAAAAAAATAAAAAAATAAACAAATAAAATTATAGTTTTAATTTTAAACTTCCTCGGTAAGCAAACCTCAAATGTACAAGGGTTTGGTGGTGTTTCACTGTTTCAACTTCTTCATTGATATCCTCTTTTTGGGTATTTCATCCTTCTTGAAGCTTGTTCTTCTTCTTCTTCGTTAATGCTCTTTCTTTGCACTACTTGAGCCTTGAGCTTCTGCGTTTTCCTTCGTGCCGTTCTGTTTCTTTCGTTCGCTGCATTTAAGGTTAGTTTTTCCTCTGTTTTTGCGTGTGCTCTGTTTTTGACTGTTTGCGTTTTTGTTTATTAAACAACTATAATAAAAATGTGTTTGTTCATAGCAACCTTCGACTTCTATCAAGGAACAGCCCACAATATCATCAAGAGGAAACAAAAATGTGGGATATTGCCGGAGATGATTTTGGTTCACTAGATGATTCAGGGATTTTGGAAGTTGCTAATTTGTCTTTAGATGAACCGGATTTAGAGGGTGTCTTTTTCAATGATGATGATTAATTAGATGGTTAAAGATCTTAAATTGTTCTAATCTTTTGGTACTTTTTGGTAGTAGATGGATGGATTTTGGTGAATTACAAGTATATGTTGTTTTGGAACTTTTTTTGTAATGAAAGGAAGTGACAATTTAGATGAATACATTTACTTCCAAGATTAGAAATTTTATAAATGATGCTTATATCTTTTTTATTTAATTATAATTTAATATATACAGCGGTGTCGGTGTCTTGTATTTTTGACATTAGCGGTGTCGGCGTCTCCGTGTCCGTGTCGTGTCCGGTGTCCGTGTCGGAGTCCGTGCTTCATAGCTCTCTACCCTCCTAATCGAATTTTTGCCACACCAAATATTCAAACCCAAGACCTTAAGGTGGAATCAAAGTTCAGTTACCATTTGGACCAACCAATTGTTGAAACTGATAATAGAGTTGTCAAATCCATTCCTTTTCTTTTTAGCAAATTATTAAATTATACACAAATTAAAGGAAAGTTCATTTTGGGTATAAAAATTGTGCGCCAAGTGAAATGGAAGGCAGGCAGGGATAAAAGGTTTGGATTGAGTGGGGAAGAGATTTGGAAAGGTCTTCCTCTTCTTTGTTCTTTGGGAGTTGAAAAGCGCTGCTTATAATCATATCATTTCTGACTTATTCATTCAATCGTTCTATCTCAGTGAAAGGGCACTAAATTACGTTTGTGATGATGCCACAGTCAAACAAATTTCCAATAAAAAAATCGCAATTCAACTCATTAAAGTTGACAACTAAGTGAAATAAAAAGGGTTTTAAAGAGTGAGATAAAAAGGGGTTTCTTTAAAAAGGATTAAAATATAACAAATACAAACATGATCCGGCACAAATACTAGATACTTGAGTCTCTTAACTATTTATTCATGAGTTTAACCCTTGACTGGTGCGTATGCTAAAACATTTGTTGGCAGATGTCAATCTCTTAAATAGATATTTGATACCTCGAGGATTAATTTCTACCGTTATTATGGAGAATATATTGATTTACCAAAAAAATATAACAAATTTAAAAATGTTTAAAGTCTCAGTATATTAAACACATTTGGTATTTTATTGTTTTGAGAAATAATGAAGATACAGAAATGTACTACAAACACTCTTAGATCCTCCATTCTTTGTTTAATTTTCAAAAAAAATCCTGGCTCCACTTGTTGATCTTGATGCCAATTATTCTTGCTTGGACGGTCTATAAACTAAATAAAATATTGTAATATAATTTTTTCAATTAGATTATTCTATTATACTCCCTCCGTTCGAAATTGTATGTTGTTTTAGCAAATTCAATTTGTCTCGAATTGATTGTTGTTTTAGATTTTGAATAAAACTTTTAATGTTCTTTTCCACTTATACCTCTATTAATTATGACAACTTTTTATATCCAATAAAGAATTCACATTTATCTATGTAGAGATATAAATGATTCAATGGTAAGTTATACAACACTTTTTAAAAAATCTAGACTCTCAATAATTTTTGTTTAGAAACAATTTTTAAGTAATTCATCTACTTTTTACTCCAATGGAAGAAAAATAAGCAACATTTAAGCAACCCATTTTTTAGATGAAAAAATAAAACATGATTCACTTTTTATAATAAAAAAAAACAAAAGAAAATGGTGGCTGTTGTTGCCGTGTTGCTTTTTTCACAAAAGTAATATTAATTTATTCATAAGCTCTTCTACAAGCCAACTTTTTTTTCATTTAAGCTAGCAACATTGCCACATAGAGCAAGTCCAATGATAGTTTTTCTTATGT
The DNA here is from genome assembly GCA_020916435.1 of Oxytropis ochrocephala. Taxonomy (NCBI): domain Eukaryota; kingdom Viridiplantae; phylum Streptophyta; class Magnoliopsida; order Fabales; family Fabaceae; genus Oxytropis; species Oxytropis ochrocephala. The sequence continues at coordinate 116,150,129 of CM037091.1, read as the reverse complement.
TATTGTTACACAATTTAAGCACACCTTAAGAATCTACCATTGGAGTTGCTCTTAGGAATTTACAGTTGTTGCTTTTGATTGATGATGATAGGAGTGACCCTTTTGTAAGTTGAGGGCCTTTTTGTTTTCTTTTGCCTTTGTGGCTTTTGTTTTTGTAAAAAATAAATAATATTTCTTTTATCTTTTAGGCGGCCAAATGCTATCCTAAGCTCAACCTAAAAATGCTTTAAGTTACAGCCAGCTTTTGAATAAAGTGGATGCTAGGATAAATTTGGAAATGAATAGTCTATCTTGAAGACGGAAAAAACACTTATCTTTAGGTGATTTTAGGCATAAAAAAGAAGAGAGAATGTAGAAAAATATAATAGATAATAGGAGAGGGAAAATGAAAGATGAGAGAGAAATAGACAAATTTAGGTATCTTTTTTCACTCTCAAGATATAGATAATACCTACCCCGTAAATTTTATGAGGTCTCTAAATAAAAATTTACTTGTATTTTTTATCCCCAACTTTCTTTGGTCGACGAGTTTAGTTATTCTATTTTACTTTTGACAATTTTCCTTCCCTAATTTTTTATCACAAAATGAGTAAATCTGCATACAAAATATATCTACATATTAAGGCAAAGTCATTGACTTTAGCCATTTTGGTGGAAATTTTTTTTCCCACCATTTACCAATATATCCCTCATTTGTACCCCACTGTTTACCAATATACCCCTCATTTTGTACCTCACTATTTACCAATATGCTCCCACTCTATATTTTTGGACCGACATACTCCTGACAATTTTTTTTTGTCCAACACTTTTTTTATTATCAAAATGTACCCCTCATTTTGTACCTCACTGTTTACCAATATACCCCCACTCTATATTTTTGGACCGACATTGTTGCCTCATCCCACCAAAGGCTATTGTTGTCTCTTCGTCTTATATATATGTGTTGCGTATTTTTATACCCCCTTATAAAATGTTGATGTTTATTCGAAACTACATCTATAGGCCTGTTAATCACCTCCCCATGCATCGCACGGGTAATCGTCCTAGTAATAATTAATTGTCAAAAGAAAATCTACAAAAATTCTATTATTACTCAAGGAATTATGTCCATATTTTAAAAATGTTATGGGCATTTCATGAATGCTACTTTTTTAATTCTATTTTTTTCATGATTAATTTAGAGGAATATAATATTATTATTGGACACATTTTAGATTAATTTTTTGAAGAAGCGTCCTTTAACAAAAAATAAGTATAATAATCTTTTAGTAATTCAAATAAAAAACAATAAATATTTTAGAAACCTTTAGGGAATTGCCATTATTTACAATTTTATGGTAGTGTAATTTAAATTTTATTATCTACATGAGTAATAATAATAATTATAATAGAAATATTCTAATTCAATAATTACAAAACAACCACACTGATTTTTTTTACGGTAAAGTGTGAAAAGGATGGCAAATGAACCTCATATTAGGTTATTTGGAGTCTTTGATTGTATAATTATGAGGTCTCTCTTTTGGTATCTGATTTTATTTAGTAGTTTGCATTAATTATCTATTATTTCTCAATAATGGGATGTTATCTTACACTTAATTAGTGTGATATTTTGTAGTTTTTTCCATTAGTAATGAAATATCGAACGGTTGGAAAAATTCCAACAATAAATTGTAACATTTAATGCCAAATGTTTCTACTGATGTGTCAAACGGCTCTTATATGAGCCCCGACGAGTGGACACACTATCCATTATGTATATCAACGTAGGTGTCAATATACTTTCCATTATGTGTATCAATCCTGGTACATATCAATTAAACTCCAAACTTATTTTAAATTGTGGTAGGAACAATGGTTGACATGTTATTAAACATTGGCGAAAAGTTCAACCTTGGTTAATGATTTGATTAGTATGCACCGACATTGTAAATATTTGCACACCAGCAATTAATTACAAATCGACATGTCATAAAGTAATTAAATTTTATTTTATTTATTTTAAAATGCTATGCATACAATGAATTCTTCTTGGTTAAAACAGTAAGAAATCTCTAGATCTGATAGTGCATACCAATTAAACTTATAATTTAGCTTAATAAAAAAAATTATTAGCAAGAACATAATATCCCACTTATCGATTATTTTAGATTCTGGAGAGGCTAGAATTTTTGTTTGAGATCAAAACCAATCGCTACTATTTTTTAAATGCACCATAGATTTTGCCACTTTTGAGCATGTCGACTTTGGTTGCTGTTTTAGAAATGATCAAAGCAACCTTCTCTCGGCGTCAACTCAATCATGATTTGTCTGCGTAAAGATAGCAGAAGCGAAAGTGCTAGCTCTTCACCAAACTATTCTATCATCTGAGACGAATTGAGACAGATTATCAAATAATCATTGAACCTGTTCTATCATCTAAAACAAATTATGTCACTAAAATAAGTCATTTTATCTATCAGATTAAGACAACTTTATCTTCATTCTCTATCTATAAGTTAGTGTTTATTAAAAAAACAAGTCAATAAGGTGGCTCATCCTCTTGCAATACGTACGTATTTTATACTAGCCCCAATAGTATTACCTCTATAATAATTTACAAAAATGGAGGTGATTAATGAATAGGAGGGTGAGTAGGGAAAGGGTAAAATGGTCAAGAAGGAAAACACCTCAATAAATAAATAGGACTATAAAAGGAACCTGTCTTGTGAGCAAGTGAGTCCGAATCAATCACGCAGCTTTATTTCGCACTTGACACTTGTGTGTGTTGCTGTGTTCGAGAGGTTCGTTTCAACAAAAAAAAAAATTGAACTATCATCAATTCTTACAACAACAAACACTTCTGCATCTTTTTTTGTTCTCTCAAACCCTAAATCTTTTCTTCTTTCGGATCTTATATAGCTACAAAAAGCATTCCTATAACAACTTCTTTTTGTGTTCAATTCTCATACTATAGATCTTTGAATCAAGCTGAATTTCTAATCGTTTTCTGGTTTCTCACTTTTTTAATTTTTTTTTTTCATTTGATCCTTTTCAGGTTTTCAGTGTTTGTGGAACGAAGCATCATCTGTGAGGGAAGGTAATAAGCTCTTGCTTTACCAGTTCATATATCTATGTGATTTTTTTTTTGTTACTGCATCTGCATTTGTTTCGATTTTCCGTAACGAGACATTCGTGATTTTATTTCTATGTGTTTATTTTCATCTTATTGGGATAATTGTCATCGGACACTCGTAATTCTATTAGTTGTTGGTGTTTGTTGTTGTTGTTGTTGTAATCTTCATTTTTTTGGTTGATCTTTGATATGGCGATGGATTTTCACATTTGTGTGTAACTGGCATGTGATGAAAGCGAAGAATTCTCTTTGATCTTAGTTGTGAGTAAATATGGAAAATAAAAATTTGAATTTCTCCTTTTTCTGATGGTTTTCAATATCATGCACGCGTTAGAATCTCAATTTATCTTTCTCTGAATGGAGAATATACATGCCTTGTGTGAACTTTGAGATTATTTAGTTGAATTGGGTGATTGTACTGTGATTCTTTGAGTCATATGAAGCTTCTTAAAAGGAAATCATAGAATTGTTGATCAAATTTGGTATTTATTATTATTTTTCTTTGTGAACTGTTGGTTGTGTCGCCTGAGTTGCTTTCTCGTAAGCGAGCTTTTAGGCGCGAAAGTCTGTTAACAAATTGTGTTTGAGATACAATTGTGCATGGGAGTGGCTAAGCCAAAATGCCCACTTTTATGATTTATGAATGACATAAAAGCATATGCTTGTTTCTTTCCTGCATTAGTGCTTGTGTCGTTTTCGATCACGGCACACGGTTGAGAGCGTTACCTTGGAGATCCGTTCTTCTTGTTGAGAGCGTTACCTTGGAGTTGGAGATCCGTTTTTTATTCATCAAACGGTTACGTTGAATATTGTATTAGTGGTATAATTACTAATATATCAACAAATTTGCTTTAATGATTGCACGATTTGTTGTTTTTGTCGTGTGTGAAATGTATGCGTTAACGTGCTTAATTTCACCTGCAACAGAATGGATCATCAAGGGCATGGCCAGAACCCATCAATGGGGGTTGTTGGTAGTGGAGCTCAACTAGGATACCCATATCAGCCAAACCAAATAACAGGGGCCCCAGGGTCAGTTGTTACATCCGTTGGGGGCATGCCATCCGCTGGTCAACCTGCTGGAGGTCAGATGGGGCAGCATCAACTTGCTTATCAGCATATTCATCAGCAACAACAGCAGCAACTTCTGGACCAGCTCCGAGGCTTCTGGCAAAATCAATACCAAGAAATCGAGAAAGTTACTGATTTCAAGAACCACAGTCTTCCCCTTGCAAGGATCAAGAAGATTATGAAGGCCGATGAGGATGTTAGAATGATCTCAGCTGAGGCACCAGTCATCTTTGCTAGGGCATGTGAAATGTTCATATTAGAGTTAACCTTGCGTTCTTGGAATCACACTGAAGAGAACAAAAGGAGAACACTTCAGAAGAATGATATTGCAGCAGCAATCACAAGGACTGATATCTTTGATTTCTTGGTTGACATTGTGCCTCGTGAGGACTTGAAAGATGAAGTGCTTGCATCAATCCCAAGAGGAACAATGCCTGTGGCAGGGCCTGCTGATTCTCTTCCTTATTGCTATATGCCACCGCAGCATGCCCCTCAGGTTGGAGCTGGTGGTGTCATAATGGGTAAGCCTGTCATGGACCCAAATATGTATGTTCAGCAGCCTAATCCCTACATGGCACCACAAATGTGGCCACAGCCATCAGAGCAGCGACCATCATCTCCAGATCATTAGATGCTGTATTGTGGGATGTACCATGGAAGCAAGGTGAACGCTTTCTCTTTCCTTTTAATTAGTTGTCCAGGGTTTGAGTCAAAACCTGTGTTGAAAAATATGCTTATTTCAGTATACCATGGTAAAATTTGATTTAGCGGGTCTTAAATATTCAAATAACCATTTGTACCGCCACTTTATAAAATTGAGCTTTACTGAGTTTCATCTTAAATATTTTCTCTATGTAATTGTTTACTTGATCTGAATGATCTTTACATTTTCACTTTTGCTGCTGCTGATCATAGTTCCTTCTGTGTCTGAAATTCAGGGGCTTGCAGATTATCGGGCTCTGCAATCGGGTGAGGATGTCAAACTGAATGGTCAGAGGATTCAGGAGGTCCAGAGCGATCAGGACTATTTATGTAGATAATATGTTAGTAAAACTTAACCTTACCTATGATTGTGCTTGAGCCGGATAAAATGTTGATTTTCTGGTTTTCGGATGATAGATTATATGTACTTACAAGTTACAGGGCCATAGCCGGATATTTACTGAATTTTAACTTGGTTGTCTCAAGTTAACATTTTATGCCCTTTAATTTATGCCATGGTTTCTCAGGCATCTTTATAACGCTTTCAATTTCAAATATGTGCTTCACTTGGTTGCTATGTATTGGTTAGTCTAAGACCTAGCTGTATGGAACAATGAAAATTTAATAGTGTTGAAATAGTTGCCCCCAATATCTGAATCTAAACAGTTAATAAGCTTGCTAAATAGTCGGGATTATTGGGATTTTTTTAATAGGCAAAATAGTTAGTAATTACTAGTGTTAGTTGTTAGAGGGAGAAGGGGAGTAGAGTGGAGTTTGAACCCCATACACATACTTTTTCTCAACAATGTCTCTTCTACTATACCACGTGAGTTACCCTTCTGAAACATAGTTGGGCTTAACTTTTATTTTTTTTAATTTTTTTTTAAAAAAAATTAGGAAATGGGAAAAAATTTATTAATCAAAGTGACACTAATGATTAATGTCTATTTTACAACTGTTTCGGAAGGGATTTGAACTCAGCACTTTGAGGAAACAAGACTAGTTCTTTTTTATTTTTATTTGGTTTGGTTCATCATGTATTATATTTTCTGTTTTGATTCCAAAAAAATGATCAAAATGCAAACTAAAAAGTTAAGAGACTAAAATACCAACAATAGTATATAATGATGATAATAAATAGTGTTAAATACTACGAAACTTTGTGACAATATAATAGGAAAAAAATCATCGCGAGTAATTGAAAAATAACTCTCTGCTTGTTATCAACTTCTTGTTAGGATCGACTAACATTGATGGCCTAGTGATTTAATCTATCTAGGGACATGGAGTCGACTTGGTGCTCTTGAATTCGATTCTCGTATTGGATAAATTAGGTGTTGGCTAGTGCGAAATTTGATTCAAAGCACGAACGGATATTAGTTTTTCGTTAAAAATATTGAGACACTCAAGTAGGTAATGGCAAATGATAATCGAAACCAAAAAATAAAAATTCCCGTTAGGATCATTACACCACAATCTACAACTTATTATTCCTTTTTTGTTTTGTCCATATTTATAATGTTGAGCGTTTTAAGAGGAAGAACTAGAGTTCCTAAATATAAAATGCAAAAAGAAAAAATAATAAATTCTTCCCATGTTTAGTAGAGATTAATTCTTGAATAACTGGCAGTGAAATATTTGTTTCAATTGAACGGAAACAATCTTCATTATGTTGCCATATATAAATGACCAGTAAAGTTAATTGAACCAAAGGAATAATGAACAACAATGCAGATATACACAATTGGAAAATTCGAAATTGTTAGGTTGAATATTTTCCATAGCAAAATCATACCTTATTAGTTTGGATGTCTAAATACACGCACCTACATGATTATATTTCTTTGTTTAATTATGCAACATTAGATAGACAGCTGTCATCCTTTGCTCAATGAAAACAAAACAAAGAATGCTATTTAGAACGAAATACTTTCCACGAATTGCAAGAAAACGCTAAATAATTCTAGATTTAATAACAATACACCACATGATTGAATAACTAAAATCGTTTTTAGACGCGGCCGTATTTTTCGTTTCGTGTCAAAAATTATTTCTCAAAACAAAATCCGATAAAGTAAAATGCACGATATAAAGAAGAGATTAGATTAGATTTCATTTCATTATTGTTAGTGCCAATATTTATCATCTAACTTAGAGAAAACCTTGAAAGTTGTCATGGATTCAAAGGCCAATGATCAATGGCCAATGAGAATCAAGCTAACAACTGATACTATGAGGTGGGATAGTCTCAAAATCTCAGCTTCAAAGGAGTTTGAAGAGAACATTCTAGGACTCATGAATGCAACTAGCCGTAAAGCTTTGGAATCTTGGATTCCAGTGAAGATATCAATATATGATGTTGATACTTGTGAAATTTATGAAGCAAAGTTGTTAAAGAAAGAATCATTTTGGTTTGATCCTATTCCTGTTGTGGATGAAAAACCAAAGATGTCTTTTAAGGCAGTGATGTGTGATTTGGAGAAAGCAAGGGAAAAATTTGTTTATTCAATTCAGCCTTTTAGACACATCATCAAGAAAAGGGATCTTCAATATGATCAAGAAATTGGACTTCGCTTTGCCGGTGGTAATGTGGTTGTAGCGTTCGAGTTTTCAGTTCTGCATTCCTTTTCTTCCTTTTCACTTTTCAAATATTAGTTACTTTTGAGTCTAGTTGTTATGTTTTTTTTGAGTCTAGATTAATTGTGAGGCTTTATGAAATCAAGAAGGATAGATGAGTGTTTGTTTTGCTTTTGTATGACCAAGGAGTTGCATTGCAACTTGTTCAATTTTCAGTTGTGGTTTTGGAGTTGTTAGCTTAGCTACATAGACAAAATGGCATGTCTTAATAGTAATTTTTTTGGGTCTACATTATAGTATTTATTCTAAAAGAACATAGAGTTTGGATGCTTTGCAAAGTGGCAGTAGAAACAGATTAGATTTAGAAAATAAATCTAATGATTGTCTTTGCACTGTTGTATATCGTGCGAGTAGCGGGGATCTAGGTCCAAAAACATAACATTTTCCCTTGTGATAAGTTTGTTTTTTTTTACGTACTTTATTTTCAGCCCACAACAATCTAGCCACCATAACCACAAACAAAGGTCAGGAAAAAAATTATTGTTTGCTTGATTATACTTTTTAAAGACAACTAGTATGAAACCGGTGTAGATATCATATCCGTGCATCTGCACAAGTGGCGACTAGTTGTTTAATACAAATAGCTTTAAATCGGTATTGAATTATAGTCTTCGGACTAAAATTGAGTAATAATTAGTACTCTTTTTGTGTCAAATTAAACAAATAATAACTACTTATTTACTCTTAATGTGTATTTTATAAATGAAAAACTCATGTTAAATTTATTTATTTTTGACAAGAAAAAAAGGAAGAAATTGGTTAATGTTATAGATTTATTCTATAAATTTAATTGGTTAATGTACTATTCTATAAAGTCAATTAGTTGACAAGACCAAGTTGATCAGTTCCGGCGATTTGCTCACAGGTCGATGATGTCATTTTCAGTTTAGGTGCACAACTTATCACATTAATTGACTAGACCGAGCATGAGCCCATATCTCAGGTAAACTAGTAGATCGATCAATTCAGTTGGTTGACTAGACCGCAACCACCTTAGTCGCACATACAAACCTTTGCCCTCCACTTGATAAGCAGCATCATCAGGGGTCCTCTCCCATATACTCGACCAACTAACCAAGGCCTTTGTTGCACCAATCTTAGAATAGGCAGGGAGGTCGAAAAACCTACCAACAGTCGGGAGTGCAGCAGTATAGAGATGTCATCCAAAGTCATGGTCATCTCACCAACGAGAAGGTGGAAGCTGGAGATGTCCATCGCTCCACAAATGTGCATATAAGGTCCTTATTGACTTGCTTGAACCCTGGGTCTTTAAAAGAAAGAAGGTTTGATCTCCGCACAAAGGCATCAACCTCTGGAACTATGTGAATCTTCTATGTACTCCGCCCGTTGAAAATGACTCGTATCTCGCCACGGTCCTGCAAGGTCATGGTCTCCATTTGTAACCCATTTAAAAAATCTTAAAAATTAAAATAAATATTAAATTAGATACATTGACAAACCTTCCCATCCCATAAGTTTTTTGCGATGTGGGAGCCGAAGCAATTCAGAACTGTCCGGTCCTCCGGACCGCCCTTGTATGGGTATGTGGATGATGACGTCCGAGTAACATCAGTAGGAGTAGCAGTAGGGCCCAAGGTGTTACACACACCGACCAGTTCATCTGTCTTCCTTTTGTGTGATAAGAGGTCTTGGCCCACTGGTAGTTCTTTGTAAGGGACTATCTCTATTCTTTACCATACGTCTGGATTTATCTACCAAATAGATAAATTCGTTTGAATTTTTTTATCTCACTACAGAATTGCCAATGCAACATATAAATCTGTTTATTATGATAATTGGATTATCATATTTATCATGTATAAATTTGTGTGTTAGCTTAAATCTGTTGAAGTTGTGGCCTATTTATCCTTTGAGCACTTTTTGAGCAGGCTCATCATCCTCAATCCTAATTTATCTCACCACATATAGAACTATCTTGCCACGTACAAATTTACCTCACCATGTAGCTTAAATCTGTTGTTGCCCTCAAAATAAATGTTTTCACCAAAAAATAAATCTGTTTTCATATCAACCATAAATCTGATATTTCGAGGGCAAATCCATAGTGGGGGAAAAATTCCAACGGATTTACTTATTTAGTAAATAAATTTGTCGTTAAAAAATGAACTACAAAATTATCTATTAAAATGATAAATCCTTTGCTAAAAAAATTATAAAACATATTTATTTAAAATTTTATTTTATGATACGAGCAAAATTGATTGGGGTAAAATGGGAAAAAATAAAAATGCAACTGTGGGGGTATAAACGGAAATTAAAATAATAGCACGTTTGGGGATAATGAAATGAACCCCATTACTAATATAATAAAACTGACACGCATTCCACATGGTGCTCGAGCAAGTCTGGTTGATGATACTGAAATAGAAGACGACACAGATGGAGAGAACAATAAAATCACGAAAACCAGAACACAAAAATCACGAAAACAGAACGTTACTGAAAGCAATGGCGAGTGAATGAGAGTGAAACAGAAAGATTGTTTCTAGATCATAACAGAAAGATCAATCAATGGAGGTTAAAGCCAGAGCTCCAGGGAAAATCATTTTAGCCGGCGAACATGCCGTTGTTCACGGATCCACCGCCGTTGCTTCTTCTATTGACTTATACACTTACGTTTCTCTACGCTTCTCCACTCCTTCTTCTTCCGGTACTTAATTTAATTCCATTGCAATTTTCTTCTCTCTTGTCATGATCATTATTCATTAGTAATGAATTTATGTATGATTACGATTTACGATGCGGTTTTAATTAGGAATTAATTTGAATTTATGGTTTATATAATAGACAATGTAGAATCGTTGATACTCCAACTGAAGGACGTGGCATTAGAGTTCTCTTGGCCAATTAGCAGAATAAGAGATGCTTTTCCTGATTCCGTTGCTCTGTCATCTTCAAAACCTAGTTCATGCTCTGTAGAATGTGCTAGGTCAATTGCGGCTTTAGTTGAAGACCTAAATATACCAGAGGCTAAAATTGGACTTGCTTCTGGTGTTTCTGCTTTTCTCTGGTTATACTCATCTATTCAAGGGTTTGATTGATAACTCAATCTATTTCTTGCCTTTTTTTTAGTTCAGTTATTTTTTTTGAGGGTTTATTTTGATTGTGTTTATTTGTTTGTGTAGATTTAAGCCTGCTACTGTGGTTATATCTTCTGAACTTCCTTTGGGATCGGGGTTGGGCTCATCAGCGGCATTCTGTGTAGCGCTGGCGGCTACCCTGCTTGGGTTTACTGATTCTGTTTCTTTGGATGTGAACCACCAAGGGTGGCTCTCTTTTGGGGAGAAGGAACTTGATTTGGTAAATAAATGGGCTTTTGAAGGTGAGAAGATCATTCATGGAAAGCCCTCTGGGATTGACAATTCAGTCAGCGTATATGGTACGCCACTGCTTTGCTAGTAAACTCCATTGTCTTTTATTGGTTTCTTGTGTGTGTGTTTGTCTTTCTGCTTTTTTATAGTTATAGTTACTAGTGATTACAACTTGAATCTTCTCTATGGCCAATATGAATTGGAATAGGATAGGTGGGCTTTCAACTTTCCATCCCCTGTGCTTTTAAATAAGTAATGAAACGCTATGAGAACTAACCTTTAGTCTCTTATAATATAATATATTTAGCGCTAGAGGAACAATGTAAGGTTATCGGCTATTTCTTGAGTTTAGGAACTGACTGAACCATTATTCCACTGAATCAGTATATTACATTGTTTATATTATAGATGAAGCTGAGTATCCAACTATGACAGCGGCAACCAACTATTAACCTACTGTAACTAACTTTAACGAACAATAGTTATTGAATCCTAACACCCACTCGAGTTGGAGAGTAGGAGCAAATAACTCCCAGCTTGGAAAGGAAGTTATGAAATAGTGAAAGTTATGAATATGTTGTTGGATCATAAGGTGGAGCATCTAAATCCTATAATAATTTGTGCTAGAATAAATTAATGCTTTCTATGATTGCACTGAATCCTAGGAACCTCCTCATCAGATACTATATCCAGAGCATATTCGCGCTAGAATAAATTAATGCTTTCTATGATTGCAAACTTTTGAGACCAAGAATGGTTGCGAAGGTCTTTAATACAGAAGGTTGAATGTAGACGTTGCTTAAACAAGTCAATTTTAGAGGCTGAATTACCAGTCAGGATCACATCATCAGCATATGTGACGAGTGATTGAGGAACCATTTTTCTAGGTAATTAGTGAATGATCATAGTGAGACTGTGAGAGTGAGAGAAGCTAAAAGATGTCGGTGAGGAGGAGAACTTAGCAAACCATCGACGGTTGGCCTACTTCAATCCATAGAGGGATTGGGAAGCATCAAACTTGGTTTGGCTTATCGGTGACTAAACTCGAGGCTCCTCATGACCTTACCATGAAGATCATTATAGCTGAATGTGCTCACAACATCTTATTGTTGCAAAGGCCATGCTTGAGTGACTGCAAGTGCAAGTAAAAGGCGTTCTGTGGTAAGCTTGGCTACTAAAGTTTCTACAAAATCCACTCCTCTTGTTGAGTGTATCCTTTCCTTTGGCTACAAGGCGAGGTTTGTAGTCTTCAATAGAGCCACCAACTTTGTGCTTGATCGGGCATACCCTCCTGCAACCAATGGGAACTTTGCCTGGGTGAAAATTAGTTACCTACCATGTCTAGCTAGTTACACGAGCATGGAATTCAACGTTTTCAGCTTGGATCCAATTCTCACACTTAACAGCTTGGGCATAAGTTTTAGGCTCAGATGTATTTAAGATGAGTAGGTGAAGTGGGGTCTGTAATTGTGCACTGTATTGGCTCAAGTTGGAAACCAAAGGATTGTAAATCAGGTAGAGATTGAGGTGCAGAATCGGAGTCTAAGTAATGAAATATGTGTTCGTGTTTTACGGGAAATTAATATCTCCCTAGAGTTAAGATAAATTAGCTACATATCCCTTTTAGTCCCAATTTTAAAACAAGAAAAAAATGCATTTTCAGGATCAAGGGTCAAGTATAGAGTATAGACGTGTGTTGTTCTAAAGTAGGTGCAAAACACAGTCAAAAACTTTTAAGATTAAGTAGGATCGGGGGTTTTTTGGTGCAAAAGTTCAAATGGTGGTTTTGATTAAGCATAGGAGATGGACGAATATTTATTATGTGGACAGCATAGGACCAGTTTTGACAACATAGGACCAGTTTCACTTTTGCTCAGGACTAAATTGCTGGTATGAGGTATCTTTTTGAGTTGCTTGAAGCAAATCTTCTCGGTTGAAAATGGTCCTCATCCCTCTTCTGCTACAACATTGTTGATGGTGGGGTTTCCTTTTGGCTTGCCATAACCAGGTGGAAGACCATGCTTGAAGTAGCATTGGTCAACTGTAAGGCCAAATACATTGCAGAAGGTGTACTGCTTGCCGGAGTTAGCTCCTTGGCCTTGAGAGGACCTCCTTCTTCCTCTCCCATTTCCTCTACCTGCTTCAAAGCAGTTGGTTGTCAAAGGAATTATACAAAACCTTTGATTTAACAGTAGGCCCACCAGATAATTGTCTTTCTTGCTGAAGAAAGAGAGACAAAACCCTGTTAATGAGGACCAAAGGCTCCATCAATAGTGTGCCATAAACCTCTCCAAGTTCCTTCAAGAAGCACATAACATACTCTGATTCTCTTTGCTGTGTAACAGTTTTAATTGAATTGTAAGTGCACTTTAAAGCACCACTACATTCAGGAATTAGCCTTAAAGATTTCAAGTCCTCCCAAAGGATTTTCAATTGTGTGAAGAAGTCAGAAACTGACCTTTTTCCGTGCCTGATTGAATGAATCTCTCGGAAAAGATCAGAAATTTAAAAGCGATTTCCCTTGGTAAATCTTTCATGAAGGTCACCCCACGAAGCCTTTGTTTTGTATTATCAAAATACACATGCTTTGTGCAATTTGTGGTGAAAGTGTTCTGATAATCCAAGAAACTACCACGCCATTACACCTTTCCCAAACTTCAAATGCAACATCCTGATTCAGAGCTGAGATTCTTCCATTTACGAACATGAGTTTATTCTTCATCTATAGAGTTCTCTTCATACCTTTTCTCCACTGATGATAATTTGTTCCATTGAGTTGAGGCAGAACAACAATTATACATGTGCTTTCTCTAGGATGCATTTAGTCGGGTTCTGAGATGGTCAGATGGATCAATAGCACCTTTGTTCTGCACCAAACTGCTTGAAGTTGAATCTTTCATAGTTAAAATAGTCAAGAAATCAACAACACAACGAAAATTTGGAAGGAAATTTCGAGGAACATGAAAGAATGCAGAGAGAATGTGGCCACGAAAACAGAGTGGGGGTTACCAGCTATACCATGGAAGCAGAGTGGGGGTTACCCGCTATACCATATTGAGATTTTAGGAACTGAATGAATCATTATTCCTGTGTGTAACTTACTGGAACAATATTGAAAGTTTAGAAACTGAACGAATGAATCATTGTGTATATGGTTGGGGCTGAGTAACTAACTCATAACTACGACAACTGTAACCAACTATCAACCAACTGTAACTAACAATAGTTATCAAGTCCTAGCAGTGTTGGTTTGGACAAGTGAATTAACTCACTGAAATGCGCAAATAATTATTATATGCTTTGTTTACACACATAATTATTGTCTCTAAATCGCAACTCACTCAATTACCATCATCAGGTAACATTATTAGCTTCAAGTCGGGTAACCTGATGCGTATGAAGGCAAACACTTCACTTAAAATGCTGATTACCAATACAAAAGTGGGTAGAAATACAAAGGCATTGGTGGCAGGTGTTTCGGAGAGGATGCTAAGGCACCCGGATGCGATGCAATTTGTGTTTAGTGCAGTTGATTCTATCAGCAAGGAATTGACTACCACTCTGCAGTCACCTACACCGGATGAACTCTCTGTAACTCAGATGGAAGAGAAGGTAGGAGAGTTAATGGAAATGAATCAAGGTCTGCTCCAAAGTATGGGAGTGAGTCATGCTACAATAGAAACTGTTCTACGAACAACATTGAAGTACAAGTTAGCTTCCAAATTAACAGGAGCTGGTGGTGGGGGATGTGTTCTGACATTGCTTCCAACATGTATCCTCTCACTTATTGATTTAATAGCTTTTAAGTATCTTAAATATATTATTATTTAGTCTTTGTTTGTTATATTATATCCCTTCCTTGACATGCTTGAATCAGTGCTATCAAGGACCGTTGTTGACAAGGTAATTGCTGAACTGGAGTCATGCGGATTTCAATGTTTCATTGCTGGAGTTGGCGGCAATGGTGTTGAAATTAGCTTTGAGCATTCATCTTGATTTTATAGTTTTTTGGTTTTTTGATTCCAAGGAATGAAATCAATGATCAAGGGATCTGGGTCATCAAATACACAGTATGAAAATGTTTCCCTTTTTATGTTGTAATGTGCATCAAGTCATCAACGTTGTTGTTAATGTTTTCTTTTATTTTTTTGAAATATTTATAAAAATTTCCCATTCAATCATCAGATTTATTTATGATAATATATCCTCCAGTTCAGGAACCACAAGGAATTAAGATTCTCAGGTAAACACAACAAGGTTCTACAACCACAAGCTTTATTTATGATACGTATATATAATTAAAACATACATTCATGATATAGAACAAGTATTTTTCTAAGGTTTCTACATTGAAGTGCACAAAGTAAAAAGAGCTTCTGGTTGCATATACATATAATACTGGTTCCCTGCTGTCCTGTCATTTGTTTCATAGTTTATTTATGCACAACAAGAACCACAAAGAACACTGCATATCTATCTCTCATGCATTCACAATGGTTCCACCTGAAAAATAAAACAAAATGTTAGAAAACCCATAAAACAAAAACATTGAAAATATAACATAAAAGCATGTAAAAATCACCGTTGGGGTGGAGGACTTGTCCAGTTATGTAAGAAGAGCATTGATTGGAAGCAAGAAAGACAAAAGAAGGAGCAACCTCAACAGGTTGTCCAGCTCTTTTCATTGGCACATCTGAACCAAATTGAGCAGTTTCTTCTTCCTTAAAAGAAGCTGGTATTAATGGAGTCCAAATAGGTCCAGGTGCAACCCCATTCACTCTTATTCCCTTGTTCACTAACTGAAGTGCAAGTCCCCTCGTAAAAGCCACAATAGCACCCTTCGTAGACGTATAGTCCAACAACGATGTATGTCCCTTATATGCATTCACTGATGTCGTATTTATAATACTACTCCCTTCTTTCATATGCTTCACTGCATGCCTACATATACAAGAATCAGATAACGTAGGTGAACACTCACATACCTTAAACCCTAAAGTGGTGGTTGTCAGTGTGGTCAAAGTGGTGCTGACGCACTCTAAAGTGATGGTTGTCAGTGTGGTCAAAGTGGTGGTTAGAGTGGTAGTTGACAGTGACCAGTGGTCGGCATGGTCAAAGTGGTGATTGAAAGTGGTCGGTGGTAATTGGTGGTTATATACATGGATGATGAGAAGTAGATGAAACAAAAACAAAAATTATAACGGTGGTGATTGGTGATGGTGGTAACTAATGGTGGTTATATATATATATATATATATATATATATATATATTGATAATAAGAAGTAGATGAAACAAAAATAAAAATTATAAAACTTATTTTTATAGTTTTGAGTTTCGATGAAAAACGGTTTTGAAATTAAGAAAAAAACTAAGTCAGTCCCATTTTACACTAATAGATTTTGGTTTTGAAATTGACTTTTAAAACCAAAAACTTACAACTACCTCGAACAGGTCCTTAGAGTTTTGTTGGTTACACATCAGTAATCAACAAAACTCAAACTCAAAGATATCATAGAATTCTGGTTCTGGTACGTACCTAGTGATGAAGAAATAGGAGAAGATGTTAGTTCGGAAGACTCTTTCAAGTCTTGGTTCATCAATCTCTTCGATTGAACCACACTCATACTGTTCAGCTGCATTGTTGACAAGAATGTCAATTCGACCATAAGCTTTAACGACCTGGTCGATCACTCTTTTGCAGTTTTCGTCGAAACCTAGGTCAGCTGGTATAGCCAATGGATCCTTAGCATCAGATGTTTTAGCTCTTTTGATCATGTTAAGGGTGTCACTTGCATCCTTGTCTTCTTGTCCCTTCACATATGTGAATATCACTGTTGCACCTTCTAATGCAAATAAGTTGC
The DNA here is from genome assembly GCA_020916435.1 of Oxytropis ochrocephala. NCBI lineage: Eukaryota > Viridiplantae > Streptophyta > Magnoliopsida > Fabales > Fabaceae > Oxytropis > Oxytropis ochrocephala. Next base: position 116,133,406 of record CM037091.1, on the reverse strand, counting down.
ATACTGATCTTCCTATTCCTGAGTCACCACCTGTAACTACTGCTATCTTTCCCTGAAAATTAACATAATAATATATACAAAGTTATTATTAAATTTTAAACAAATTTTATTTATAGATTATAATTAGTTATTAAATGTAGCTAATAATACTTGAAGCTTATTTGATGGTTTGTATTCTGGGCTGGTGAATTGAGGTGTTGGATTTAAGACATGTTCTTTGCCAGGTTGTGTGTTTTGTTTCTGAGGGGGAAATTTGGAAGCCATGTATTCTCTCACAAAACAATTGCTAGCTTTTTGTTGAAGAAAGTGTGCATGGTGTGGGTGGAACATATATAGTATACTAGTAGTGGTTGCACGTGGAAAAGATGGTTTTTGCATCTGAATTGTTTTGCAAAGAATTTGAGTATGCCACGTGGTGACATGTGGCAGAAAGAGGTGATGATGTGTCGTTTTGATGGCATGCAGGGGCACCGCACAACTGTGTAGTAAAGGGCACTCTGGAATGATCAGTTTGAGTTGGTTTTGGTTGGATATGGTTATGCATTTTCTTGATTGAACAATCAGGTTAAATAATTGTTAATTTAGCTGGCAGCTTATTTGTTTATTAAAATGCCTAAATTAAAAACTAGACTAATAGGTGTCTTCTAGATTATGAATCAAGTAAATTTTTCACTGGTGTATCAATTAAATTGAGATTATATTAATCAATGTTTCGGATTGGGCCGAGACTCATCACATCGATAAGCACCACAGCCAGATCACGATGGACCAGACACTTCACGACACCGGGCTAGGCCTGGTCCAACCCCGGTCATTACAGGCCGGCCCAAACCGGCGGCGTCAGAACCGGCCTAAGAATCGACCTTGTAAGCGGAGACTAAACCGAGCGGTACATCTAATGGTTCCACCTCAGTGTCCACGTCTATAAATAAACTTTCACCTCATGGGATCAGGTACGTTCTCATTCATTCCTCACCTCTCACTTCTTTTTGCTGACTTAAGATCGTGAGTCTTTGCGATCCACAACCACCGCAAATGACCACGACCACAAAAAGACCAATCTTAGCTCGGACCACCGTCGACCAAAGTAAGCCACCAATTTCATCTACTCGAGCCGGATCTGCAAACCGACTCAGGTACGAACAATCAGTATGAAGTCTCAATCACTCATAATATTTTAGACTATATCATCTAGTCAGTGCACCGGTGAAGAAATTAGTTGAAACTCGTTCCAGAAGCCACCAAACTAATAAACTGAATAAAAGATTGCAAGTTTTGAAAGACATACATACACATGTATCGCTACCAATTTGAATATGCTTGAGATTTGAACTTGTTGCCTTGCATGCCTTCCACGTGGAAGATGCACTTTAATACCTGTCATTACCTAAGCAACCACTTTTACTCCTTCTTCTCAAAAATTAATCCAATTCAATTCATCATCAAAAACTTGTTACTTACTTACTTACTACCTTCAACACTCAATTCAAATCAGTATCAAACACACACACACACACACACCATGGCCTCCTTCAAACTTGGTCTCATCCTTCTCACATCTCTCTTAGCTTTTCTCCTCCTTTCAACTCCAGCTCAATCTAGTGGTAAATAAATCAATAATTTTTACTTTATTACTTCTTTTCATTATTATTATACTTTATATATTGATTGATACTAGTGCTATTAATTAACAATTAATCTTGTTAATTAACTAGATAAGGTGGACAGTGTTTTCAAGGGAATCAACAGTTTCAGACAAACAAAGAATCTACCACCACTGAACAGAAATGTGAAAGCAAATTGTTTAGCAGATGAAGTAGCAGAAGAAATAGAAAACACACCATGTGAAAATGCACATCAATATTACCCAACAACAGGTCCAAATGGTGGAAACATTAAAATACCAAACTTACAAAAACACATAGATAAATGTGACATCAACATTAATACAACAATTGATGGTGTCATTTTACCAGTTTGTGTAGCAAAATTAGAACCAACAGTTGTTCTTTCTAATTATACACATTCTGATATATATGGTCAGTATCTTAATAATACAAAGTATAGTGGAGTTGGTCTTGGTTCTGAAGATGATTGGATGGTTCTTGTTCTTACTACTAATACAACTACTGGAACTTTTTCTGCTTCTGCTTCTGCTGCTGCTACTGGAAAAATGTTTACAACTTCTCTCCATGCTCTTTGGATGCCTTTCATGCTGATGCTTCTGCTGCTTAATTTCTTTTTTTTTGAGCTTTGATTAGGGGCAGTTAGTTTAGTTGTATTCCTCTTATTTTGTTTTTCTTGTGTGTGTAGACTGTAAACTTATTTAATTAGGAATTAATTTGTGTTCTAGCTGTCATAATCACATGTTTAATCTGTTTGCAATGACTCGTTTAATTATTGTGCTTCAATCATTAATTATTATTAGTGTGTAATAGATAGTCGGTAATCAATATAATTTGAGTTAGGCTCTGTTTAGTAAAGTAGCGGTTAGCGGATAAGTTAGTGGATAGCAGATGAGCTAATGGATAGTAGATAAGTTAGTTGATAGAAAATGATGTGATCGGTAAGACTAGCAGTTAAATAGTCGATAAATGTAAAATGACATAAAATGATATTTAATGATGACAAAATCTTTAATGAGAAAAGAGAAAAAATTTATGAAAAATAAAAAGGGTAAAAATGTCAAAAAAAAAAAAAAAAAAGGTGAAACGCTATCTACTATCTACTAGCGTTTCAAAAAACTCTACTTGAAATATCATCTGAAAAAATACTAAATGTTACTCAAAAAATGTTAAATATTAGTGTTTATTAAATACGTGTCTTCTTTACTCGCTAGTTTCATTTATATCCGCTAACGAATGGGACGCACAAAACTAAGTCTTAAACTGATTTGAATAACCAGAATTACTAAGGAGATGTCTCCTACTAATCTCTAGCTGTAAATATCAGGTCAATTATGTGTCATTAGTGAGAGAGATATCTCCTCCTAAACTCTAGCAATTAGCTTAATTGCTCGTACTATCATTATCTAATAATATCTATATATTTCTATTTATTCAAACAAACAATTTATAAAATTACAATTTTAGACAACTTACTTTTTTGACACATCACCATTTTTGTTTTATTTTTAATTTTTTAATTCTACTTTCTCTTCCTTTCTCACTCACTCTCTTTCAATCTCACATTTCCCAATATTTCTTACTTCTTACACATCTATTATTAGTGGCCTCCACACCCTTTATTTAAAAATATTTATTTTCTCAATTTTTTTTAATCCACTATATAATCTAATATAATTAAATTAATGTTAAACAATCTACAATTTACTCTTATTTACTATCTAACCTAATATCTATTTATCTATTTATACAAACAAATCACACTTAATCTATTTATACAAACAAACCACATTTAAATTACTAAAACAAGTCTCCCTATTTACTTGACAATTCATCTAACTAATGACAACATTGTAATTTACTATCATACCTTTTATCAAATTTCTTCTCTCAATGCAATTTCTTCTCACTCCCACGTTTTTCCTCCTCCTAAACTCTAGCAATTAGCTTAATTGCTCGTACTATCATTATCTAATATCTATCTATTTATATTTATTCAAACAAACAACTTACAAAATTATAATATATCAGTGCAGTTATCCCGTGTTCTTTTATATATCAGTATAGTTATCCCATGTTTTTTATATATCAGTACAGTTATCCCGTGTTTTAAATATTAATCAGTAGTTGAAATAGTCATTAAGTTTTCCTTTTTTTGATATATTAATATCGTGTTTTTTATATATCAGTGAAGTTATCCCGTGTTTTTATATATTAGTGCAGTTATCTCGTAATTTAGATTAATTATTTTAGTTTATTAGTAGATTTGCTTTGATTTAAATTTCGAAATTTGAAGAGAAAAAAAGAGGGGAAAGTTAAAAAAATCGGAGTGAGAAGAAAGTGCATTGAGAGAAGAAATTTGAAAAAGAATGTGATAGTAAATTACAATGTTGTCTTTAGTTAGATGAGTTGTCAAATAAATAGGAAAACTTGTCTGAGTAATTTAAATATGACTTGTTTGTATAAATAGATATTAGATTAGTAGATAGTGGGTAAAAAATTGGTGAGTTTAATTTGAATGTTGAATTTTGAAAAAAAAAATAAGAGAAAGTTGGAAAAAAGTGGGAGTAAGAAGAAAATCCATTGAGAGAAGAAATTTGATAAAAGTATAATAGTAAATTACAATGTTGTCATTAGTCAGATGAATTGTCAAGTAAATAGGGAGGTTTGTTTGAGTAATTTAAATGTCGTTTGTTTGTATAAATAGATTAAGTGTGGTTCGTTTGTATAAATATATAAATAGATATTAGGTTAGATAGTAAATAGGAGTAAATTGTATATTATTTAATATTAATTTAAATATATTAGATTATATAGTGGATTAAAAAAAATTGGGAAAATAAATATTTTTAAATAAAGGATGTGGGGCCACTTATAATAGATGTGTAATAAGTAGGAAATATTGGGAAATGTGAGATTGAAAGAGGGTGAGTGAGAAAGGAAGAGAAAGTAAAATTAAAAATGATAAATAAAATAAAAGTGGTGATGTGTCAAAAAAGTAAGATATCTAAAATTGTAATTTTGTAAGTTGTTTGTTTGTATAAATAGATAAATATATAAATAGATATTAGGTTAGATAGTAAATAGGAGTAAATTGTATATTATTTAATATTAATTTAAATATATTAGATTATATAGTGGATTAAAAAAAATTGGGAAAATAAATATTTTTAAATAAAGGATGTGGGGCCACTTATAATAGATGTGTAATAAGTAGGAAATATTGGGAAATGTGAGATTGAAAGAGGGTGAGTGAGAAAGGAAGAGAAAGTAAAATTAAAAATGATAAATAAAATAAAAGTGGTGATGTGTCAAAAAAGTAAGATATCTAAAATTGTAATTTTGTAAGTTGTTTGTTTGTATAAATAGATAGATATTAGATTTAGATTTTGAAAATTGTGTAGAATGTCTTATAATACAAAAAATATAAAGATTTAAGGATCAAAACATGTGTGTGACTTAATAAACATTAAAATCGCAGACATGGCCACTCTAGGTAATCACGGTTTTTTGCGAAACTCTCTATACCTAACAAAAGTTAACGAATTTTTGCTTCATTGAGTTCCTATGATGATTCACTACAATAATTATATGTATTTATCTTCGAATTTTAACTCGGAGATTATTGTTAAGGACTTATATTCAATAGAAAATCAATTCAATACAAAATACAAAATTAAAGACAATCATCTAGAATATGACCGTTCCAAAAGTTTAAATTTAAAAGATCCAATATAACTTGTTATTTCATTGAGAACATAACGCTAGCGTCATCAAGTATCAATCTGGCTCAAGAACATAATCTGAGTACCAAATAAAAAACTTCAACGACAAAATCGAAATTTGAAATTAAGATAAATAACTTTAGGAGCACTAATTAGCAACAATAACAATACTTGAAATAATATATAAATTCTTCTAAACTCAAACTTGCTAGTTCAAGATAAAAGAACTTGTTATTATTACTAGATATTCCCATATTTCTTGTAAGAACACAAGGGACTTAGTGGCTATAGAAGCACTACTACTTATGGTGCAAAGGGTTAGGACCGGAGGGTACCAATTTTTTAACTTCAGCGTTGCCTCCTTCATTTCTTTTTTTTTGGTCGAGACTAAGGTATCTACCGCCGAACGCAGTGAATAATCCCCTCACTGGATTGGAGGCACCTCGAAGGGTGGGAGCGTAAGTGTCTCCTTCACTTTCTTTGGTAAAGTCTCTAATCCATGATGGATAATAATCCATTTCATCTTCTACCACTTTCAAATATCGAGCACCATCAACTTCGTGGTCTATGATTGAAGTCATGCTTAGCAATATCACAAAGAGACAAACCATTTGAGACTTTGAAATTGACATGATGATCACTTCACCACCACAATTCTACTTCAAGAAAAGGGAAAAGAAAAGAAGGTTTGGTTTGAGAAGAATGAGAAGGAAAGGATTTATTTATAGTGAAATTATGATGTGATGAAAAAAATATAAAAATGTTTTAGATCGGGAATTTGAATTTTCAAAATAGTAAAACAGAGTAGAAATTTGATTTTTGCATTGAAGGTGAAATAAGTGCACCATTAGTACATTTGATTTTTGGGTTATTAAAACCAGCGAGATTTAAGGTTAAAAACATTAGAAATAAACGCCATTAGTATATTTGATTTGTCAAAAAAAATCCAGCGAGATTTAAGGTTAAAAACATTATAATAATTATTATAAGACGGTTATGCCAAAGCAAGATGTAATAAAATGAGGTTTTAGATTAGAAAATATAAATTTCAAAAAAAATAAAATAGATTAGATAATTTCTTTAATTTAGAGGATAAAGCCAAGTTCTCACCTCGAAAACCCTTCATCCATTAGGAACTCTTAATTTTTTTCCATAATCAACTTAACCTAATCGATCTAAGAGCCCCAATTTCAGAATCAATTATTGACTCTTTTAGTTTATTTAACAAGGTTACTTTTTCTTTTTCACCTTTAATTCTAAAATCTAAGCTCAATGTCTCCAAGTTTGGTCAATATATTTTTTTCTAGGGAATCGTCCAATATTTCATTCATTAATGGCAAAAGCCACTAGCATTATTCATACTGTTTCCATCAGTCATCAAAAAATTAACTAAAAAACTGACTTCAAAAGCTCAATTTGCACTAGTGATGTCAATGGCAAATGCAGAATACTTTTAGCTATGAAAATCACAGGTTATTCGCTCTATATTGTCACCAATGAATGAATACACAATGGTTTAATCTTTGGATTATATTTTAATTAAATCGTATTAATGAAAATCTAAAAAATGGCCAAAAGCTATTTCTCTGTTATACATATTTCATTCAAGCAGTCCAATTTCATCTTAAACTGATACTGTGAAGAGGTAGATCTTTAATACAACGGATAGAGCCAACTGCAACAGAAAAATGCCGGCAACAATCAAGAACCACCTTTCACCGGCTGACTTGATGTGTGCCCGGAGGTTAAGTGCCAGAAATGTTGCTGACATGAACCCCGCCACACCTGCAATCACCCACCTGAAGATCTCCAGCGGGACAACGGACATGCACTGCACCAAACAAAGGGTTTTGGCTTTTGAGGATAGAATACCATGAAATTGTCAATTTTTATGTTTCCTATACTGAATGGGAGAAAATTGAAGAGCATTAACTTACCAGAGCTGGAATAAAGACAAACAGGGAATATCCATATAGACAAAATAGTTGAACAAGGCCCGCCGGTACGGAGAAGTATTTGAGGATTACATATAGACAAAGAGGGACGATGGTAACATAGCCATAAAACAAACCAGCAGACCAAGTCACCAGATTTATGTCATAGTCCCACTCTTTGTCCTTCAGCTTGTGTGCTATATATGTCACAAATGTGCCGATAGATGCTGCTACAAATATTAATGTAGTGCAAATCCAGAATGGTCCATACCTGTGTACATTTATGGTGAACTTAAAAATTACATGCTGCCACACAGCTTAACAACATTGCCCATGGAATTGAATTCACGCAGCAGTAAACAGCAGTCAAGCAGGACAACAACTATAACTATGCATTGGTCTTTGAATGATTTTAATTGTAATTTTATTGTGATTATTACGGACTAGTTTATAACAAGTATTGTCAATCATCCATGTTATTTCAAAGAAATTCCTTGAGTTTAATTTATCTACCAAGTGGATTCTAAGTCATCTACTGGAACAATGGCATGAAACTTCCTTAATCCTAATAACTTGTGTGCCGCATTAATTGGCATAAGATCTGATGCGGATGGACCACTCTTTCCAATCCAACAACATTGATGCATAAGTTAGTCTCATGCTGAACTCCCAATTTGAGCCGTGGCTCTTCCTGTTGTAGTTCAAGCTATTACGAGTGGGGCTACCTGCGTCACAAATAGATACTACTGGAGTGGATACTACTAAGTTCACTTCTCCAGCTAATAGGGATAACTAGACAAGCCTACTGCTAATACAAAGCCATCTCTCTCAGTTAAAAAACATAAGAATTAACAAGTTTACTTGTTACTTATGGCCATGGGGAAAAGAAAAACAATTTATTCGTGATATTACTTATAACACAGCTGCTTTATATGCTTATTTGAGCGATATACTTATAAATTCAGTGTTGGCAATTGGAAAATGTTGAACCGGAAAAACTAATCCACCCCCACCCCACCCTCTCCATAAAAAGGAATGGGAAAACAAAGTAAATTGAAACACAAACCTAAAACCCCCAATATGAGGACAGGTCACAGCAATTTAACTACACCTTTTCTTCATAAAAATGATATTAACAATATCCACGTTGTAATTGAATATGTCACAACTCAGAATTAAGCTGTTAGTATTTTGACTTTGACCTATCAATTAAATGAGTAAAAGAAGTATACTTACAAATCAGGGTTGGTGGCAGTTTTTTCATTAAAAGTTCCTCTGAATGGAAAAAGTGAGTCTATAATCCTCTCTACAACATCTGAAGTGTCAACATCAAAGTATGGTTTGTAAGCTGCAACAGCAAAATTCCGAAGCCAACCACCCTGCTGGGGTTCATCAGAACCAGATACAGGTTTTGAGAATGAATCTGCATAAAACGAGTCAAACAATTCGACATGAACACATCAGGCAGGCTGATAACCAAGAAAATTAACTAAGCGCCATAAACTCCAACAATAAAATTGCTGGAAGTACAGAATGCAATCTCCTAAAAAGTAAACATCAACATTCCACCAGAGTTGTCAAAAACAGTATAATCAATGACGGAAGGCCAAAATTCCGCCTTATAAGCATGCCATTACAGCCAATGGCGCTGCCATGGTGGGCCTCCCTTCACAAATTTCCTACGGCGGTAGGCAAAAACTCCGCCATGGCGACCATGCGCCGCCATTTAACAAGAGACTGGTCAAAAAGAACATTCCACCAGAGTTATATGAGCATAAATCTAATGAATATGAACATAAAAATAGCATTCATTTTATGAACTAATCCTGGTTCTGAATCAGCAGTAATAGTAACATTTCATGAGAAAAACATAGAAATCAGGTTAACAGGTGTCACGTCTCATCAACCCATGATGTTACCCTCAAGGTTCCCTTCTTCCAGACATATGTTTCTAATTTGTAATTTCCATCAGACAATCACATGTATAACATGACATAATGCTTTGCATACACATATAAAACAAATATGATGATCAACAGGTTCATGGAATTGGAACCTATATTCAGAGCAATGTTTGGGCAGCAAGATTTTTAAACCCTGTCAAGCATAGTCAATATATTATCTGTAAAACCTATGTCCCTATGATTGATGTAATCTCCTTAACTATGTTGCTATCTTCACCATCCAACTAAAATCCTCATTAAGAATACTCGTTGCACAATAGCTAGCACACATGGAGCAGTTAAAGCACACTCCCACACATTATAACCAAATTTCATAATCGATTTAATTATTAATAAAAAAACTATCTATGAGAATCATCACAACATAACAGGAAGAAAAAAAGAGGAAGAGAAATCAGCACATACCATCAGCATCGCGAGGAGGCCTGGAACCACCTGTAATTTTCCCCTGTGCTTGAGATGGAGGAAATGTCTGAAGATTTGAATCTACAAAGTAAAGCAATCTTATCAACAGATCAACAATTGTAAAGTTACAAAGAAACGATTCCATCGCGAGGAGACTAAGTAAGGAACAAAATCGCGAGTTTACAGCTGTGAACGGAAACTGATCTATTGAATTGAATCGAATCGTCGAATTGGAAATAGGAATGATATGAGAAATTGAGAATGCAAGTTAAGTTATGAAGAGTTGTAGGTACCGGTGAATTTGACGGTGACGGGTGGTGGATCTGGAACGGCCTGCAAGAAAAGAGAGTGAGAAGTGGAAGAGAAATAGAAAGAGAAATGGAAGAAATGAGATTGAAGTTGAACTCACAGGTACAGATCCTTGAAGTTGCTGGTTATCAATCGTTGTATATTTTCCCGACATCATCTTTCCTTCTTATGCTTCTTCTTCTTCCCCCCACAGATCCACAGATCCACAGATCTCTCTCTTTCTTTCTTCTTTATTTTCTACACACTCCCAAGCTTCTTCTTGTTGGACAAATCTTCTATTTCAAATTTCTTTTGTCGAATCTGCGTTTTTAATTTTTAAGCTGAATTAAATCAGCTATCATTTACTTTTTCTTTTTTTTTGGTCAAGCTATTCAATTTCTTTCAAAAAAAATTTGGGTCTTTTTTTGATTTTTTTTTTACCCCACCAGATATTCCACACAATAGTGAAACCCCAAAATACTCTTGACAAAACGTTTTTTTTAAAATTAAGATCAATCGTATATACACTTGGGTTAGAATTCCCATCTCTGACGAGAACTACCACCACCCCTTGTCTTTACCATACTAAAAAAAATTAAACAAGCGGTTAGAATTCGGAAAATTGTAAAAAAAGTGTGGTTCAGACGTTATGCCTCAAACTCGTTCGGATCATGCTAATTCGAATTTGTTAGGACCACGGTGCTTCGAACCTGTTCAAAACAACAGATCAGGCAGCAAAACTTTGAGTGGTTCAGACCATGCTGTGTCGAACTAGTTCGAGGGTTGTCCTCCGAACCATGCGAAAACCAGAAAAATAAAAACAGATCGAAAATGAAAAAAATGGTGGTTCAGAGGGCGGCGACGAAGCAATGTGGGAGAAGAAGTGTGTGAGATTGATGGAGATCACTGCGAAATTGAGGGAGAGAGAAGAGAAAGTAGGGTTCAGAGGTTTAGGGAGAGAAGGAATGGAAAGGGTGTGTGTGAGAGTGAGAGGGAAATGGAAGGGATTTGGTATTTTGAAGGAGGGGTATTTTGGGAATTTTGAGAGTGAGGGGTGTCTCTCATGAGTAGACTTGGGGTTGTATGTAGTATTCCCTCAATTTACGACGACTCGTGTCATTGGCCTAGCCCATTATGTTTAGAACAAGGTTTTTTTTGTACCCCACCAAATACCCCCATACCCCCCACACAATAGTGAAACCCCAAAATATCCTTAACAAAACATTTTTTTAAAAAAAATTAAGACCAATCGTATATACACCTGGGGGGTGTATATACGACCCTATGTAATAACCCATCGTATATACACCCCCAAGGCGTATATACGATTGATGTGGGGGTTGGCCAATCGTATATACGCCTGGGGGGTGTATATACGATGGGTTATTACATAGGGTCGTATATACACCCCCATGTGTATATACGATTGGTATGGTATTTTTCTAAGTCAAATAAAAATTAATTAAGGCCTGAAAATAGGTTTAATGTGTAGTTCGTTAACGCATGACAATGTTATACGTCGAACGAATAATTTAGGCTAAAAAATCGGTTTTTGGGCAACCTACTCTGATCGTAATGAAACCACAGCCATTAAATCCGAAAAAATAAAGAATCGTGACTCCTCTAGAAGGGACTTCTTAGGGGATTACGGCCTCAAAATCCCAAATTTCATCGTTTACTATTTTTTATGATTTTTTTTTTATTTTTCATAGTCTCCAAAAAATCTAAAAAAATTTGCATAGACTTATTTTGGTTTTGTTAGATTTTTAGTGGTGTTTTTATAATTTTTTTTGATTAGTTTTGACTCTTTAACGAATTTTTAGTAGCTTTTTAGTAAAATAAATTAAAACAAATCATTAAAAAAAACCCATCGTATATACGTTTTGAATACGTATATACGATTGGACATAAAATAGCCATCATATATAAGTACTCAAAACGTATATACAATTTATTTTTATTTAAAAAAAAAATAGTTTTCAAAGGGGTATTTTGAGGTTTTCAAATTTGGTGGGGGTACGAGGAGAAAAGTTGGAGGTATGAAAAAAACTACCCTTAGAACAATTATTAAGTTTCCATAACCTTGCGTCAAAAAAAAAAAGTTTCCATAACCACATACTAGTAGCAAATTTGTTTTGCCTTACCATTTTAATTAATCAAAGTTCAATTTTTAAGTAGAGATATATGATCTCTGATGAGAATCCTATCATCAAATACTGATAGTATCAACCAACAAGGGTTGGTCCGAATGGTTACTAGGTTTGAGATCTCACCTTAAGGTCTCGAGCACACAATGGTTAGTCTTTTGGTTTATGCTCCCATTGTGTGCTTAAATCCTAACCGTGTATTCATCACATATGCATAATTATTTTTGAATGATATAGTGATTTTTAAAGTATTTTTTCACCCCGTTATTTGTAAGTAAGTATTTGGTGATACACACGTAGCTAAACCAAATCTAAGAATATACATCTTATAGAGTCTCCCTTTGTGGGACTCACATTATTTCCCTCCAAAATTCCCCATTTTCTCCTTTTCCTCCAAACCCCAACCCCCACCCCTCTCCCTACCCCCTTTTTCTCCAAACTTTCTCTCCCCGTTTTTTTTCTTCCTTTTTTCCTTCATATTTTTATTTCCCTTTTCTCTTCTCTCACTGTTTTCTTTTATGTTTTATATTTTAGTGGTACTTTACGATTAAATAGAAAATGTACCTCCATAATCAAAATTTTGGAATTGAACATTAATTTCGTAACAAATTATAAAAAGTGTAACGCTATACCGTGTACCTTTTCGATACTGTTTGAAAAAATTTAATTGTTTAAATATGCAAAGTTTATTTCTTAATAACGGAATCGAACATTAATTTCGTAACAAATTATATAAAGTGTAACACTATGCAGTATAATTTTTGGGTACTTTAGTGTGTGAAAAGTTTTAATTGTTTAAATATGCGAAGTTTATTACTTAATAACGAATTTTATTTAAAAAAAAGTTAATTTTGTAACAAAATTTCAAATTAATTTTGAGCCAAAATATGTAAAGTGTAACGCTAAACCATCGCTTCTCTCTCTCTATAAGCTCAAGACGTTGGCGTCCATCTGGACGGCCACCGCACTAGTAGATCAAAATATGGCTCTCTCATTGACAAGTGTTGTGCCGTACTTTCCCTTTATAACAACTTTCATGTTTTTTTAACTGCGCAGCAAGCTAATGATAGTGTTGATACTCTTGCAAGTGGGTCTATTTTTGATGCTCCTCTCAATGACTCTCACTATATTCCTAATTGTATTTTATAAATTAAACACAATGAAATTATTTGAGTTTGATTATGTAAAAAAACATAAGAATCAGAGCAACATTTTGCATGTAATAAAATATACACATAACATTTAATTGATGAAGAAACCGACTCCCTTTCAAAAAAAAGAGAAAGGAAACTCAATTTGTTTAATAAGCTTTTTTTTTTGTCCAAATATGTCTTTGACCTTGTCATGGTGTTTAGGGAGAGATTCTCTCACTAACCCAGAATTCTCACAAAGAGATAAGTAAAGTCTAATCTCAAGTTGATCTATTACTAGTCAAACTCATTCTCCAATAACTACCCTATCAAGCTTCTCACAATATTTCACAAACACTTCCTTTGTCACAAATAATCTAAATTCCAAATTAAACAAAAACTCTAACTCCATCCTGTTCATCTCTTCAGTGCTAACTCCTCCCACTTGTGCATAATACGCATTGCTATAGTACCTACAAAATTTTCAACCATTTACATTTACTATATTAATTAAAATAAAAAGCCATGTGTATGGTAATACTAATTGATTGTGAAAATTCAGCTAATTAAGCACTTACTCATCATCAGCAAATTTTGCAGCTACCATAACACTAGTAATCAAAAGACGATGAGCATTGAAACAAGTAAGAAATCCACCCCTATTCTGAAAAAACCTGTCCATGTATATCTGTGCAATAACAAAACAAGAAGGGCTACATCGACAATACTTGAAAATACGCTCCATATACTGTGTGATACTCACGTTAGGTGGTGCTTTTGAACCATGAAACATGGTAATTACATCATCTTTCTTTCTTCTTGACAGTAACAATTTATCATTCTTTAAAATGGTTCTCTCCCAAACAGAGGATAAGTTGAGCAGAGCTAGGGGAGTTTCTGAGGAACATTTTTTAGATGCATCCATTTCTAATGATTTATAGGCCTTTGATATGAGACTCATGGTTCTAGAGGATGGTATACAAAATTTCTTTAGTTTGGTTCTTCTTTTGTTTCTATGTGACAGATAAATATATTATGAAAAGTTTATTCTTTTCTTTCGTTTAGAGATATGACACACCAAAGAATGTGTGTATATTTTATTTTATTTTCCAAATAGCATTGATTCATTAGATAAACCAATACAAAGCAATGCATCAAGCTAATGGGATCCAATACCAAAATGCCCTTAACATTCAAAAATATTTCCTCACATTCTTCTCATCTTTCTTGTTCCCTCACCCTCCTCCACACTCTATCTAAGCCCTCAACAAATACAAGGGATGCAATACAACTATTCAGCATACCTGTAAGGTGAAAAACTCCAGTGGTTTTGACAGAACATTTTGGGTCATTGGTTCTGCAAAGTGGATGTGTTAAAAAAACTCTGTAACGTGCTACAATAATGCCATCACCAATGATGAAAGTGCATAATAAATAAAGCAAGAACATGTGCAGCCTCCAAATTATAAACTTACTTTGTTGAATCCGTTTCTTTAATGTAGACCTAGTTTCTGATGCTAACTGCCATGAAAGAGTTTTCGAAACAGGAGTACCTAGATAGAATGATACACATTCAGTTGAATAATATAATATCCGATTACCACCAAACCAACAGGTGGGAGAGAACAAATGAACATACATCAAAACCAATCACTTCATAAAGGAAAGAGATTTCCCAACCACACACCTGAAGATTGAAGACGAGTTCTGGTGTTAGATGGATTTTGACTTGTATCAGTCTGTTTGTGTGGACTGAAATGTACCTTTTTATTGACAGAATCTAGTTTACATTACATTGTTAAACAGAAACAAAAAGAATCATACGTAAGAACAAATTCTATAATCTGTAGTGTCAATAATTGCTTCTGGATAAATGTCTAGGGTTAAAAGCCAACAACTGCTGTTGCCGAAGACCTTTATCTGTGTAAATTTGGCATGTGAGAAGTCTCTGAATGTGAGCAAATATGTCACTTCAACTCCAATATATTAATATGATATCCCAAATGACAATAGTATTTGTAATTACCTGATTTAGAGTAGAGATCTTTGAGTCCATGGTTGAGACATCCAACATTTGCTTCTCAAGAAGCTCGGTTAACTTGTAAGCTACAGTTCCAAGATGATCGACAGCATTCACAAGGGCACTTACAGCATAATCTTTCACGTTGTCAAGTACCCTAAAATTCATGCAGTTCAATTACACAAGAATTATCAGCCAGCAGATTACACACAAGCTTACAATATGCCACAACACATTCATTCTCACCAATTTAACCATTGAGACACAACCACACATTTTATTTCTATCCACTATTTTCCATTTTTGAATGAGAAATGTGTGTTCTTGTTCTCTTTTTTGCGATTTAGCTTGATTCCGTACCTTAGTATTGAAGGGTTCAGTACCTTAGATTATAGATTGAAAAATAACTAACATGACAAAGTAACAATTGCCACTAGAAACTCACACACACACAACTACACAACTATGAGATCCCGTGTTCAACCCGGGACATGATATTCGGCCTAACAATTTTTGTATTTGTCAATTGAGATAGGATGGAGTTTTTTTTAAATAAGCCATGTGGCTGATTTTGATTTGCTAGATTAATCACACGGATAAAGTGTGTACCTTCTCCCGCGCTCAAGGTAGACAATCTGCACCCTTTTTGCTTCTGAGCTCAACCCTTAAATAAATAAGGAAAGAAATGAAATGCAATCAAAACACATTAAGTATAATCAAAGCAAATACCAAAAAAGGAAAACAAAAATCAGAGAATTAATCAACATTAATGTACATATCCTAATTCAGAGCAACACAAACCAGAAAAAGAAAAAAAAAACCAAAAAATAAGAAAGCTAGAAAAAAAAAGCCACACACCTGGTAGTAACAGTTCCGGCTGCCGTGGACGGTGGCGACAACCGTACTCATCCTTTCCGTGCGCCAGATATGATACCTAGCCACCGTGCCGTTCTATCACCTCTACCGAAAACTGTTGCAGCAGCACCATAAGACGACGCCGAGTCCTCTTCTCCGGCGACAACCGCGTGCAGCCCGCCCGCGAAGCACCACGCCTTCTCCTTTCTAACCATCACGCTGCCGCTCTTATCGCATCCTCTCTCTCTACCCCCCCCCCCCCTCGGTTCCTTCTCTCTCTGTAAGTTTCTTTCTCCATCTCCCTCTCTCTCTCTCTCTGTGTTATGTTGCGCTCCACTACGACTCCATGAGTCCGTTTGATTTGCAAATAGGACAGGACAAACTTTTATTTAGTACATTGTTTGGTGAACCATAACGACAAAAGCAAAAAAATGTAAATTTTACTATAATTTATTTCTAATATTTATAATGATTTTATATAATTGTTCTCAACTATTTCCTTGGGTAGGATCTAGCAAAGAAGACGATGAATGGAGTAAAGTGATATGTAGAAAGAATCAAAATAACATCGATCCTTCATTTGGCATCTCTAGAACTTATATTTATATTACAAGTGTTAATTAATCGCTCATAAGTATTACACATAAATGTAGCGAGATTCTATAGCGCGATTTCTCGCTTTCATAATATGGTTCGCTACGGTTCTGCTTCATACCGAGCACAGGTATGACGTCGGCTCCCGGTCTCGGGAGTCCTCGCTGCGTGGCGACGTGTCCCCTCGGCTTCTTGGGTCGAGGTGTGACCTTCATGGGTCGGTTCTCCGATATGCCTAGTCGTGTCGGCTAGAGGTCACAGTGTGTCAGAGCCTCCTGCGAGCGGCCACTGGGAACAATAACATATATTATAATGTAATTAAAAATTATAAAGAAAAACATACGAGAATATGGAAGAGAGAGATGTCATGAGATGAGAAGATCTGAGAGATGGAGATAGGTCATGAGATGATAAAGTATTAGAGAGGTATGTAGAAAACATGATGAGAAAGAATGAGATGAGAGAGAGCAGAGAGAGAAGAATGAGATAGGAGAGAGAGAGAGAGGAGAAAAGAGAGAGAGAAAAATTATTGAATGGGAAATAAAAATAATATTTTGTTATTTTTAAGTGATCGAGAAGTTCAGACCATGGACAGAAAGTCAGTTGTCTTGTGGTTTTATGAGGAACAAGAATTTGAGTTTTTGTCCAGTCTCTTTCCCACATTTCATGTCCAAAGATCTTGTGAGCAGTTTTCAAATCAAATAGTCTGTTTGGAGTTGTCCACCCAGTCCACTTACTACTTAGCGAATCAAACGCACCCTATGGGTATTTTTACGGGAAGGGATTAGACGCCTTTACGGCTAGAAAAACACTCATATCTATAGTCCATTTTGTCTATCTCTCATTAAATATTTTCTCTCTCATTTTATACAATTTTCTATTTCATCATTTCCTCCAAAATAAGTCTAAATGTATCAAACGTACCTAATATTCAAAGCACCCAATCTTTTTCTGTATTTTTACCCACTATAATGAGTGAGTAAAAATGTAATTTTGAGTAGTTAATGACTTTAGTAGTGGTTTTAATATTGTTTCTGACTATGGATCCATTTTACACTCTTATAGGGAGGTTTTCTCCTTCTTTAGCACCAACTCTCATGTGAAGTTTTCTAGGAGAGAGAGTAATACGCTACCACACTCTAGCAAAGGTAGTCTTGTTATCGCTTATTCTCGTCATTTCTTTGATTTGTTTGGCATGTATTTTCCACATTATTTGCAATGAAATGAAGTAATTTTCCTTTGTAAAAAAAAGTAATTTTGAATTTAAATTTATTTCTTTTAATTTCTCTTTCTTCACATAATTAATGTCTCATTATCTCTCCACAATTAATGTTTTTCTTAAATACTCCATACGATCTCAATTATAAGATTGCAAAAAATTATCAAAACCCAAAAACTCATTTATTATTTTAACTTAAATGTTTGTTTCATATACATCCTTATGGAGAATTGTGAGACATTAAATATTAAATATACTTACACAAATAGTAGATACTTAGGTCCCTTAATCATCTGGTTCCGAGTTCGATCTCTGATCAGTACTTATGAAAAATATTTGTTGGGAGAGATTAACCCCTTAAATAGATCACTGATGCCTCATAGGATTAATAGTCGCAATGAATGGTATCTTCTCTTAAAAAAAATTAAATTAAATATACATGTTAAAGTTGGGGATGGTATTTCTAATCAATTAATGTTGTCAATACAAAACAAAAACACTAATGGCATTAAATATTTAGTTGTAATAAGTAGTACTATTAATATTGGTCAATTAATGCTAAAAAATATAATTGTCAACGGACAAAACTTATATACAATTATATGAAGTCCAACGAATCTAGTCACGTACTTGTTGTGTAAAGTAGTCGATCTCTCCTACTTGATAGAACAAATATCTGAGATGATTTATTTTCGTTCTCTATAGGTCTATTTTTTATTGTTAGCCAGTTAAAACATATATATTTATATATTAATACCAAAAAAATAAAGATATATCTACATATTTATTTATTTAACATATTTTCTATCTTTTAAACCAATACTATAAAGTTAATATGAAATATTAAGGAAAATTATTATTTAATTAAATAACAAAATAACCAAAAGGATAAATATGACTTTACTTTTTTTGAAAAGGTAACATATTATTATATGTTATTTATGAAAATGAGTAATAAAGATACTCAATTTTATTTTATTTTATTTTTGACTAAGATAGTCAAAATCATATTTTTGGTTACTTATAGTGTTTTTTCTTGTTACAGATACTCAAAATCCCAATACATGGAAATGTCTACTTTTCTAGAAAGATACTCAACATCAACTATTTGCGTTTTTATTTTAGTTTATTTTTTTATTTCAATTTCTTTTTCAGCTACTGTTTTTATATCATTTGTAGGTTACGTGTCATCATCATACAGAAGAATCATTCATAACTTGTGTTGACTATATAACATGCCCAAGGGAGCCAATCCCAAAAACCCATCATTCAAAACTTGTGAAATTCCAACCCAAAATTCCCAATCACTTGAAAGAATGGCTTCTACCTTTTCTACATCTCAATCTCACTTGATTTCAAAGCAAAAATGTTTTCTTATGTTTATTTTCCTTGTTTCCCTACCCCTCCTCTTCTTTGTTCTTTCAATCAAGTACAAGCATCAAATAGTTGATGTTTACGTGACCACAAAATTACCACCTTGGTTTGAGGTCATAGCACAAGAACTCAATACCAAAAAAAAGATCAAGATTGGTCTTGTTAACATCAATCCAAAAGATGGTAAAGTGTATAAACACTTAGATCCTCCACTTCACTCACAAGTAGATTTTGTAAATGTCAATTTTGACAATGTTGGTGAGGATTTGAAATGGAGAGACTTTTTTCCGGAATGGATCGATGAAAGTGGGAAAGAACAACCCAAGTGCCCAGATATTCCTATGCCAACATTGGAGAATTACAAAGATCTCAATGTTGTGATGGCCATGCTTCCATGTGGTGAGGGAATGAAGGAGGAAGGGGTTAGGGATGTGCTAAGGTTGCAAATTAATTTGGTTGTGGCTAATTTGGTGGTGGAAAATGGGTGGATGAAAAAGTTAGATAGTGATTATAGGGATGTTTATGTTGTGTTTGTTGGGTCTTGTAGTCCTATGGTAGAGATTTTCAAATGTGAGGACCTATTGATGCATCAAGATGACTTCTGGGTGTACAAGCCTAATTTGAAAAGACTCAAGCAAAAAACCCTTATGCTGTTGGTTCATGCCGATTTCTCCCGGCTTTGCGAGAAAGCAGTGCGCTTTAGTTAAGAATTTATTTATTAATTAGGTTAAAATGCATTTTGTTGTCCATTAAGTTATTTGTTTATTTTGCCATGGTATTTTAAATGTTTTTCCAGTCAGGTTCTTTAAGTTTCAAATATATTACACATAAATATTTTTTTTCGACATTTTATCAATCTGAGCTAACAAATGATGACGTGTTCGTTATTTTCTTATGTGGCACCTACAAAAGCTAGTATACTATTACGTGGAAATTAGTTATTTGACGTGTATTTTCTTTAAATAAATTAATTTAAATCATATTTTTCTTCTCCCAAATCAAACCCTAAATCTTTGAATCCCAAATCAAACATTTGAATCTCGCATCAACCATGACTTCATTTCACACTTGTGGTAAGATTTCACCTTCTATTCATATTATTGTTTCTTCTAGGGTTTTCACAATTATTGCGAGACGAAGTTCTACTACAACGACTCATTTGTTTCATTTTGGTCTCCTAAGTTTTTATGTAGTTTCAAATTGACCCCCTAAGTTTTTTTAGTTTCAAATAGGTCCTCTAATTTTGTTTAAAACTTCATTGTAAATAAACAACAAAAGAAGCAGATTAACCACAGTATTACTATTAACTACAATGAAACAAACCTTTACACCACATAGACCAAGGAATGACTTGAAATCAATTATTTTTATTCAATAGAATTAAAAGTTAAATTTCTTTCGAAAATTGTCATTTTTGTTAAATGATAATTTACACTCCTAATTAATGACAATTATCCGTATATGTTTAATTTCTAATTGATGAATCGTTTTGAGACTTTGAAAGATATATACTTATTGCAATCTACTCAACTCAAAATACTACATGCTTACTATTAGTAATAAAATATACTTTGATGTGAAGTTGGAATAATAAATGTCTCAAATTTATCGTCTCAATGTTAGTTACATATTACAATTTATTTTTCATATTTTGTGTGCTTATTTAACCATATATATATATGTTTTTTTTTTGCAGGAAAAGAGCTATGGAGGGGTTATCTACCACAATTACCAGATCCAAATCACAATAAAACAATGCAGAAAAAGCAAGAGGTTCCAAATTTAGCCTATGTAACTGTTCTTCACTCTTCAGAAGCTTACGTGTGTGGTGCAATAGCTCTTGCTCAAAGCATTCTTCTAACTGGTAAAACAATATTTGAACCCATAGATCTTGTCATCCTAGTTGATGATTCCATTGGCCCTAAAGCCACAAAGGGATTAATAGCCGCAGGATGGAAAATCAAACGAATCCAACGTATCAAAAGTCCCTTTGCTAAAAAGATGCATACAACCAATGGAATTATAGCAAGCTAAGAATATGGCAACTAACCATGTATGAAAAAGTTATCTTCATAGATTCTGATTTATTAGTCGTCAAAAACATTCATTATTTCTTTGCTTACCCTCAATTATCAGCTGCACCTAATGAAAATGTGATATTCAATTCTGGAATAATGGTTATTGAACCTTCTCAATGCATGTTTGAGAAAATGATGGAGAAAACTACTATAGTGAAACCCTATAATGGTGGTGATCAAGGTTTCTTGAATGAAATATTTACATGGTGGCACAGATTACCATCTCAATACATGAAATCTTATAAAAGTGATGATGAGAAGCGTAAGGTACCTGATGACGTGTATGCTGTGCATTATTTAGGGTTGAAGCCATGGATGTGTTATAGAGATTATGATTGTAATTGGGATATGGAGGATCATCATGTGTATGCTAGTGACTCAGCTCATAAGATTTGGTGGAAGGTTTATGATACTATGCCTAAACATTTGCAGTCATATTGTGGGCTTACTCATCAAATGAATAAAAGAATTTTCAAGCATAGAAGAATTGCTGGAAATGCTAATTTTTCTGATGGTCATTGGAGGATTCAAGTTAAGGATCCTAGAAAGAAGCATCTTTTAGATTAGAATTACAATAAGGCGATGTATTAATTAGTATTTAGTATGGATCTTTTATGTTGAAATTAACTTTTGATCTTCTTGCATGAGGTTTATAAATTTGTGTGGTTATTTAGAGGCTTGATAAACAAAAAATTAAGGCTAATTATATCTATATGGTATATCAATTTTTACTTTATGAAAAATTATAGAGATTGAAATCTGCCATTCTTTAGGTTTATAAACGCTTCGGTACTCATACCTCTTTTTACGAATTACTAGCAAAATACTTGTGTGTATAGTGTGCTATTTTCAGCTCGTAAATTGTAGATGATATTTGTAAATTAATCATGCATCATTCAAATTATAATATTTAAACAATATGATTAGACAACTTACTGGAAGTATATTTTAAATACAAAAATTATGTTGTTCCAAACATTTTAAATAGTAAAACTAGTTTGTATGCTTTTAGTCAAATACTAGCGGTATACTCGTGCATACACACGAGTTCTGCCGTGTTCTTTATATATTTTGATTAGAACTTTATTAGCCTTAATATATATAAAACAAATAAATATAAAAAATCAAAAATATAAAATTATCATTTTTCGTAACAACGAAATATAAGGTCACCTGTCGGAACTTAAAAACTATATATATTGTTAGCCAAAAATAGAAATAAGTACATAAACCTGGAGCCCAAGAATTCTTTTTGGCAATCTACTGACAAATTGTCAAGTACCATGGATAAGCTTATAAAAAAACAATAATGCTATTAAGTCCAATACTTTGACAAAAAAACATACAAATATACCATATTTGTATGAGCCCCGACAACTTTCAATGAAAAGAAAAGAAAACCATACTATTATAATACGTATTAGTATCTGTATCCATATATTTGTATGTTTTTTTGTCAAAATATTGAGTTAAATAGCATTATTGTAAAAAAAAGTACCGTGGATAAGTTCACGTACACAAAATAGAGGTTTTTGCTTTGAACTTGATTAACTTCGAAAAAATATGCAGCATAATTACATCACCATTAGTCTGTCACACTTTTTTTAATATAAAACAGAGGTTAAGCCCCAAACCAAAACAAGAAACTAAACAAGAAGAAATCTGAGAATAAAATTTCTTACAACATCATAAAACAATTTTAGTCATGCGGGAAGTAGGACACTACTCATAAAAAATCAAATCATCAGATTGACAACACCCATTATTTGCCAAAACATTCACACAATGATTAGCTTCTCTGAAGATGCTAACAAACACACCTCCCAAGACAATTGCAACAGCTCGTAGATCTCTCTAAAAATACTCCACCCCGAAATGTGTCTACTCTTCGTACCAAAGATTACATGACAAACGACCTTAGCATCCACTTGCACCACCACTCTACTCCATCCCTTAAAGTGAACAAGTTGTAAGCTAATAAAAACACCCCAAAGCTCAGCGACAAAAGAATCATAGAAACCAATATATTTAGAGAAACCTGCGAGCCAATCACCATTAGAGTTTTCTTACTAGACCACCACGACCAGCAATCTTAGAAGAAACCTTTAAGACACCATCACAACCAAAGAGATCCTACTAAACACTAACATGCTCCATGACATAATCCTACATTGACCCATAAGCAAACATTGGAGCATGGTACTTCTTCACACTATTAGTAGCCACAACCTAAGGTATATATAATTGAGAGAATCTATTCCGTCACACATTGAATTGAACAAGGCAATGGTGAAAAAAAAACATTAGTATAAAAATTGAAAGAGAGAATTAAGGGTAGAAATTTAATACTACTTTTGACATTTTAAGTGAAAAGTCCACTATTCGAAAAACAAGAGCAAATTCCACGTGGATCACATCACATAGCATAAATGATCATGATCGTCTACTCCACTTGTTACTAGCTTCAGGTTGACGCATCACTCACTTCATTGTATCACTTTCTTAAGGCAACAACCCTCTTCATCTCCGGCGATTTAGGGTTTTTGATGGCGGAGGAGGAGCAGTACCGGAAGACCGTACTGGACGGTGGTTGGTTAGCCGCCAGGTCCACCGAGGTTCAATTAACGGGGATTCAACTCACCACTACTCACCCTCCAACTTCCCCCACTTCTCCATGGATGGAAGCTCTCGTTCCCGGAACGTAATCCATCTATTCTCTCTCATTCTATTTCCTTTTTTCTTTCTTTCTTTCTGCTTAGTTAGTGATTACTCTTTATTGATTTTGACTGCAGTGTTCTGGCTACCTTGGTGAAGAACAAGGTCGTGCCTGATCCTTTTTATGGACTGCAAAATGAAGCAATCATAGACATTGCCGATTCTGGAAGAGACTTTTACACCTTCTGGTTCTTCACAACCTTTCACTGTAACCTTGTAAGCGTTCTTCTCTCCCACACTATACAACTATATATATTTTCGTCATTTTATTGTATTTTCATAGTTACATTGAACTTCGCCATGCATATCCTTGCGTTTCCCCTTCTGGCCTATTCAATTAATTATATTCTTTTTATTTATTTATTAATAATACAACTAATTATATTCTTTTTTTATACTCTACGAAACTATGATGCACAGATACGATAATACAATAGAATCTGATACGACGATACAAACTTCCTTGAAAAACATAGGATACGATACGTCTAGGATTCGTTTATAAAAAAATAAAATATTCACAAAATAATAGAAGACACATAGACCTAAAGAAACATATGCTAGCACAATAAAATAGAGAGCCACATAGAAACTAACAAGTTGCACTTGTAAAACAAAGACTGAGGATAGTTGCTTTCTTTTGTGTGTTTGTATGACTCAAGTTACCTTTGTTCTTGTGCTTATAAGGCGTACTGAAGGTGTTCTTACGATGTATAGAGACTTTCTTAAAAAAAATAAGAAAAACATTTAAATACTATTTTGACACATACTCATGACATATCGGAGAAGTATCGGATACGATACGATACGTATCGGATATGGATACAGCAACAAAACTGAAGTATCCGTGCATCATAGCTGCGAAATCAGTTATCCAAATTACAATCTTATTTTTTTGAGTTAAAAGGATGGTTTCTTGTTTGCTAATCTTGTTTTACTGGATGGACATTGCTGATTACATGATCCTTTGCAGTCAACCAATCAACATTGTGATTTGAACTTTCGTGGAATCAATTACTCTGCTGATGTGTATCTAAATGGCCACAAAACAACCCTGCCAAAAGGAATGTTTAGAAGGCACTCTATTGATGTCACCGATATTCTCCATGTCGATGGTAATAACCTGCTTGCTGTTCTTGTTCATCCTCCAGATCATCCTGGGACAATTCCTCCTGAAGGGGGGCAAGGTGGTGATCATGAGGTTGGAATTAAATTCATTTCATAAATAGCATCCTTAAATTTTATCCTTCTTATTTACATATCTATCGCGATCGCAAAAGCCTTAAATATCAATTCAGGTGTTTCAAGACTACTGAAACCAGTAAAGACTAAAGACAGTGAGAGGTTGTGAGGAGGAAGGGTGTCATGCATGTGAAAATCTAATTCATTTTCTTTCGTTCTTTTGTAGATAGGAAAGGATGTGACCACACAATATGTTGAAGGTTGGGATTGGATGGCTCCAATAAGGTGATATTTTACTACATTTGATTTCAAAACCTATCATTATTTCTCTAGTCTGGTTAGCCAATAGCAGGTTTATATATATATATATATATATATATATATATATATATATATATATATATATATATATAAAGAAAAATCTAGTGCATTTTAGGAGTTACTTGTAGACTGTTTGAAATTTTAGAAGAATTAGAAATACGGAGAGGCCATGTAATTTGTAAAGCTAACTGTTTCTATACCTATCTAAGTGTTGATTTTGATTGCAGAGATAGGAACACTGGAATATGGGATGAGGTTTCCATTTGCGTTACTGGGGTGAGTTCTAACTTCTATATTGTTTTAGTTCATTCAAAGTTTCTAGTGTTGTTCTTTTTTTCTTTTACTTAAAAATTTTCTGTAGAGATCAATTATTGGACCTTTCACTACATTTGATGCATTTTGGTCCTATTTTCCTTTGGTACTCAGTAGTTATGTATTTTTGAACTTCAAATCTAAGCATATTCATTGGCTTTGTGAAATATGTTTTTTTTTTGGTTACAAAGAGGGCTGGAGCCCGAGCTTTGTGAATATGCTTTGGGGAGTCACTAAGATGTCTGGAAAAGAAAACCAGAATATTGCAGAGGCATGGGGCAGTTATCAGGATTGCTATGTTAATTTTTGCTTTTAATTCAGTCCATTCAATCAATAAATTTGATCAAGGATTGCATAGAGCATTGGATAGAGTTCATTTTCATTTTATATATATATATATATATATATATATATATATATATATATATATATATATATATAGCGAACGTATATTATGAGAGGAGTTTTTATAATGAGAGAGTGAGAGGAATCAATCATGAGACCATAGATCAAATCATGAGCGGTTGAGATTAAATCAAAAAGTCAACGCGATAACTACCCACCTTTTAATTACAACCACCCGTGTATTGTTATACGGTCCAGATTTAATCCTCTCACCCTCTCATATTAAAATTCCTCTCACTTGATACACCCCCTATATATATATATATATATATATATATATATATATATATATATATATATGATGTTACTTCCAGCTATTGTTTGGTAGAATGACTTCAGTGTATGTATTTGATGCAGCCTGTAAAAATAATTGATCCCCACTTGGTTTCATCATTTTTTGACAATTATGAGAGAGCATATTTACATACAACAACTGAGTTGGAAAACAGGAGCTCCTGGACTGCTGAGTGTTCTTTGAGTGTCCTAGTGACAATGGAACTTGAGGATAGCATTTGCTTAGTAGAGCAGCTTCAAACTCAAAATGTCTCAGTTCCCGCAAAATCACGGGTGCAATATACATTTCCCGAGGTCAGTAACAGCATTGTTCACTATGCTTATGACAAAGTTTTGTCCATTG
The DNA here is from genome assembly GCA_020916435.1 of Oxytropis ochrocephala. NCBI lineage: Eukaryota > Viridiplantae > Streptophyta > Magnoliopsida > Fabales > Fabaceae > Oxytropis > Oxytropis ochrocephala. The sequence continues at coordinate 116,106,476 of CM037091.1, read as the reverse complement.
TGTCTAAACCCTCAACTCGCATGAAGAACTTAATCATTAATTTTCGACATCTTGATCAAGAAAATTTGGCAATTTGAGTAAACCTATCTATTTCCACACTATATTCTCTGGGAATGCTCTTGGACAACTTTCATGCATACTTGTAGTTGTATATGTGGCACAGTTATGTCTTTGTGCTGTATATGTTTATCTAAGATTTAGATAGCTCTAATTAACTGTGATTTTATTGTTGGAGTCAACTGGAATATATACTGAGCTTGAACTGTAACCAGTATAGCCTTCAATATACCACTGATTGATTCAAGATACCCTAAATAATAAATGACTCTATGAATGTTTGGTATCACATCCAATGCCTCTTAAACTCGCATGAAACATAAAGCTCTGAGTTGTAACTTCTCTGTCCATGTCCAACCCACATAAATTCAAACATACCTTCTATTGTATTTCTCTACTGTTTGGGGAAATTTGATGAATATGTATTACCAATTTGTTAGATATTGGAATTCAGAAGGTACAAGTTATAATGTGCTTCTTCGCTGGGTCCTGATGTGTATGATCTGAAAAAGCAAAAAACAAAAAAATTTAAAGCAGCCCAAATGATCATGGAGACAGCTTTTTTGTCAAACAAACACACGCAATCCTGAATAGATAAAACAATAAAGTATATAGAAAAGTTTAGAACAGTCCAAGTAATCATAAGGACAGCCCTTTTAACATTTAGTATATGCAATCCTGGATAGATAGTATTTTTTGGTATCCTTTTACAACTAGTCCTGTTAACTTGCATGTATTGGGGTTCAAGTCTCAATGCTTCTGTTTAAGTGCTAATGGTCTGAAATTCTGAAATTAACAGCTTTTTTTTTCTTCAAGCCCAATTTATGGTGGCCCAATGGAATGGGAAAACAATCCCTTTACAATGTTGTCATCAGCATTGATGTTAAAGGATTTGGTGAGTCTGATTCATGGAGCCATCTCTTTGGATTCCGCAAAATTGAGAGCCATATTGATGATGCCACTGGTGGAAGGTATGGTGATTATTCATATTTCTTCAATGTTAAAACTGCCGACCTTTTACTTCATAAATTAATTCAATCTTTAAACTTTCTGTGTATGTTTTTCTGCACATATATATTTTGTAGGCTTTTTAAAGTCAATGGAGAACCAATTTTTATTCGAGGGGTAACTGGATATTGTCTGATGGGTTACTGCGGCTTTCTAAGAGCGATATAATACAGATATCAAGTTTCACGCAGATATGAATTTTAACATGGTTCGATGCTGGGGTGGTGGACTGGCAGAAAGGCCAGAGTTTTATCATTATTGTGATTATTATGGCCTTCTGGTAAGCTGCATCCTGTTTTTAACCGCATGCTAGTTGTTTTTAATACATGACAGAGTATTGTGATGTTGTCAGATCTATGTAGCCAACCCCACTTGTTGGTATAAGGTGATGGTGGCTGTTTATAGAGGGTGATTTTAGTTGAATGGTCAATTTGCATTATGGGATCTGCTGCTTATGATGTGATATCCACATCCTTGTGTTCATATACTGTGACATTCTTTTATTTTTGGCGAAGTAGTTTTTAACTGGTCTCAGTAGATTTAACTCGGTAGAAGCTTATACATTAGCGGTGGTATTATTTTGAAATTTGATAATTTTATTAGTTTGAATCTTGTAGGTATGGCAAGAGTTCTGGATTACTGGGGATGTTGATGGGCGCGGAGTCCCAATATCTAATCCAAAAGGTCCATTGGACCATGACCTTTTCTTGTTTTGTGCAAGAGACACGGTCAAGCTTCTAAGAAATCATCCTAGTCTTGCCCTATGGGTGGGTGGAAATGAACAAACTCCACCCAATGATATAAATGCTGCTCTGAAAAATGATTTGAAGCTTCATCCTTATTTTGAAAGTGTAGATGAATATAGCAAACCTTTAGGAGACTTGTCTCCAATTTCAAGTGATCCTAGCCAATACCTCGATGGCACGCAGCGCATTTACATACAAGGTTCAATGTGGGATGGGTTTGCTGATGGGATGGGGAACTTCACTGATGGTCCTTATGAAATTCAATATCCTGAAGATTTCTTCAAGGATAGTTTTTATAATTATGGATTCAATCCAGAGGTTGGTTCTGTGGGAATGTCAGTTGCATCAACCATAAGAGCAACAATGCCTCCAGAAGGATGGGAGATACCGGTGTTTAAGAAACTTCCCAATGGTTATGTAGAAGAAATTCCGAATCCCATATGGGAATATCATAAATACATTCCTTATTCAAAACCAAACAAGGTTCATGATCAAATTCAACTTTATGGGTCTGTAAAAGATCTTGATGATTTTTGCTTGCGAGTAAGTGAAAATTACATCGCAGTGGCCATTCGTAATGCATTTTTCATTGTCCTATTTTTGCTGTTCTTTCGTTGAAGTTAATGTCTCATTTTTAAGCTACAATAATCTTCTCAGGCTCAACTTGTTAACTACATACAATATAGAGCTCTTCTGGAGGGGTGGACTTCTCGAATGTGGAGTAAATATACAGGTGTATTGATATGGAAGACACAAAATCCTTGGACTGGTCTGAGAGGTCAATTTTATGATCATCTACTTGACCAAACAGCAGGTTTCTATGGTTGTCGATGTGCTGCAGAACCAATTCATGTGCAGCTTAATCTGGCTACCTATTTCATAGAGGTAATATCTAAATAAAGTTCTAGTTCCAAGACTTGGTAGTAAAAATACCTCATTTCACCAAATACAAGAACAGCCTTTTCTCACTAGGACATAATTTTACCAATATGATAAATAATTTTGTGGCTCATTTTAAAAAGATCACATGTGTAACAAACTGGTCAGAAGTGTAGGAGTTACAGTTTGTATTGCAGTCAATTACATTGGTAGAGAGAGAAAATAGAGAGGAGAGGAGCGCGCGGGCTGTGAAACTCAAAAGTCACGGCTGTGAAGGAGAGTTTAACGGTGGCTGGAAGCTGGTAGAGGGTAGGAAAAAGAAGGCGACGGTAAACATAAACAGAACGGACGTAGTAAGTTGCTGGAATGGGAAAGAAGAAGGCACTGTATCATTCTTTTTCTCTGACTTTCCAGATTCCCATGGTGCAAAAGAGATGTTCAGGGCGTTTACGCTGTACGGGAAGGCGGTAGAGGTGGTCATCCCGCCGAAGAGGAACAAGTGGGGAAAACGTTTCGGTTTCGTTCGGTTTGTCGACGTACATGAACCTCAACGCTTTGCGGTTAAGCTAGATAATATAATTATTGGAGCGGACAAGATTCACGTCAACCTTCCTCGTTTTGCTCGATCTGTTAACACTGCGACTAATCCAAAGACCAGAAGCGAGATCTCGGGAATGCTCGTCGGAGTCTGCGCGCGGAATGGAGCGTCTCTCGGTGGGAAAGAAGGGGGAAGAAGCGAAAGGTCACGGTGCTGTTGTTATGTCAGGAAGGAATACGAATGGCCAAACAGAAGGCACGGTGCAAGGTCAGCATGGGAAAGGGTATACGAAGGGGCAGAATACAGGAAAGGTGAAGAGGTTTGGCGGTGGGAATGTGAGCAGATCACGGTGCAAATAGGTAGTATAATATCACTCGCGAGTTTCTTTGTGGGAATGTGAACGCGATTCACGGTGCAAAAAGCCCGTATAACATCATCACTGCAGAGAGAGTGCGTAAACCATTCAATTCGGGACCAAAAATTGTTTATTTGAGAAGAAGAATTTGTGTGGTGTATGGTACTATGCCTCACCCAAGAGTTAGAGGATACAAGAAAATGTGTGCGTGGGAATAGTTAAACATCTTTGGAAGCACTCATACAGTCCCAAGAATGGTTCAACATGCAAGGTTTTTTCTCTATCAAGGTAACACCAATGGGTGCTAACCGGGTTCTTTTGGAAGAAATTGAGGAAGGAATAATACAGGCCCTTATTGATGATGCGGAGGATTGGGTGCTTGAGAAGTTTGAAGATATTAGACAATGGACTCCGGATGAAGTAGATAACGAGAGGTTGGTTTGGGTTCGCTGTCATGGCATACCAGTTCATGCGTGGAATAACGAATTCTTCTCTGCATTAGCCGGCAAGTTTGGCACTTTCTTGGGTGTGGATGAGAACACAAGATTAAAGAAGTCTTTGGATGTTGCTAGAATTTTAATCCGAACAAGATCTTTTGATGTTTTCAATATGTTGGTAGATGCCAATATTAATGACTCATCTTTTAATATCAAGGTTCTTGAAGAATGGTGTGGTCCGATGCATTGGGAGGGACTGTCTTCGGCTTATGGCTCTGGTAAAGAGGAGGAAAAGTATACTAGTGAGTCGGCCATTTCGGATGAGGATGAGCGCCTTATTCCATAATGAGGCCCCTCTTGTTGAGGGGATGAGGTGGAGGAGGAAGAGATTGTACAAAAATTACTGGATCTGGAAAACTTGAATCTGGAGGCGGGAATGGCAATGCGAGAAAAAAAGTGTGTGGGTGAAGAAGTGGGAGGACATAACGATATGGTGGGTAATGTGGGCGATCCACAAGTGGTGGAATTAAAAGGAAATACCGGGGAGATGTTGAACAAGCGAATGGTGTCTACATGGCGGAGAAGATCATAATGTTACACCTCGGTGGTGGTTGAGGATTGTAACTCGAGAGTGCAGTACTTGAGAATGATCGGGTTGAAAGCGAGAATAGTAAATGGACCTAGTATGGCGCTTGAAAAGAAACTCACACAAGAGAGGTAAAGCATTCTCTCATTTGTAAGTAACTCCTTTGGTCCACTTTTGCGAAACAAGAAGAAGTCAAAAAGCAAAGGTAAGTCATCTGATTATGTTAATGCTAATGCCAATGAGGAGGAAGTAAGTCAAGGGGTGCTAGTCGGTATTATTAATGAGGAGGCCAGGAAACTGATTCCATCTGTTTGCCTTTCGAGTGGGTCAAATGGTAATTCGAAGCTTCATGTTGTTACGCGTAATCCTCCAGGGTCCAATGTATCTTTGTCTTACAGTTGTGATATGAATGGGGCAGCCATAGGGGATGTATCTGTAGGGGACTCAGGGATCCAAGTATGCAATGAGAGATATTTGATTGATCATGAGCTGTCAATTGCAAATAAATTGTGGAGCTTTGCTAAGGAGAATTTGGGTGTTACGGGAAAAAATAGGGATGAGGTCTATGTGGGTGAAATCCAATCCTTGGAAGCCAGAGATCAGAAAGTAAAGGGAAAGAAGGGGAAAAGTAAAGGTTCTCAATGAAGATTGCAAGCTTAAATTTAAGAGGGTGGGGGGGTGCTGCAAAGAGGAAGCGCCTAAAAAAATTGTTAATTAAGGAGAATATCGACATGTGTATGATTCAGGAAACAAAGCATAGTGACTTATCAAAAAGGAGGGTCGGTAGTATATGGAGGGATGGTGATTTTGATTGGCTGTGCAAAAATGCAAATGGAATGTCAGGAGGTTTGCTAAGTGTATGGAAATCCGATATAATGGAGGTTATGTTCTCCTTCTCTAGGTGATCATTTTGTAGGAATTTGTGCAAAATCAAAGGACATCTCTCATTATTTGGTGAATGTCTACTCAGCTTGTAACATGGCAGGGAAAAGGAGATTGTGGGATAATTTGAGATGTTTGAAAGATGATTTTGAGGTAGGTGACTGGTGTATCGCAGGGGATTTCAATGCAGTTATTTCTAGAGGAGAGAGAAGGGGGTGTTCCTCAAGCTTCAGCAACATAGAAGCGAGAGAATTTTTGTCCTTTATGGAGGATATGGAGGTTGTGGATGTGCCGGTGTTGGGGAAGAAGTTCACATGGTTTGGCTCTGATGGGAGGGCTAGTAGGCTGGACAGATTTCTGTTGTCTGAGGGGTTAATTACAAAGTGGAATGTCAGTGCTCAGTGGGTAGGTGATAGAGACATATCTGACCATTGCCCGGTGTGGTTGGTCACCTCGGTTCTGAATTGGGGACCTAAGCCTTTCAAATTTAACAATTGTTGGCTTGAACATCAGGACTTCATGAAGTTCATCACTGAGTGTTGGAACTCATTTAAAGTGAGGGGAAGGCATCATTTGTGTTAAAAGAAAAGTTGAAGATGTTGAAGGAGAAGTTAAAGGTATGGAACCGTGAGGTGTTCGGATTTAAAGACTTGCAGTTGAACACATAGTGCGGGATTTGAATGAGGTAGAACGGGGGTTCTTTGCGGAGGGTGGGGAGTTGATGATGTTCAAAGAAATAAGTTGAGTGAGGAGTTTTGGAAGGAACTCATGCCAGAAAGCTTGCTTGCCCGAAAGCGAGAGTTAAATGGTTATCGGAAGGAGACTCTAATAGTCGGTTTTTTCATGCGTGCATGAAAGGGAATCGGAGAAGAACCCAACTATTGAAACTATTGGTGGATGGGGTGTGGGTTGAGGAGGTGGGGGAGTCAAAAGAGCGGTCGAGAATCATTTTGAGGAGAAATTCAAGGAAGAAGGATATAGTAGACCAACACTTGATGGAGTAAACTTTACTAAGATTTACAGGGTGGATAATGAGATGCTAATAGAAAAGTTTACATTGGAAGAAATAAAGGAAGTGGTATGGGAATGTGATGGCAATAAGAGCAGGGCCTGACGGTTACAACTTTAAGTTCATTAAGGAGTGTTGGGACATAATTGGGGCGGATATTGTGAGCTTCTTTGAAGAATTCCATAGGTGCGGAACTTTCCCCCGCGCGGTAGGTGCGTCCTCTTCTTGCTAAATCCCCAAGACTAGCAATCCTCAGTCTTGGGAATATAGGCCTATTTCCACGATTGGGTGCTTGTATAAAATGCTTGCTAAGGTGTTAGCGGGAAGATTGAAAAAGGTCTTGAAAGGTGTGATCTCGGAATGTCAAAGTGCTTTTCTAGCGGAAGAAATATTCTAGACGGGGTGGTAGTGGTTAACGAGGTAATGGATATGGCGAAGAGAAAAAGCGAAAAATGTGTGGTCATGAAAGCGATTTGAAAAGGCGTCTGACTCTGTCAATTGGGCTTACTTGGATTACATGTTGGAAAGACTTCGGTTTTGGGGGTATGTGGAGGAAATGGATGCAAACGTGTGTTTCATCTAATTCTATTTCAAGATTGGTCAATGGAAGCCCAACGGAAGAATTCACGGCACGCAGAAGGGTTGAAACAAGGGGATCCGCTTGCACCCTTTCTATTTTTGGTTATGGGTGAAGGGTTGGTGGGTTGATAAGAAAAGAGTTGAATCGGGCAATCTCAAAGGATATAATATAAACAATGATAGAGGCGGTTGAGGTCTTGCACCGCGGATGACACAATCCTATTTTGTGATGGGGAGATAGGAGTATTGGGTGTTGGAAAGCAATTCTAAGGAGTTTTGAGATGGTTTCGGGGTTAAAAGTCAATTTCGCAAAAAGTAGTAGTGTCATTGAATTTGAATATGAGGCGAGCGGGCTTTAGAAGGGATATCACATTTCTTAGCATGCAAGGTGGGTTCGGTCCCGTTCAAGTTCTTGGGGAGTGCAGGTGGAGTGCGAACCCGAGGAGGGTGAGCAACGCAACCAATCTTAGACTCTATAAAAGCAAGGTTGTCTAGTTGGCGGAGTAAACAATTATCAATTGGAGGGCGTGTTGCACTTATAAACTCGGTGCTTGCCTCTCTCCCATTATATCTATTTTCTTTCTACAAAGCACCTAAGAAGGTTATTTCGGAAATTATCAAGCTTGAAAGAAGATTTCTATGGGGTGGTGATGAAGATAATAGGAAGTTGGCATGGGTGAAGTGGGAGGCGATTTGTCTCACCAAAAGATAAAGGTGGGTTGGGAATTAAAAACTTAGAAGTATTCAACGTAGCTTTATTGGCTAAATGGAGGTGGAGAATTTTGGTGGAGGAGGCAATCCCATTTGGAAAGTGGTGTTAGTGGAGAGATACGGGTTAGAAGGAAGGTGGCACAGAAATTGTTGAGAGTAGGAGAGGGTGGGAAAAAAAGTCATTATGGTGGAGGATTTATGCCTCTTTGGTGAGATATTAATGTACAAGAAGATTGGTTTAGTGGATTGGTGAAATTAAAAGTGGGAAGGGGAATATCACAAAATTTTGGAAAGATGTGTGGATTGGAAGAGATAAATTAGCGGACTTATTTAGGAATTATTTGATTGTTGCGAGTCCAAGGAAGCTACGGTAGAGAACACGGTTATTGGACGGACTCGGGGCGCGATGGCATTGAATCGCGGGCCGAAGTGCTGCAGACTCGAGATGCCGCCTTTGCTACTGACTTTCTTCTTGAGAATTTGCGGCCATTTCTTTGCAATCAATCTGTCTGCGGTATCTCGGCGTGGCGTGACGATTGGGTTTGGGTCCCGAATTCGTTAACGAGTTTCACGGTCGAGAAGTGTTATGAAACGCAGCTGTTGAATTTTTCTATTTGGGGATCGGTTGATCGCTTTGCTGCGCGTGTGAAGCATGCAAATTGGTTTGGAAATGCGACGTTAAAGTCTAAAATTCAAATCTTCGCGTGGAAGGTGTTGTTGCATCGGGTTCTTACTCGGTTTGAGCTACATAAGAGAGGTATAATTCAATCATCAAATGCAATAAATTGTGTTTTATGCAATAGGAAATGGAGACAATGAGAACATTTATTTATGTCTTGTTGGGTTGTTAAATTAATTTGGGAGAGAATTTTTGCTTGGATGGGGTTGTGGTGGGTGATGTGGAAAATATTGTCAACCACTTTTATGGAGTCTGGAAGGTTTGTGAAAGGGAAAAAATGCAACAGGTCGAGACACCTTATTTGGATGGCGGTTATTTGGGTATTTGGTTAGCACGCAGACGGAGTTATCTTTAAAGGGAGGTGATCTCTGTGGATCGTTATAGTAGCAAGAATTAAGGAAGTGGCGTGGAGCCGGTTCAAGGCAAGGAGGCGAGAATCTGCGGGTGGTGAATTAGTCGATGGTATAGCGCCCGATGGGATGTTTGGATTCGTTGTAATAAGCGTAATGTACGTTTGATGTTTATGTGTTCTTTAGAAGGGGAGAAGCAGATGAGCTAGTCAGCGTGGTGCTTTTTGCACGGTACTCTTTTTCCTCATTGAGTCTTTTTCCCAATGGGTTTTGGCTCGGTGAGGTTTTTGAGGAGCCCTCCCCTTCCCTTAAGTCTTTATTGTAAGAAATGGGCACCCTCAGTGCTCCCTTCAATGAAAACATTGCTTATCTAAAAAAAAAAAAGGTTGTTGGTTTTTGCAAAAAATTATGAAATGAATTTTTAAACAGACTTTTAGGTATTGTCAAAATTTCAAAATGCCAAGTCAGGCCTAAAAAAATGAGACTATGATAACCCACAGGCCAGACTCAGGCCTGACGTTTTTTATGTCAGACCTAGACTATGTAAAGTCTAGTTCGACCTAGCTTAGTCCCACCTCTAATTGCAAGCTTTGATGGTTAATAATTATCCAGGAAGATACTCACATATTTGTGTTCGTTGGAGCATCGAGAGAAGTATACCGAAACTAATTTATTTCTTTAAGTTAGGTTTGGATTTTTATTTTATTTTTTGAAAGGAGATTATTAGTTATTTTGACATATTTTTGACAAAATTAATATATTTTTTCATTAGTAAGGTTTAGATATTAGATTTGGATTAGTAATAAAACAAGATATTAGTATTTAGATTGTGTGAAAAAGCGTTTTCTCACGTCCCAACATCATCTCTCCATTTCCCTTTCATGGATGAAATCCAGATGGAAATTGAACTCCAATCTCCCTTCATGGGTGGATTCTCTCATTCAACCCTTCAACTTAAAGGCACCAACTTCCCGATACCCATTTCCAGCAACCTCAAAATCCATCCCCAACTATGCAGACTTAAGTTCTCTTCTCTCTCTTTGCGCAAGAGACAGAAACCTCAGTCTCGGTTCTTCCATCCATGCCTGTATCATCAAACAACCTCCATCTTTCGATTTTAATAGCTTCTCTCGTAATGCCCTTTTTGTTTGGAACTCTCTCCTTTCCATGTACTCAAAATGTGGTCAACTACATGATGCCATTAACCTGTTTGATCATATGCCTGTGAGAGATACCGTTTCATGGAATACAATAATTTCTGGGTTTTTTAGGAATGGGAATTTAGACACGGGTTTTAAGTTCTTTAAGCAAATGAGTGAGTTGAGGACAGTGTATTGTCGTTTTGATAAAGCAACTCTGACTACAATGTTGTCAGCTTGTGATGGATTGGGGTTCTCTAGTGTAACCCAGATGATCCATGGTTTGGTGTTTGTTGGTGGTTTTGAGGGGGAAATTACAGTGGGGAATGCTCTTATAACAGCATATTTTAAATGTGGGTGTTTTAGCCAAGGGAGGCAGGTTTTTGATGAGATGAATGAGAGGAATGTTGTAACTTGGACGGCTGTGATTTCTGGCCTTGCACAGAATGAGTTTTATGATGATAGTTTGAGGTTGTTCCGTGAAATGCGTTGTGGGTCGGTGAGTCCTAATGCTCTGACTTATTTGAGCTCTCTCATGGCTTGTTCGGGTTTACAGGCATTGGGGGAAGGGCGTAAAATTCATGGCCTGCTCTGGAAATTAGGAATGCAGACAGATTTATGCATTGAAAGTGCTTTGATGGATTTGTATTCGAAATGCGGTAGTTTAGAGGCGGCGTGGAAGATTTTTGAGTCTGCTGAGGAACTGGATGAGATCTCCTTGACTGTAATACTTGTAGCTTTTGCTCAAAATGGATTTGAGGATGAAGCTATCCAGATATTTACGAGAATCGTAACACTGGGGGTTGAGGTTGACGCCAACATGGTTTCCGCTGTTCTTGGGGTATTTGGCGTTGACACTTCTTTAGGTCTTGGTAAGCAGATTCACTCTTTAATCATAAAAAAGAATTTCAGTCAGAATCCTTTTGTCGGTAATGGACTTATAAACATGTACTCCAAGTGTGGAGAGTTGTCTGACTCGCTTCGAGTCTTCTATCAGATGACTGAAAAGAATTCGGTTTCATGGAACTCAGTGATTGCTGCTTTTGCTCGCCATGGGGATGGTTTCAGGGCACTTCGATTTTATGAAGAGATGAGAGTGGGAGGTATAACACCAACAGATGTTACATTTTTGTCATTACTTCATGCTTGCAGTCATGCAGGTTTAGTTGAGAAGGGCATGGAGCTTTTGGAATGTATGACTAGAGAACACGGGATAAGTCCGCGGTCAGAACATTATGCCTGTGTTGTTGACTTGTTGGGCAGAGCAGGACATCTTGAAGAAGCTAAAAAGTTCATTGAAGGATTGCCTGAGCATCCCGGTGTACTAGTTTGGCAAGCATTGCTTGGGGCTTGTGGCATACATGGTGATTCTGAGATGGGTAAATATGCTGCTGATAAACTATTTTCAGCTGCCCCAGCTAGCCCAGCTCCTTATGTTTTGATGGCAAACATATATTCCACTGAAGGGAAATGGAAAGAGAGAGCAAGTTCCATAAAGAAAATGAAGGAAATGGGGGTGGCAAAAGAAGTAGGTATAAGTTGGATTGAGATTGAAAAGAAAGTCAATAGTTTTGTTGTAGGTGACAAATTGCATCCAGAAGCTGATATTATATTTTGGGTTTTGTCTGGGTTGCTGAAACACCTTAAAGATGAAGGTTATGTCCCTGATAGAAGGTCTATTCTCTATTACCTGGATCAAGATAAAAAGGATTAATCACTGTATTTATTCTGATGATTCATTTCTTTAAGAACCCGATTGATATTTGTCTATAAAATAGCCAGCTGCTAGCAATAGCATTAAGCTTAGGTTATGTTTGGGTTGGCAGCAAGAGATGGAAAGTAGCATAAAATGGTTACCTTGGAGAAGTTTCTGTTCTTACATTTTGACAGCAACTGAATGATGATAGGATTAAATTTCATAAGCCTGTCATCTACATCAGTGGTGTCTAACTTTCTACAATCATTCATTCATTCTTCCGTATGAACGGGTTAGGTTATTCAAGTAAACTATACATGTCTGTGCTAAACTATAAAAAAGTTGAGAGTAAAAGTCACACCGATGCATAATACTAATGTTGTTCAAGTACCATGAGAAAGACAGACTTGAAAAGGAAATTACACCATTTTACTTTTCCACCGGTAGTTGTTTTTGTATTGATAACCTTTTCATCAAGCAAGAGCATCTCCATAGCATTAACTTAATTCTTGATTGTTTTGCACATTTGGGACGGCCCCAGGTGTATATAACTCGAACCTTCAGCTTTCAATCAACTTTTCCAATAACAATTACATGTACTGATGTAAAAATGGTAGTCAAAGGGGTTTTGATTCAAGTTTGTCTCAAGGGTTTTACTTCTTGTGAAATGTTACATTGACTTAGACTGACTTACACAGAAAATTGGTAAAATAAAAAGGAAGCTCAAAGTTCAAAAAATAAAAAGAAAATAATTAAATTGATACAGAAAATATAATAATTGTGAACTTTACATACTACTCCCTTTGGACCTAATTATAAGCAAAAATATCTACTTTCACACATATTAAGGATAATGGTTTTATGCATTTTCTTTTCTTGGATTTATGGAAAAATCAAATAGATTTACTAAACTATCCCTAATTAATGATCATCTTTTCACAACATTAATGAATTAATTTAAGGGTAGTTGTGGAAAAATAGCATTAAATATGGGTAGGTTAGTTAACATTTGCTTATATTTAAGTCCACTAAAACAACACACTTTTTTGCTTATATTTAGGTCCGGAGGGAGTATTAAAGAGCACAAGTGGCAGTCTGTCATCCATGGGATTCCTATTCTTAATTCTACTATTGTGACCACCAACCACAATATGGGATCATCGGCGTGGTTGTCTAGCTTAACAACAACAACAACAACAACAATTGCTCCTCCGTTGTTGTCTGTTGCGAGTGTGAATAAGAAGAAAATGAGTTGGAGTTGCAGTTGCTATGCAGATGCTCCTCTCTCCACTGCTTCTGCTTACGCCATCCTTGGACTGCAACCCAATTGCTCCTCCGCCGTCGAAATTAAAACTGCTTTTAGAGACAAAGTGAAGCAGTTCCATCCAGACCTCAACGGCGGAGATCAATATTCTGATGCTATCATTCGCCGTGTCATCCATGCATACAAGGTAAGGTAAGGTGCCTAGCTACTTCTTTCTTTCTACTCACCTATGATCACAAACACCTGATACGATACTGTTCTGTACCGCATCTGTGGATCTTGCCGATCCGAGATAGTAGGTAGGTGATGAGGTCGACCAATAACGATTACGTCTGAGATTGCTGATCGGAGACGAGGTGGGGTGTACCTGCAAAGTCACTCCGATGCTAAAGTCAGTGGCTGAAGAGTTATTGCAAGTTAATGTGATAATTAATGTGTACCTCTCTCTTAGCAGTAAATGCTGTATTTATAGGTTTAAAGGACACTTGAGTGTGATGATCTGAACCGTTTAGTGAGGAGGCGTATTGTAGGCCGTTTGATGAGTGAGTATGAGCCTTGGTTGTTTGGAGGCCCAATCATTTTGTTTTGAGAAGTGGGGGCGTAAATAGTATGAGTATGTTTTCACCGTAACAGATACGATACACACACAAACACGTAGACACCAATTGAAAAATACAAGTAATTAAAGCGTCGGTGTTCCTGTCGGACATCGGGACATGTCTTCAACCGAAAGTATATGTGATTCATAGCTACTCAATGTTGCTGTGCTGCCACATAATATATTATAGACTAGTAATCAAAATTCCTACCTTCATATTTTACTCACTCCAATGCAGGTACTATCCAATTCTACCCCATCAGAAATAATTGAGAGGTATATATATGTTTTTTTTTTCCTTTCTAACTCCTTATTGTTTTCAATTGTACTTCCTCTGTTACACAGAATATAAACAAAAATTGATCAACGAAAATTTATGGAAGGAGTATTCTATTGCAAAGCTGACTTTCTGAGAATTGTATTGTATTTTTAGGGAATGCATAGATCCTTTTGACACTCCAGAGTGTGAAGCTTTTGATCTCTTTGTTAACCAGCTTCTTTGTCTAGGTAAAGGTAGGTACTAGGTAGTACAAAAATTAAGTTTATTAAATTCTCACTTTTCCATTGTATTGCATTAACAAATTATTATGTTTATTAAATTTTATGTAGCGTGTTCCAGTTCCTGTGTGGAAAAAGCTCCCCATGCTTTCACATTTGACTCTTCAATTAGAACTGCATGTGCCTCTTCTCAAGGTCATTCACTTTCTTCAATAACACTTGGTTTTACATTTAAAACAAATGCCATTTTTTCATAATTTCACTAATTAACATTGAACACTGTTTTTCTCAACAACTAAACTGTTTTAGGTCATGGAGAAGATTACCGAGTTCAATCTGCTGTTGGACAATGTCCTAGAAATTGCATTCATTACGTTACTCCATCTCAGAGAATTCTTTTGGAGGAGCTACTTCACAGGTACTAATTACCTTACTAACACATTATAAAACTAGAACTAGAAGGACACATTACAATTTACAAGCTTGCTTTATCTAGGGTCCGTTTGGATAAACAGCTTAATTAAGCACTTATGGCATAAACACTTATCGTAAAAGTGCTTATGCATAAGCTGTTTATATAATAAAAGATGAAATAGTGTTAAACTATTTTTCTATAAGTCGTAAGCTATTTTCATAAGCTATCCTTTGGAGCATATGAAAATTAGCTGAAAACAACTTATGAATATGTCATAAGCTGTTTTCATAAGCTCTCCCAAACAGTTTTACAAGTGTTTATGCCAGTAGATAAGCCCAAATAAGTTCATCCAAACGGACTCATATATTCATTTATCTTTGCAGCATATAATTAACATATGTTAATCTTCTTTTGTAGTATACTAGATGCACACTATGATCCATCAGCTGAGGCAGACTTGCTCTATTCACTTATAGCTAAAGCCAACTTTGAGAACAACCGATATCAAAAGCCAAAAAAAGACCCCAAATTTTCAACCCAGCATGTTGATTGGTTTTAATTTCATACCTCAACATATAGAATGGCACTGAAACTGATGAGACATGGTTCTTGCATAGTAAGAATGCACCATGCTTGATTTCCTTGGTTCATAGATATACAAGTTGTTTTTTTTTTTGACAAAAGATATACAAGTTGATGAGACTTAGTAATCGCGTTTCAACTCATGATTAATGAAGTTAGGTTAATAATTAATGATTTTCGACACTAGTAACTTATTAAATTGTTGTCGCTAAAGTTGTAATATTTTGATGTTCAAAAATCATGTCTCTTCCAATAATAAGGCAGTATCAATTATATACAATTTTTTCTGTTGAAAAAAAAAACATATCTAATTGCTAAAGACTAAAAACAAAAAGAACAACGCTATACATTGCAATTTGCAAATAGGATGTTTAAACACCTTCATTTCTAAAATAATAAATTCACATGCAATAAGTCTAAACCAGGCCAAAAAAAGTTTAAACTAGACCAAATTATCCGATTCACACCAAAAAAGTCTAAACAAGACGTTCAATAAGCATAAACTAGTGCTAATGAAAAACTAAAACCTTTAAGAAGCATAGTGATATGACTTACTTCCTTTCTTGCATGAAATTGAACATGTGAGTTTGAAAAATATTGGTATCATAGAATCCACTAATTTGAAAGCTTGGTGGTAGATTATGAGCTTCCAAAGTAGTAGGATATGATTGTGTATTTGCATTGTGATCAACACCAACCTCATTAACCCAACTCGTCA
Source organism: Oxytropis ochrocephala (assembly GCA_020916435.1). Lineage (NCBI taxonomy): Eukaryota > Viridiplantae > Streptophyta > Magnoliopsida > Fabales > Fabaceae > Oxytropis > Oxytropis ochrocephala. The sequence continues at coordinate 116,090,750 of CM037091.1, read as the reverse complement.
TTCCATTTTGACCATAATTAAGCATGGAAGGTTGAGAGCTCTGCCCCAACTGAAAATTATGCCAAAATGCTAGGTTTTGATCCCTCATAGGTGGAGGAAAAAAATGTGTTTGTGGCATGAGATTGAAGTAACTATTTGGATATGAGGTCAAGTAGGGAGTAAATTGTTCAGTTTCTGCTATTGTTTTTCCCTTAGTATCTCCGTTTAGGATATTCATCCTTTGATTACAAGCATCAAGCTTTTCATCTAACATGCTACCAAACTTCCTTAGTTGTTCCACTCCAAGAGCATTGAAAGAGTCGTCCCAAGTTGGGTACTTATGTTTGAGAATTTCTTTGCGTACTTTAGAAATCTCAGCTTCTATTTTTTCACTCTTTCCTTGTAATACTCTTGAACATCATAGATCTTAGGACACTTATCACTTGTTGTGTTATAATACTTTTCAATGATTCGATGTACCTCTCCTACGCTTTGAGGCCATGTTTCGGGTTCAACAGTTCCTTCACCCTCAAAGTTAGGGGCATAAATAATCATGCAAACATCGACCCCACACAGAGTTGAAAATTCATAGACTTTTTTCACTAACCCATTCTTTCTCTTTTGAAATGTTCTCTTTCTATCTTTCTCTTTTTTAATAAGCTGCATTGGTATTCTTCCATGACCCATTTCTGTCAAAAAAATAGTCATTCATAACATATATAGACAAATTCAACTTAAATGGATAAATAAGACAATTTTAACATAAAATAAAATTAAAAGTTTTTTAACAGATACAACATTTAATTTAACTTTTTGTACATAACAAATGTGCATAATCATCATGAACTAATAATACTAATATATCAAAGATTCAAGACATCAATTCTAACCAATCAATAATAAGTCGGAACAAATAAAAATTGTGCATAATTATTCTGTTAAATAAAATGATTTATTTATTATTGTGTGCTAATTATTCAATTAAAAATGATTTTAAATAAGGGGTTTTGGACCAAAAAAACGTAAAAAGGGGCTGTGTAAGTAAAAAGAAAAGGGTGTGAATAGAAGTCTGATATTAAAGTATCAAAACAAAATAAATAACAATGAAGCAGGGTATATAAGATAAAGTTGTTTTTCAAAAAAAAAAAGGTAACCTTAAGTTTTTTGGAAACCTAACTTTCTAAAAATGCCGCACACACATTCTGTTTGTGATTTTTGTCCCTAACTTCATCTCTTTTCTATCATATTTCTATTTTGATTTTACTTCTGATTTTTCTAACCCCTATTTCTATTGGTTCATTCTATTTTATTTTTCACTATAATAACAGATTCGCAAGTAGACAATTAAAAAAAAAACTTTGGCAAAAAAAAATAAATAAAAAACGATTAATCATGGTTTTGAAGTAATTAGCAGATAAATAGAGCATTATGAGAGACCAACCAACCTGACTACCAAGTTGAGTTTTTGATCCTTGGATGAACTCTCTTTGCTGCTATCACCTGCTTCAGTTTCTCTCTTTTGTGTTATGAAATTATTGTATTTATAGGCATTCTTTGAATTTGTATTTATGGTGCTAATTATGATAATTGATGCTGGATATAAATTATCTGATTTGATTTTATTTTGTTTCCTAATTTGTTTTTTTGGTCTAGGATTGGAAGAGTAGCAAAGAAATTGTTTTGCCGAAAAATCAAACAACGCTGATTTGCTTCTTTTGTATTTTTTTTTTGTAATTTTTTGTTTCTATTTTTACCATTATTTTTTTTGTTTGCTTTTTATAAAAATTTTGGGTAATTGTAATTTTATTATTTTGGAAATTTCTGATTTCTTTTATATATTTTTGTATTTAAAACTTTATTTGGTGGGCCGTAGGATAATTTATCCCATTAATCCACTTGTTGGAGAGTCAAAACCTTAGTTGTCAGTATCCATGGTCTCTTATCTTATATATATATATTGTCAAGTATATGGGTCTCATTCTTTCGTGTAACTCATTCTGGTGGAGATGTGGGACAAACCACTCACACTTGAATTCTCAACATTCAATCACTCAATGACACCTCATTGTTTTCTATTTAAATATCCTAAAATAAAATTAAAATTGAACTAATTTTGCCTAAAATAGTAAAATGTATCATACTCACCAAACTCCCAATCGGTATGGTAGAATTTACCTTGAACACCACCTATTTTTTTTGTAAGCAAAAATATTAATTAAAGGGGGTCTCGGCAAAACCTCACAGTCAAAACTCAATGGAAAAAAAGATTCCAGCAGGAAAAAGAGCACCCTCACAAATGACACAATATAGTTCAAATACAACATACTGACACCCAGTGGCGGACCCAGGACCTCGGGGTCAGGGGTGTCAAATCATTTCACTAAAAATATAATTAAAAACAACTATAATATATTTAAATAAATTATACATTTCATAATTGTCCTCTACGTGATTTCATATTCTGAAATTGTTGAATAATAAGCTCAGAGTCAATTTTATTGAATACATTGTCATGGGATCCCAGTTACCACTCAGATCAGCTGTTATTGGTAAAAGAATCAAATTAAATAGCACAAACATATTCAAAATTAGGATAATAAGAACAAGAACGGATCAAAGGAGATAGAGAGACAAAAACTTTTTTAAAATAAAATATAAGAGTGTGAGTGATTGTGTGAGTGTGGTGTATTAGAGTGGTGCAAAATTAGAAACTTTGGTGCAAAAAATCAAGAACTCTTGAGTCAAGAAAACATATTTTTCAGAGGATGCAAAAACATTTTTTCTTAAAGTATCGGTACTAATTTTATTATTTGAAAAAGTTTAAACCCCCTCAAATATATGTAGATCCGTCGCTGCTTGCTGACACCAACACACAAATGTGTTGAGTCCACGAAAAATTGTGAAGATCACATATAACCACGAAAATGTCGAGTCTTATAAATTCAATTTTGCCAAATGTGCAGAGGCCTTACGGACATTGATAAATTATTGTGAATAAATAAAATATAGTATTTTTTTGGTGCGGAACATTGTTGGCTGCCACGAAGCATGTTAATACTTCTAACGAAATATTAATTTTCGCTCGTACTTAGAAGCAAATTTGACACACCCCAACACCCTATTCTCACTATAGAAATCGAATCTGATAGTACTAAATCAACTGCTCATGTCCCATAGTAGCTCCAACCACTTGACCAATAGTATTGGTTAGATAGAATAAGAGATCTTTAAAAAAAACATGAAAAGCTTTTTTTTAATTAAAAAAAGCGTTTTTAAGTTGAAAAGAGTGAGGTAAAATATTTGTTTTATTAAAATAAATAAACAGAATGGCTAAAAAAAAGTAGGCGGTGGCTTCGTTTGATGAGGCTAGAGTCGACCGTTGCAAAAGAATGAGCCATGAGAGAGAGAGAGAGAGAGAGAGAGTACCGTTACCTATGAGTATGACAATCACTTCATTTCTCTCTCTCTCTCTCTTTCTCTTTGACTTCACACTTCGGAGCCAAACTCAATAATAAGAAGAAGAACAAGCTTTGGTTGGATTCTGTGTCAGAGAGAGAGAGAGAGAGAGAGAGAAGCGAAGATGGTTGCGAGAAGTCCACAACGGCGAAACAATAAGTTATCCGTTCTCGATCCTATTCTAATCAGAGAAACTCTCAACAAGGTAATTAACCTAATTTCTACTTCTCTATTGAATTCAGTTTCCCTGAAATTTAAATTGAAATTGAATTGTTATGGATGATGATGAATCTTTGAAGGTGGATCGGTGTATGGTTCGGCTACAGGAACTTCAATTCACCGCCACCGGCGGAACAAAGCTTGTTTCCGGTGTCAATCTCAGCCCTCGCAGCACCAGAACTTATCTCAGAACAAGTCTCAAATGCAAACAAGAATCGCTCAGGTACATTAATTAATTTCTATTTTCAATTTCAAGCTCACTAATTTTATCATGTGTTTTTATTTATTTTGCTTATAAAACATTTTACTACTTTCAATTTCCATTTTTAATTATTATTATGATCGATTCCTTATTAATAATTTTACTTGTTTCTGTTTCTGTTATGTTTCCATTTTGAAGGATAAAGAATAAAAGTGCACAAAAAACATCTCCTTTGGGGAAGTTTCCCAAGCCAACAGCTAATTCAGGAGGTATCATAATAACTTGTTTGCTATGAACACACACACACACACACACACACACACACACACACACACACACACACACACACACACACACACACACACACACACACACACACACACACACACACACACACACACACACACACACACACACACACACACACACACACACACACACACACACACACACACACACACACACACACACACACACACACACACACACACACACACACACACACACACACACACACACACACACACACACACACACACACACACACACACACACACACACACACACACACACACACACACACACACACACACACACACACACACACACACACACACACACACACACACACACACACACACACACACACACACACACACACACACACACACACACACACACAGCTTGTAATTTGAAGTGTCTTTCTCCGATACGCTTTAATCGGAAGTATCTATCTTTCTGTTTTGGATTCATTCATTCATTCATTCATTCATTCATTTCTGTTGCAACTTTGATGCAGGTGAGTGGAGGCAAATGTCATTGCCAGCAATGCTAGTAGGGGAAACTGTGATAGAAATTCTACAGGCAAGTCAATTTGCTAGAGAAATAGTATCAAAAGTTGATACAAAACCTACCACTGAGGATCCAAAACTCCACTGCTTAAACGCTCAAACCAGAAATTTGACTCTGAATTCAACACACAACTTAGGGCTAAAAGGAAAAAAGAAAAGCAAAACAAACAACAATCTGAGTCCCCTCCACAAGTGCCATTTCAAAGGACACGTTCCAGAATCAACTTTAAGGTTTCTCCTCCAAAAGTCAGAAACTTTGATAAAGAGAAAGAGAATAACAAGTATTTGGCTAATAGGGTATCTCCTAGGAATAGACCATGGGCTACTAAGACAGTACTTTTCCCCAACCCTTTGTTTTCTTCTGCTTCTACTTCTACTTCTTCACATCAGCAACAGTTTTGCAAGACAAGATCTCCTGTCATATCAAGAAATAGAACAACAGCAACAACACCACACAAGTTTGTAATTATGTCACCACAACCTAAACCTTCAAAATTTCAAGTCAAAGTGAAAACCCCACCATTAGTTGTGTCTTCAATTTCATCACCAATTAGACCTTCTACAAGATTAAGCTCTCCTCCAAAGAGAACGAAATTGAGTCGACATTTCTCTCCTTCTAAACTGGCTTCAACACCATCAAAGAGTAAGAAAACTGTACAGAAAAGCGATGGATTGATGTGTTTCAGCAAGAGTTCTCCAAAGAGATCAGCTGCATCGAAATTACGTCGATCTTTCTCTCCTTCAAGACTGGTGACAAGATTAGTTTCACCATTGAAAGGCAAGAAAACTGTACAGAAAAGTGATGGTGGCTTAGTAAGTGGACTGAAACAGCGGCCGGTATCAACAATGCAATTCCCTGCTCCAAGATTTAAGAACATACTGTGATATTATATGTTTTCCAATTTCAAATTGGTTGTCTTTATTTTGTATGGATGTCAAGCAATTCTGGTGCTTTTGTCCATCCTAGATATTCTTTTGTTGTATGGTTTATTGGATTAAACATATGAGGTTTTCACCAAAATAAACTTCAAATTATGGAAATACTTCTTGGTTGTTGTATATTGTTTATGTTGTTTTTCAATAGAAACAATTTTTTTGTTTATGTTGTTTTTCAAGTAGTGTCCTGAGTTTTTTTTATGAATAGTGTCCTGTGTTTTTCTGGAACAATGCTTTAAGCATTTTAGCTCTACACAGATAGAGCAAACTTGTTATTGAAGAGCTTAGTTTCAAGCAACAAGAACAGACTCTAATCTATTGTGATAGCTATTTAGCAATTAAGGTATCTGAGAATCTTGTGCTACATATAGATGTAGCATCACTTCTTGAGGAATCTTTACAACGACAGATTCGACTTTCAGCAGAAGCAAAGATAAAGTTGCCTATATAAAATTCCTCAAAGCTACGAGAATTGCTGCGTGTGTACACTTTGGAATAATCATTTTTAGAGTCTGGTGTTTATACAGTTGAAACCGAATGTTTCATAGATCATTTCGGTTTAAGGTAAGGAATGTTGATTTATGTTGTTGGTGACTTAGTGTTCAAGAATTTTAGCCACTTATGATGAACCTGACGTATACATCACAATTCAAGACATGGTGAGACTCCACCATAAAGTTGTTGGAACTGTGACCAAAACTAAGAGGTGACTCATGAGACTACCATGTCATGGACAAGAACAAATCCCTGCTGCGGGCTGTAACAAATCAAACTGCAATTACCATTGAAAAACAATTGCTGCGGCCAAATCAGATATCAGATATATACAATATGCATATTATACATTTGGGACAGGTCTTCACCCTATATGCAATATATTTGGGACAAAAAAAAAAATCATTGAAGGTGGCGCAGACTTGAATATTCATAATATGGAGTTTGCTCTAGACTCCACTACCATGGAAACGTAGTTTCTTTACGGTTGTACCCATCTAATTCCCATTGAAAAACAATTACTCGAAGAAAAATAAAAACAGCGACAAGTAATAACAATTCCAGAGGCAATATTTTTTTTTGATACAAATTCCAGAGGCAATATTGCGCCACAGTTCTGATTATTTATATTTTAATGATACAAAAAGGGCATAACTTGAGACGGGCATTCATCTCAACCCGAAAGGGGAGTAAAAATTTTCAAGCAACACATGTGTGAAAAGCTTTACATGACACAACAGCACGAACAACCTAAGCATGTGAGATATGTCATATGGCAAAACGGCCAAATCAGATATCAGATGTATATATTTAACATTGACAACCCCAACAAAACTGCAGCAACACGTGTTTGCGATCCCACGTTCTCGAAGACGGGATGAACGCTCTAATGACACTCTTATTTGCCGGGAGAAGCAAATCTTGTCCGCTCTCTCTGTCGATGTAAGGCTCGATCATTTGGTGATGATGTCTTTCCCCCCATACCAGCTTGGCGCATCATTTCTGCAATATTGAATTGCATATGTAAGTAATTGAATTACATACCAAATACAGCTAGGTACAACCATATTTTCATCTATAGCATTTTTCAATTATGCGCAACAAAGAAACAACTTCTGAGCCCACACACACACAAATAGTCAAATTTAGCAATAACTCTAGAGACTATAGATAAACAAATAACAAGAGAAAACTTCTGACCTCGTTTTCTCTCAAGCTCTTGGTCCAGCTCTTCTTTCCACTTCCTTTGTCTCTCAGAAAAGCTTAAACTGCAAGTGCAACATATAGCTCTTAAATTACTCCATTTCTGAAAATCATTGATACTGTAAAAAGCAAAGAAAGGCAACGAGTTAACATAAATAAAACCTTGGGCTAATGGGCTCCTGCTGGGAGTCAACTATCAGTCCTTTAAGGGGAGATGCTGGAATATCCTTTGAACTGTGACTATTTACATTTCCACCAGTTGATGGGGACCTGCCATTACTTCCAGGACTTCCAACATTGTCAACTGCTTTAGATGGAGAACTAACTGGTACCCGACTCGGTGACCTGCTTTTAGGAGGTAATTTTAAGTATTGTCGACCCGCAGTATCATCACTTGTGCTATTGATCACATTGGGAGAACAAGATGTATTTAAACTGTTGAAAAACTCTTCATATAAAGGCGTTTGCAGTTTTTTCAGTTCAAGAGCCTGCCATAAACGCACAGTCATCATCATTATGACATGACACAACAATTTCGAGACAAAAAGAGTGGTAGCTCGATTCCTAATAAAATCAATACCTTCTCATCTAAAAAGGCTTTAATTTTTGACTCTGTGAGCTCGTCGTCTTCCTCTGACAAAGATGGCACTGTGGGCAACAAAAATATTTTCTCTCCCTTATCAGCATCTGACTGACTGGGTGACATGTAACTCTCATTAGTGTCAAAACCAACTCCTCGATTTTCCAGTTCTGGACTTGCATCAAATTTACACCCCCAATCATCAGAGGGATCAGACATTGGGTTGAAACTCTACATTAAAAAGTGGAGATTAGTCTTTTGTTGAAAGTGTTGGGACAGCCTGTGCGTAGCTAACAATGACCCGACCCACTGATTAATAAGGATAATTTTGAAAAGTTATTTCGCTCTTTCATTCATTTGTAGCTTTTTCTTAATTGCATGAAGAAACCTATGACAGTAATTATAGGATGGAGAGAATGTTAAATAAAACAAAAAGGACTTGAATGCAAGCACCTCAATATTATCTGGCATCACTGATTTGTATTTGACATCACTCTCTGAGAACTCATCTTTGTCATCAATCTCACACATGTCGTCTTCGTCATTGCCCATTCCCCATAAATGTTCATTTCCCGAGTCTTGCGGATTTACTGTTGAGCAGCCAAGTCTACATAAATCACAAGCACTTGTTAGCCAATATCATATAACTGTGTCACTAGAATCAACAGATAATATACTTAAAGAAACAGCTACTTGACATGTACCATGGAAAAAATGCTAGATCTTACAAATTAAAAAAGGATTCAACAAGTTTCGACACTTACAAGGATTCAACATTCGGAGCACATGATGGTGAAGAATCTCTAAAACTTTCCTGTCAGAGGTGAAAAGTTATGTCTTCAAAAACAATTCCTAAAAGAATCATACAACATTTCAAAGACACTTGAATTATGCATACCATGGCAACCGATGACTGAGGAATTGAATCTGTATTGTCCCCAGTAACAAAGGGATGCTGCAGACCATTACAAACTGAAAGTTAATCTCAATGGGCGGCGAATATTTAATTCAAAACACTGTGAATAACAAAGTAGACTCCACTACTAATCAATCTCAGTACCAAAATGGCTAAATGTTCTAGCTTTCAGATCTAGAGTTAAAACAGAAATGCTCATAGAATCACCTGCAGCAGCTCCGATGCTGATGGCCTCAAAATTGGCTCCCTACAAAAGGATTATATATTTTTAAGTGAGCTCTATAATCTAGCAATGGGCATTTGAAACTTGAAATAAAAGGATCTCTCTATTACACACACACACACAAAAGAATATTAAAACTCATCATTTTTGACAAATTACTTGCGTTATAGGAACAAGCTTAGCAATCCCCCGACTGACCCCCCAAAAAGAGAAACACCCTAATATCTAGTATGATCAAATTTCCTACCTATCTTAATGATAAAAAGAAAGCAGGAGAAAATTAAAGTAACATACTTCTGCAAGCACTTTAATAGAAAATCTTTTGCTCCGGCAGAGAGATGATCAGGGATTGGTGGATGAGACTTAGTAGTCCCTATATGGAAGAGAGCAGCAACCTGAAAGTTCATTCTTTTAGTAGATGTTCAGAGAGCACCTCAAACAGAATTTAAGGAATCATATGTAAAATCACCTCTTGTTGGTATTGCTGGCTCCAGGGAGGCTTTCCAGTGGCCATCTCAATCACAGTACAACCCACGCTCCATATGTCAGCAGAGCTGAAAAAGAAACATCAGCGTCAGCAAACATTAATATTTAGTCTCAAAGGATACAGCGTTAAAAAAAAGACATAATGCACATTACAAAATTAAAATTAAGCATGGCCCCAAGCCTGTATAGAAGAAGCTTCTAACAAATTTCAAAGGTAAAACCCGTGACCTTTAACTCATCAATGACATTAACTTACAAAAAATATCCACTAAATAAGGAACTAAGTGGCATGCATAATAACTGCTTCAAATTGCTTAGGATCAGAAACTTTGAAAAGCACAGTTGGCCTGTGGGTCTCGCTGAAATTCCTGCCGCAGACTTTTTTCTATACCTTGGTCAAAGGTTTCTACTTTTGGAAAATGCATGATGGAACGAAAAATAATTTGTAACTTGATACAAACAAATAGTTGCATAAGAAAGGTCATTTCTATCTCTTATAATTTCTCTCTCTTCCAGCTTTTTCTCCCACTTTATTTTCCATATCTCCCTTTCATACTCATCCGTAGCATTTGTTTATAGCATTTCTATTTTTTTAACAGAAGTCAACACTGCATAACTAAGGCTCTCTAATAATGCAACTCCACATATACCAGACTTGCATTGAATAGCCAACAGTTGGAATCAGAAACCAGTCATTCTCAACTATCATACCAACTACCAAGTGACATCTGACGAAGAACCTTCCGGTTTTAATCACGTCAAAGCATAATCACGTCAAAGCATAATAATAACAGAGAAGAAAATCATAAAATATGTGAAAGGGTTAATGTTCTTACAAGCTATGCCCAGTCTGAAGAATAACTTCAGGAGCCATCCAGTATGGAGTACCCTTCATAGACTTGGCACCAGAAATGGTAGCCTAGAGCAAAACAATGCACCTCTTAAAGAAAGATACAAATACAGGATTCTTCACAAAGGCGATGCAGTATAAATAATATCATAATAGTAGAGTGACAGATAGGAGTTGGATACCAGCTCAACGACTTGTTTGGATGCCCCGAAATCTGCAAGTTTTATGCATCCTTTATTATCTACAAGAATATTGGCCCCCTGAAAATAATATATACTTTAACATCAGTCAACGAAGAAGAACCGTGCTGACATGCATATCAATCAATGACATGATAAGAAAAGAAACCTTAATGTCCCTGTGCATGATTCCATTTTTGTGCAAGTACTCGAGTCCAACCAATATCTGCTTCGTGTAAGTTCTAATGACCTGGTGAAAGAATTAGTATTGGAAATAACTTGGCATATAGAATCATCAAAGCACTTATGGCTCAGTAGCTAAAACTTACAGCCTCGGGGAAAGCGCCAAACTTCCCCAGCAGTGATGATATGGATCCACCAGGAACAAACTCGAGCAGAATATTCAAAGTATCGTCTTCTCTAACCGTGCCCAAATATCTCTACGGAACAACAAAGCTATTCGGTTAAGTTATAGTTTGAGTAAACTAGTTGGTTACTCAATAGCATTCAACAATAGAACATCATACTCACAACAATGTTGGGATGCGAAAGATCCTTAAGCAATTTGACTTCTTCCTCAAGCTCTTTTACGTGAGCCTGTTAGTAGTATGCAAAACATGAATTAAAACAGCATAAGGTCTCTTTGGTAACTTAATCCAGATCTCAAATATAATCACAGTCCAGATTCTGAATCAGGCAATGTTTAAGAACAAAAGAAATAATAGCATTTACATAAAAAGGAAATTGTCTCATCATTTGAGGACAGTGTCAGTTTTGAATCATATAATATGGATTTAGTTTCTTATTTCTACAAGTTTCATGAGAACCATGGTGCACACACACATAGGATGGGCATCTATGCAAGTCCTCTCAATCATACTTTATTTATAATCTTTTGTATAATGTATAATATATAAATAACATATCAAACAATTACATCATGTGATATTAACATGAAGATTATGTATGCCGCATTTCAAAAAAATATGGACATTCATAGGGTTGAAATTTGTAGTCAATCTTTACTTATATTTCAAAAAATATAAATATATACTATATTAAAATGAAGTTGTCTATGAAGTATCAATAATTTTCTAAGTTTTATGAAATTTTACATTAAAATGAAGTTCTATGAAGTTGATCTATTTAGTTAGAACTTTCAATTCAATGGTTAGATTTATTGAAATCTATTCTACAAAAAGTAAAATTATTAAATGAAGTAAGACTCGGAAAACTTATTCCAGGATGAAGTGCACCCCGATTCCCTACCTAAATGAGAGTGTGTCAAAAAAAAAATACTATATGTTTACATTTTACCATTTTGGAACTATGATAGTTAAATACGAAGGACAAAAAAATCAATTGACTGGCACCAAATTGCTATAGTCAATGCAATCAGAAGTAGATGCACAGAGAAATCAATCAAACAACAGACCTGTGCCTTCTCCTTCGAAGCGCTACTTGCTGCGATCAAAACCTGAAAAATCAGACAAGCAAACGAAATCAACTTAAGCTTTAAAACTAAATCGATAACTAGTTCAATTAAAAGTCAATGAAAGACTCAGAAAAACCATGAAACTACTATATCAAAGTCAATTACGAAATCAGCGTAAGGTTAAATATGGAAAAGCGAAGAAAGAAATTGACCTGTTTAACTGCTAGAAGCTCTCCGGAATCGAGATTCATTCCAACGTAAACATGACCAAAGGCACCACAACCGATCAATTCGCCTTTGCGCCATCGGATCGTAGGCGCAGTGTCCTTGAGTTTGGGCGGAGATGGCGGCGATGGTTTAGAGAATACTTTGGAACTACGGATACAATAACTGATCTTATCAACTAGGGTTCCACCGACTCCGATTGAGTGTTGCTCTTCGTTTTCCGGCGAAGGACGGAATACTAGTGAACGGCGAACTGATCCGAAAATGTCTTGCATTTGTGATGATCTCTCTTTCTCTGTGTTTGTGTGAGCGAAAGTGAAGAGTGATAACGAGAGAGAGAGACGTTGTGTCTCGGCAAATAGAGAAACTATACAAAGGAAAGAGGGTAGAGGGAAAAGGTGAAGGGCTCGTTGATATCACTTTTCAAATTTTGGTTCAATTTGCGAATAAAATAAGTTTTTCCGTACTTGTCTACTCTACTATATGAAAAACTATTGCCAGCAAAATCCCTATTTTAGACATCTTATCTTTTATTTTAAGCATTCTTTAGTTTTTTTGCCGACTTGTTTGACGTGCTTAACAAAAAAATAAAGGAACTCCACACTGGCGCAAAAAAAAAGGACAAAAAGCTGCAGGCTGCAGCTATCATTTACTACTTATTTACTACTACTTATTATATATTAAAATAAACTATCAAAAAGCTGCAGCAAAAAAAGCCACGCAGGCTGCAAGAGTAGTAAAAACAAAAATTTTTATACAAAAAAATAAAAACTCACACGGACACAAAGGGACAAACACAATTGTCTCTCTTTTTTTTTTTTTACTTATTTACTACTATTTATTATTTATTATATATTAAAATAAACTAATAACTGTCTCTCTCTTTTTACTATATACACCTATTTACTATTATTATATATTTGATAAGTTTTTACCAAATTAAATCTCACTAACAAAAATAGATTTTAAATAATTTAATTAAAATTATTAAATTAAGATTTCAATAACAATTTTTAAAATAATATATTTACCTAATTTAATGAAAATGTTTAAATTAACATTAAATACTCTACAATCTACGATCTTTGGAACTATTTAAATCAGTCAATTTAATCATTAAAAATTGTCGAACAAAAATGTTAACCACCACAAAAAGTCTTAAATAACTTTTTGTTAATAATTTGTTAAAATCATTAAAATCCTTTTTTACTTAAAATAAATTAGTCGCTATCTCGGTCAAATTAATCATTTTAATCACTATGACCTAGAATTTATTATTTACTATAATATGTTATTAAAACTACTAAAATCAATAAATTTAATTACTAAAAAGTGTCAAAAACATTTAACCACTATCAAAAAAACTACAACGAGAGACTGACAATATTATCGCCAACAAAGAGTCTGAGATTGTGAGCACCAACGGGAGCGCCAACAAGAGTTGCAATAGGGTGCATATCTTATACTAAATCTCATTTTCTTTTTATCTCATTTTTAAATAATTTCATTAAAATCATTCAATTTATATTAAACGATCTAGAATTTACTATTTACTATAATTTGTTATTATAACTTCTAAAATCAATCAATTAATTAATATAAATTGTCAAAAATTTAACCACTATAAAAATTACAACGAGATACCGCCAATGTTATCGACAACATGAGCACCAATAGAAGCTACAATAGGTCGCAATATAAGTTAAATATGGCAACGAGAGACGATAACGAGAGCTACAACGGATCGACAACAAGAGAGCTAATGACAAAGACAAACGGAGGGCCAAATGAGGATGCAAATGGGAGGCCCGGACGGGATGCATATTTTACCTCTAATGTCCCAATACATTATTATGGATCAATTTAATTATCATTCTCAACAGGAATGCATTTTCCACTTTGAATTTCAAATTATATATTTTCGACATTGTTCACAAATTATGAATACCTTCCAAATTACTATTATAAATTCATCACAATACACCGACCATACGGTATCACCCGTGCGTATGCACGGGTAAAAAACTAGTTTGTCAATTAAAAACACCTCGTTTTTCTTTTTGGCCCCTTTTATGGACACTATTATGTCCAAGGTTGCCAAAACCGGGCGAATCCGGGCTGTTCAACCGGTTGAATCGAGAACCGGATCCCCTATCCGGTTCAATTGAACTTGAAAACCGGATTGCATGATAACCGCCAATTGAATCGGATAACCGGGAACCGAACAGGAAACCGCCAAAAATCGAATCTGTCATAAAACCGGATTTTACCTATTTTGTTTAAAAAATGGTATATCATGTTGATTTTTTATAAAAAAAATGATAAATGATGTTAATTTTTTGTATATGGAATATTTTATCTTTTTTTATAATTAAATTTTTTAAATAAATAAAAAATTAATATGTACAGTAATATTATTATAAGAGTACTTATATTGTAACCAAAAAATAACAGTACTTACATTACAGTATTTATTATTATTGAATATTATAATGCTATTATGTGATATTATAACATTTTTTATATTTTTTAACCCTTTATATATTATGAAAAGAATATTAAATAATCTATTTAATTAATTCCGGTTGAACCCCCGATTTAACAGGTTGAACCCCACGAACCTTGAACCACTGTCTCTTCCGATTCAATATCTGGTCCGATTTTGATTACCTGGTTATGTCCATCTTTGACTTCACACTCTCTCATTTCATTGCTTCAAGAACTAGACTAGACTATTGGAGGAAAAATTTTGTGGACAATAAAATCATTTTACTTTTTTTTCTTTTGTAAATTATTGTATTGGTACTTTTACAACCGTAGACAATGATTTATTGGCAAATAACTATAGAAATTTACTGATCAATTTTACAGAGAAGTAAATGACCGCTATATTATATTACCGCAAAAGAGAACACGAGTGATACTCAAAACTATGGTAGGACAAATTGTACGCACATATGAAATTTTGTAAAAGAATGTGTTTTCTCATCTAACTTTGGGTTTTCAACTATGTCCATTTATGATCTACATACACGAAAAATAGCTAACATAATAACAAAGTAAAAGGATAAAAATACTTCAAAAGACTAGTACAAATTTATATAAATAAAGCAAAAACTAAATCAATATTACTCTGAAATTACTAAAGCTTACTTGTCTTAAATTCTAAAATACAGCTTTACATTTGAAGTAAGGCTTAGAAACTGTCCTTCATCGTCATATATCAGTATCTTTAACTCACTACGTGATGTCACTCTTGATATGACATCGTACAACTGACCGTACAAGAAAACCAATCGTTATAGATATATGTCAACATGTTTAAGAGATTATCTGAGCTTTTTACTGACATAGCAAAACAAACCATCATAGGAAACTACCTACGCTAGAACTCTAAAATGAATTTTTGGATGCAGTGGAATGAGTGATAATTTCCACATACAAACTTTCTCCCAAGTCCTACTAATAGCTTTAACCTCTAGAGCATGGTTTCCGTGTTACTGACCAAGAGTTGGGTACTTTTCATAAACCGAGTTCACATAGATTCAGAACTAGTGTTGAAGGTGTATGAACTAAGTTTACACAAACATGATGGACTGTTATTTTCTTTAACATTAATTAACAAGTGTTCTTTTAACCAAAAAAATTAACGTGTGTTCATATGTAAAACCAATATAAACCAAAACACTTGATATGTTGTTGAAGTGTTGCCGTTTACTTGCTTTAGAAACATTACATTACATTACATTGTATAGTAAGTCTTGCTAATGAAAAAAAAAAGTGTTTAGTGAACTTATCTTATATGGTTCGTCTGACTCAACTTGTATTACATAAAAAATCTAGATAACAAATACATCTAGTGTATTATTTTTTTCCTCCAACGAATGCATCTCATACTGAAATTTATTTCTCTAGTAAACATACATTTTTTTTGATAAGTCAAAAGTTAGTAAACATGCATTTAAAAGCATTAACGAAAAAGCTTTCATAAAATGAAAGAACCGCCTTTATTACTTCTTATATCATTGGCTTTTAACAATCAGAATCATATCGACTCGGCCATCTATTCTAGACTATGAAGCCTAGATAGTCAAATGGAAAAACGTATCAGTGTCGAATACGTATCCAATACCTCCCGATATGTATCCATCATCCTATGATCAGATTTCTGTAGTCTCTACTCATTATTTTATTCAGTGTCTCACGTAGAAAAACTGGAGCATGGAGTCAAAGAGGTAAGGGCAGCACAAAGGTGCCGCCGGAGCACATCAACATGAAAATCACTAAATTCTTTCACGGATGATGGGCCTAGTATTGTTCCAAAGCCACTCGCTAGCAGAACCATCCAACAATGGTGAAACCTGTGGATGCATCACCATACAAGATTACAAAATAGAAAATTTGAGTGAGAACCAATTTAAAAGGAAAAGCAGCATGCTGGAGGGTATGGGAGTAAGGGGACTTGCTGGACATTATCATCCTTTTGTTATTGGGGGAAGGGGAGGTTCCATTGAGATTCCAAAGAGAGACGAAGGTCGTACACACAATTATACTTTGCGATGTTTTAGTATACTTAAATTGCTTACTTAAAGTGGGATCAAATTTCTTTATTTTAAATAACACAGAAGAATAGGGATCAGACTGGTAATTAAAAAAAGTACATCTAGATTCTAGATGGATTTTCTCTTACATAGCAGAGCCATTTGTGCATAGCCTTCCAGAGGGAAAGCATTGTGTAAAAGATAGGGAAAAGAGACTAATGAAGAACCAAAATAAGAAAAAACAAAAGGCATGCAGCGGGCAAAAGTAAATACCTTTTCCCAGACCAGTGAGTGGTAGTTGTTAAGCCAATCAATCTCTGTTGCCGATAGCAGAGACACGTCAACCAATTTAATCTGCAAGATATGCCCAGGTTACTAACTTGTATATGAAAGAATATATGGCTCGAATAAGCATTATAAAAGCCCCGGAGAAACTGAGAAGACTGACTGAAAACTAAAAGGAACACTTGAGATCCTCAGGAAATCTATATTTAAATTATAAACGAGGGTATTCAGAATGGAATGAGCAGCCAATTATAATTGGTAAATTTCCGAATATTTTCAGCAATGGAGGTAGAGAGTAACTAGATTAGTTCTAATTTCTACACTGGACTTGCAACTAATGTATTAATAGAGAAGCATAATCAGATATGAATTTAATGAAAGAATCAGCTATTCTACAGTCCCATGCAACAGGACTTTCATCAACCATATATATATATATATATATATAAAATCAGCATGACCAACGTCACTCAGCATACCTGAATGGGTACGTATGTAAGTTTCTCAAATCCCAAGTATTGAACTCCTCCAAATCGATTTGGTGTGTCAGCGCTTCTCACATACAAGAGATTCTGCAAGCTAAAATAGCTTAGTCATTATGCAAGCCAGAAATCCAGAATAGGACTTAAATGTTATTCTGATAATTGAGCAGAGAAAAAAAAAAGGAAAAACACCACAATGCATAACACTTGGTAATCAAGATGGTAACCTGGCATTTTATGTTAACAAACAAATGATTCTACGAATGTTGAAATATATGAAAAATCATGAATCAAGTAATTCATGGAAAGACGCTCATGACTCGTTGAAGGTTTTATATTCCATACATGAAAGATGAAACTGAACTTAGTAAACAGCAAGGAAATCTGGAAAATAGTAATCAAGTTTCAACGGATCTCAAAAGACATCCTCATTCATCAGAGACTGAGCATTCTTTTTGAATTATTTCCACACTCTTTAACTTGCATTTGGAGTATAGGATGAGCTTTATGAAGGAGATAAAACTAATATGATTATAATAACACTTACGAAAATTAGTTGATTGCTAGTCCAAATAATCCAGCACCACTAGAAGCCAGTGCTAACATTTCAGAGCCTGTCAGATAGCTGAAGAGAATATTACCTCAATCCGAATGCCGAAGGCATGGTCTTCATAATAGCCAGGCTCATTGCTAACAATCATGCCATTCACTAGAGGGGTCAAATTTCCAAAGCGGTAACTAATACTTTGAGGGCCTTCGTGGACATTCAATGCAGCTCCTACACCATGCCCAGTCCCTATATAGATAACAGTTAAGCACAATGGTCAATAAATTCATTTGGGTTTTATTTGGGTTTTAAGAAAATGAATAAAAGCCCTCCACTTGAATTAGAAATATACCATGCCTGTAGTCAAGTCCAACTTTCCAAAGAAAAGAACGGGCAAATGCATCCAGCACAAAACCAGGGGTATTTTCTGGGAAGACTGCCTGATCGAGAGCTATATGGCCCTGCAATTAGATATATGGGTTAAAACAGACAATTATTTGAAAAAGTTGAGTTGCCAAGACTAAGTTGTTAGCAGTTAACTCTAAACAAAGCCATCATACACATACACATTCACATACTTAAAGAATAAAAAGGAACACGTGATTGACTTGTGAGGTACTCCCTCTGGTTTTTTACATAAACAACAAGGTACATGTATTTAGTCCAAATTTGGTCAAAAAACATGTATCTTTTTGCTTATAATAAAAAATGGAGTAGTACACACTTATGAAGAAAGTGCAGAAATGAACTTGGGAAAAAGTATAAAAGCAAGATACCTGCAAAACTCGGGTAAAGCATTCTTTCTCTCTTTCTGTAGGCTCACCAAAATGAACTGTCCGTGTTATGTCAGTTGTGCCATCAACATATTGAGCACCACTATCCAATAAGAATAAATTATTGGCATCCACAATACTACAACTCTCTGGTTCTGGTTTGTAGTGTATGATAGCACCATTGGGACCAGAGCCTGAACCGATGATATGAATATATTATAGCTCAATGCAAACATGAGTTGAACCAAAGCTTACATCTATCTGTTTATATAGTTCGTGTAAGAAGATATGGTTTGTAGTGTGTGATAGAACCATTTGGACCAGATGTTGAACCAATTGAATGGATAGATTCTAGCTCAATGTAAAGATGAGTTGAATCAAAGCTTTTATGTATCAACACAAAAAGCATGTAAGAAGATACTGAAAATACTAAAATTAAACTACTGGTAAACATATGTATCATAGAGTAATAACGGCCACATATTTTCATAGTTATCATATTTTTTACACAGAATCACTGAATTGTGTTCCTTCACTGTCCATTTTATTGTAGATACTTTTTTGCTAATATTTCCCTATCTAATTGACAGTTAAATAAATGTTTGGAAAAACTGCAGTAGAATCTTTTTCATGTTTCTTTAACCATATTTAAATGAAAAAAATTGTCGATCTATTAAAGTACCACTTATGGTGTCAAAGCTAGTATCCAAGAAACCATCTTGTTTTGAGCGAAACTCGAGAAGTTTGTCTGAAACTTCTACTTCTGTCAATATCCTGTCCTTAGTTATTTCTGTCTCTAGCCAATCCCAGAACTGAGTAAGGGCAGCAGCATCCCTGAAAACGATAAAATAGCAGTTAAATATATGCTGAAAGAAAGCTTCGATATGTGACTCTCTTATATGAATTCAACACTCTTAACAAACACTTAAGAATATTCAGCACATGGAATAAAAAACGAAGCAACCGACGAAACAAGGCTGTATGAGTTTTGTGTTCTCTTTACATGTAAACCAACTCACCCACCATAAAAGAAAAATGATTTGAAAAATAAAAGGTAAGTGGCAAGTAGTTGGCCACAAGCTCTTTCATAATTTATGAAAACTACAGACCAATTTTTTTAATAACTGAAACAGCGTCCAATGCATAGATTAACTAGGACATTCTGTGGTTTTAGTATGTACGATAACTCCAATTTGAAAGAGATCATCAAGATATAGAAATCAAAACATGCAAAAACAACATAACTAAGGTAAGTTATGATCACCTCAAATGACAATTTCGCATTCCTTCTAATTCCATTTCATTTTTTATGGCCTTTGCTAGAGGAACCGGAGAGACTTTTTGGACAGCAAAGGGTCCATCCGAGTGATCAATGGATCCATCAAAACCTTTGTTCCCAGTTTTGTGTTTACTTTCATAGTTCCGATAATATCTGTCACAGGCAGCTTTATAGGCATTTACAATAGCGGCATTAACAGATGAAGTATCCAACCAAAGGACGGCCCTTCGTGCTGCCAAACTGAAAGAAATTTGAGCTCAGTTCCAAAAACAGTGCTGCTTTTACAAACAAAATAAGTAACCATAAAAGGCTGACACAATGAAAGCTACTATTTCAGAAAGCCACCTTGGCCTATCTACTGCAATATTCTTGGACATTTCCACCAAAAGATGTGAAAAATGGGAGGGTTGTGAGAAATTTGAAATACACAAAGACTCTCCATAATTACCTTTCAATTTCAGATATAATTGAATTGTATGGCCTGATCTCTATGTTTGCTTTCTTCAAGTGATCATCCACCTCTTTAGTAACTTTTGAATCATCAATAAACAGTTTTGCTCCACCAATCTCCACAATCAAGTATGCATACACAACAGGTGAATGTGGGATATCACTGCCTCTCTTCAAAAGAAAAAAACTCAAAAGTTACTCTTACTGACTGAGCCATTAATAGAGAACTGTGGAAGTGAATCAATAAGCTAATTATTAAACCCAACCAAGTATTTTGAATAAGATTTTGAAAGAAGGTTTACAAGCATATATTGTTGTACAGAAACAACCATCAGTACATCAAGCCAAAATAAGGTGTAAGGTGTTGAGACTTGAGATCCATTACCAAGTTCAACAACCATGCAATTTCATCAAGCGCAGAGATGACAATTGCAGAAGAACCAGCCTTATCAAGTTCCAATCTCAGAGACGACAGTTTCGATGCTACATCTAAACCAGCATACTGTAGGCCGTGCACTCTAACCGGCTTATTTGGAGGCTCCAGCCTATATTCTTTCCATACTTGATCTACAAGATTTGAATCGTACAAGTAAACAAGCTCGTGGTTTTTCTTAGAGATGATCTGCTTAAGTTCTTCTGCAGCATCCGAAGTAAAAAGAAACTGCCTCCTTAACAATACAGAAGATAACATCACATCAGGCACGGTTAATAAAAGTAAAAAATGAAACGCAAGAACATCGTTAGAATAGAAGGTGCATTGTTACTCACAGGATCAATGCCCACTCTGCCACCTGGAGCCAAAACATCATTGAGCCACTCACTAGTAGTAGGGACTCCCGGATTCCCCGCTCGCATAAGAATCCAACTGGAGTTTAGTTGCGTCTCCGCCTACAATGAAGTATAAAAAACAATTTAGACTTCATCAATGCTAATGAATGATTTGGCTCCCCAACGTGAGCTTTAGAAGGTAAATTAAATAATCTCAACCATTCATTTATCAGTCAATCAATAAACAATTACGAGCACATGTATAAAAATGATCTATCATCTCTTGAAAGCTTGTCCAACACCAAAATGACCCTAACACATGTGGTTAGAGTCAATCACTTCTATTTTCTCAATTACTGTTTGTGTCTAAGTCGTGTCTGGTGTTTCTATTTGTGTTAGTGTTTTATATGATAGTTATATTGGGATATAAAGTTTAGAGCAATTCATTTTAAAGTAGTTAAATGTGCTAATGAAATATGCAGTGTTGAAAGAATGAAGAAAGAGAATTGAAAAGAGATTGTCAAACTAACCTGGAGAAAATATCGGCCATCAGTCCAAAGAGCGGCTTTATCCTTTGTAACAACGGCGGTTCCAGCACTGCCAGTAAAACCCGATATGTATGCTCTCCTCGCGTAACATTCAGCAATGAACTCACTCTAAATTCAAATTATTAAAAATCAAAATACATAACATGAGTATGTTAGTTTAAATGAAGCAAAACGGCGACGTTTTAAAAGGAAAGGAAGCAAGTTAACCTGGTGAGCGTCTTCAGAAGGGATGATGTAAGCGTCGATGGAAACATCAGGTTTAGAGAAGAGGTGTCGGAGGGCGGCGAGCTTGGGGTCGGGTTTGGAATCGGCGCGGCTCTTTTTGATTTCGGAAGATGGCTTAACTCTGATGGAACTACAATTGCGGATGGCGAAGAAAGGGGGCTTGGTATGAGATTTGAATTTGCAGAAGAATGGGTTGAGAGGAAGAAAGGAAGGGTGGATTGAGCTACTACTAAGGAAGGCTCGCTGCAATGCTGTTGCAGTTGCCGGTGATGATAGCGAACGCATATTAAGTGTTTGTTAAATGGTCACCGGTACCGGTAACGGAATGCCAGACACACAAACAACAAATACTCCGTCTGGTTGCAAATATCGTGAGCAAAGAGTTTTACTTACGAGATAACGTTCTGATTATGTGATGTGCTAATTGCTATGGTTATGTGGTGTGCTAATCTCAAGTCAAACTTGCCCTTTGATTTTGTGATTGGAGAATTAAGCCTTATTTGTAATTTTACTTTTTAGCTTATTGAAATTGTTTATTTTGGTTAGAGCATCCACAATTGTGTTACTTATAGTATTTTTTTCTTATTAAGGATGATCTTTAATAAGAAATATCATTATATGACGAGAAAAAGTTTTTTCTTCATATAGAGAAAATTCTCAGACAAAAGACTTTCTCTCTTTGCTTAGCAGTCTCATTTAAAAAATTGTGAGTTATTTGTTGATAAAATGATGATGTGTAGTTATTTGTTGGACTCATTTAAGAAATTTTTTGAAGGTATTGCATTAGGGGATTGAGTGCTTATTAGGTATTAGTATTAAAAAAATATAAAAAAGTGATGTGTACACGTGGAGTCCATTTAATGACTCAAATGGAGAGTACTCCACTGTGGATGCTCTTAGGAGAATTCTTTGGTGGGTATCTGAAAGTAAAATTAGTACAATATTTAAATTTATTTTAAAATATTTATTATATATAAAAAAATGAGATGTCATTGAGTAATTAAATAGTGGGTATTATGCACAACAAACTCAAAGGGTACGAGAGTATTCACAAGTTAAGTGATAGTTATATTGCGGTGTTCATTTTGCTCTAATAGGCAATAGCTATGATCCATATCCGCGATAATTAAGTCCACTTATGACAATCACGCCTTGATAGCTCAAATTCACTTGATCGATCCAACGACTCTGAGTTGGCACAGATCCCTATAAATACAGACTCGTCTGTCCAAAAAAAGGTACACTTTCATTTCCTCCTACACTCAACTATTCTCAGTAATGACTTGAACATCATAGTGGTTTTGCAAGTACCCCGGAATCACTTTGAACTCAACTTGGACAATGGGAAACCTACCAGCTGCAGTCCCTACAAACTACAAGGTACATAACACATTAGTTTTAGATTTACAAATCAACTTTGATCGATTGATTACAAATTCTATTAATGATTTGGGCGTCAATGTTGCAGGTCAAATGCATGGGTAGTTCGGTCACTTTGATTTTATCATATTTGTAGGCATTTTGTCGTTTTATGCTATTAACATGGGTGTTGTGAGTTTCACTACAAGAAAAATGGGTTTTTTTGGCGGATTTTTCCGCCAAAAAACACCCAAATCCGCCGCAAATACAGTGTGTGTTTTAGTGGATTTTTCCACCGATAAAAGGTCGGTGGCAACGTATTTCGTGGAATTTCACGCGTTTTCCGCGATTTTAAGTCATTTCCATGGATTTTTGCGGGAATTTATATGATTTCCCCAAGATTTTCTCGCGGAATTTTGCACTTTTTACGGATATTTCCGCTAAAATATTTTTTTTTTTTTTTTTTTTTTTTTAAAATCCGCCATAAATACATTAAAATCCGCCAAAAAAATTTTTTTTTTTTTTTAAAAAATCTGCATAAATACATTAAAATCCGCCAAAAAAATTTTTTTTTTTTTTCAAAAAAATCCATAAAATAACCTAATTTCACTGAAAAATACTTTTTTTTTTAAAAATTTAAAACATTTTAAAAATTTTTATAAACGTTTTTAAAATTAAATAAATTTAAAAAATATAAATAACATATTTAAATTAAAAACTCAAATAGTAATAAAATGTTTTTAAAAATAAATAAATTTAAATTAAAAATATAAATAGTAACAAAGAAACAAAAATCACCAAACTCAAACAAATCTTAAACAAACAACACCACAATTAGTAACAAAGTATAAGTTAAAACAAAATATAACTTAAAACAAAGTCTAAATTAAAACATACCTTCAAAACAAATTTGAGAGAAGTGTTGAGAAATAGTAAAGATTTAATGTGAGGATTGTTAAGAGAGTGAAATGGTGAGAGAGTGAAGTGTTGAGAGAGTGAAATGTTGAGAGAATGAAGTGTTGAGAGAGTGAAATATTGAGAGAGTGGTGAAAGTGAATTGTTGAAATCAGATTTATTAAGGGAGGATGAAGAGAGCCGTTGGAATCGAGGTCATTTTCACGATTCTTGGCTTTTTTTAGCGGAATCAAGATTGCTTTAACCGAGGTAGTCATTTTTGGCGGATTCCGAGGTCATTTTCAGCGGAATTAAGATTGTTTTGACCGAGGTCATTTTCGGCGGATTTTGTTGGTTTTTCGGCGGATTTTTAAATAAAAAAAAAAAAAAAAAAAAAAAATTTGGCGGATTTTAATGTATTTGAGGCGGATTTTTTAAAAAAAAATATATATATTTTTTTTTTTTTTTAAAATCCGCCGCAAAGACATAAAAATCCGCCAAAAAAATTTTTTTTTTTTTTTTTTTTTAAAATCCGCCGCAAACGTCAAAAATCCGCCAAAACTTTTCTGGTGGATTAAATCCCCCACAAATGTCAAAAATCCGCCGGAAAGTTTGTGGGGGATTAAAATCCGCCAGAAAGTTTTGCCTTGGATTTTCAGTTTTTCTTGTAGTGTTTGTTCACAGATTCATTCGTTTTGTTTTTAGCGATTTTGAGTTTGTATCACTTTCGGTACACTCTCCTATTTTCTAATATTTTTCGTTAAGACATTCTGTCAAACAAATAAATTCGAGAGGTGTGAGATAAAATGACTCGAATTAGATATTGAGTTCACCAGTTGACAGGTTTACATTGCAAACCTCTATTTGTGTGCTATTCGGGATGGGTGGTGGCAAAGTATCAAAATTCAACTGCATGATCAAACGAATCAAGGATTCTAGGTGATCGCTCAGTCGAATTAGAGGCGCCTAACGTTCGGACAATGCACGAAAAGCACGCCCAGACAGGGGAGAACATCGTGAATCCTCCAAACGCCTCGCACTGAGGGTTTTTGAAAAGTAAAAACAAACCGAGAAATCCACATAAATTAGTCCCGGGAGGGGGTGGCATTAAAAATACATTGTTCACTGCTGTAAATATGTTGCGCTGAATTAAAATAAGTTTGAAAATATGTTGTGTTGAATTAAAATAAGTTTGAAAATACAAAAGAGGGGGTGGCATTAGAAATACATTGTTCACTGTTGTAACCAGAGATCCAATGTATTTAGATGTGTTAGGCGTAATGGGTTAGACTGACTACACTTGACTCGACACTGTCCCCCATTACATTACCCACGCCTTGGCATGATGATCTTGTCCCTTTTTTCAAATTCTAAAGCTTTCTCAAAGCTGTAAAGCGTTCAACTCCATCGAACTTCGTTACATTACAGTTACTCCAGTATTTCCAAACTCAGTAAACTGATCTATCATGGCGATCATAACCGAAGAACCAGACCAACAACCACCACCACCACCACCACCCAAACAGTCGCAGATCCCAGACCCTCCAACCACCTCTCGCCGCCAAACTCAACCGCCCAATCCATTCTCTTTCTGGTTCTACTTAACTCTCTCAATCTCTCTCATAACCCTCATCTTTCTCTTCACTTCTTCCCTTTCCTCACAAGACACCAAAACATGGTTCCTCACTTTACCCTCCTCCCTCCGCCAACACTACTCCAAAGGCCGCACCATTAAAGTAGGTCCCACTCCCAATCACCCACCAATCGAAATCTTCACCGTACAAGAATCTCCCACTCCCGCACCTTCAGAAACCGTTCTCATTGTACATGGTCAAGGTCTCAGTTCATATTCTTATCGTCAACTCATTCAATCTCTAACTACCAAAGGATTTCGCGTTATCGCAATCGATTTACCTGGAAATGGATTCTCAGATAAGTCTATTGAAGTTTCAGTTGAAAGTTCGAATGGGATTTTAGCTAGGTTTAGTTATGTTTACAGTGAAATGCAAGAGAAAGGTGTGTTTTGGGCGTTTGATCAAATCGTTGAAACTGGTCAAATTCCTTATGAGGAAATTCAAGCTAGGATGTTAAAGAGGAAAGTGAGAAAGCCTATTGATTTTGGTCCACAAGAAATGGGAAGAGTTTTGGGACAGGTAGTTGAGACTTTAGGGTTTGCTCCTGTTCATTTGGTTTTGCATGATTCAGCTTTAGGGTTGAGTACTAATTGGATTTCTGAGAAACCAGAATTAGTGAGAAGTTTGACGCTTATTGATACTGCTGTTTCAAATTTAGGTGCTTTTCCTGTTTGGGTTTTGGAGATTCCTTTGATTAGGGAACTTGTTTTAGGGTTTCCGTTGGTTTTTGGAAAGGTGGTTAATTTTTGTTGTTCTAAGAGGATTGGAGTTTTGGATGTTGATGCACATAGGGTGCTGTTGAAGGGTAGAGATGGAAGGAAAGCTGTTGTGGCTATTGGGAAGAATTTGAATTCTAGCTTTGATTTAGCAGAGTGGGGTGGTTCTGATGGATTGAAAGATATACCTATGCAATTGCTATGGTCTCGTGATTGGTCCGAAGAATGGAGCCGCGAGGGGAATCGGGTTGCTGGTGCTCTTCCTCAGGCCACTTTTGTTACACATTCTGGAGGCCGGTGGGCTCAGGTCAGTCTGCATAAGATTCATTGCTTCATTTTATCTTAATTCTCATGTCTGTGCCATGATGCTTGTGCCTGTTTTTATTTTTCTTCATTTAGAACTAGAATTGTCGAATTGGATTGAGATGAATGTCTGGAGTAAATGCAAACGGGTTGAATTGCACTAAGAATTTGGGATTTTTGAAGGATTTGTATTCTTCCTTGTGAATGAGCGGGCTACTGCTATATCAATAATACGAACCAAACAATTGGGCGTGAATCGATTGAGGTAATTTGGCCGCCCGGTGAGCCATTGAGAGTTAAAGAGTGCCAATTATTTCCCGAATCTTCTCCCTTAATTTTTAAAGCCCAGACAAACTTGAATGAGGCCTTTCCCAACACTATTGTTCATAAACATTGATCGAATGTGCAATAATGTCGGCATTAGATTTTGCGTCTGTGACTATGCAACATTTGTCTAAACTTTCCTGGAGACTCTAGGTTGCTATACTTCGAGAACAATAACGGCAATCCAGTCTTTTTCCATTAACATGGATCCAATCACACCATAATGCCTGTCATGTCATCTACTAAGTTTAAAGATGGATTATTTACCTCTAAATTTCTCTAATTTTTTTGATCTATAGCTAAGCTGCCATTAGCTAGTGAGTTTATTTAGATTTTTTCTAATCTTGCATAAAGAATGAATCATATGCTCCATTCTAATCTAGAGAAGGTCCCTTTTCTGTTACCACAACTTTCACTCATGAAAACCTCTCCCGTATCTGCATCTGCATAGTGTTTCCTATTTTTGACATTCTGGAAAAGTTCTATCTATATACTTCTCATAGATCTGCCTGACATCAACTCATCATTGGCCTTCTCTTATACTTAAGGAGGTTTTCATTGGATTTGCAAATGCATAGAATTTTTTTGAGCATCTTACTCTCCTGTTATACACAACCCTACAATTTGTTTGCAGAATGTAGAGAAGTCTTTCCAACATTGTCCTCCCCCATCCCCCAAACCCTCCTCTGCGTGCTCAATACATTTTTCCCCACCAGAGACGTAAACGTGATGAACTGAAGTTCAGACGTCATGCAAAAATTCAAGAATCGATTAATGAATTAATTAGAGCTTAATGAACCCGATCAATCTAGTAAACAAAGAAGTAAAACCCAAAATGAGCTTAACTTGTGTATATTGATAATTCAAGTAGAGATGTACAGCAATTCAAGGTGAATTGCTGCTACAATATACAGAATTAAGGAAAGCTCAATGAAACAGTGACTTATGGCGCTTGTAGAGGCCAAAACTCTCCTAGGAGATACTACTCCAATGAAATCACTAGCTACCCTCCCACTACTACCGAATCTCCTATTTGATTACATCATTCTCTCTCTTCACACGCCCACAACGTGCTGCCAGCTCAGCACGGCGCCAAAACCACTACTAACTCATGATGAGTTAGTTACTAGGGCTTGATTCCCTACAACATGACCCACCATACTCTTCTTTTCTTTCGTGTATAAACTAGCCCTTTATACTATCAATACCCCCAAGACTCTCCTTGTCCCCAAGGAGGGCTTCAAACTCTGGAAACTGTGAAAGCATGTCTTCAAGCAGTTCCCACGAATTCTCATACTCCGGTAGGTCTTTCCATTTCACTAACACCTCCAATTTTCCCTGATCATTCTGTCTCGTAGCCAAGGCAGCTTCTGGCTGAGGTTCCAGCATCCACTCTTCATTCAAACACTGTGGTAAGGGTTGTGGCAGCACATCCGGTTTGATGGCTTTCTTCAATAAAGCAACATGGAATACAGGATGAACCTTACTGTCTGCAGGCAGCTGGAGCTTATAAGCCACTGCACCCACCTTCTGTATTACTTCAAAAGGACCATAGTACCGTGGGCTTAACTTTTGATTCACCCTCTTAGCTAGACTCCTCATTTTATAAGGTTGAATCTTCAAATAAACCTTGTCACCAATCGCAAATTTTCTCTCTGCGATGCTGCTTTGAAAATATGATTGCTCCTCCCAACTCATCCAACAATTCATCTATGAAATGGAAATTTGTTAGAATGGTTACCTTGTTAAGGCTCTATAATTTTCTCCACCCTCCATCCTTCTTCTTCACCAATATAACAGAGAAAGGGCATCTCACAATACTCATCATTTCTTCCACAATTCTTTCAATCTCATTTTTCGATAATGTTACTACATACGCAGGGATACTCGCTCCTCGCTTTCGCTCAATCATATGGTCATGTTGCCTCTTGGAGGTTTGTTTCCTCAAATTCATCTAGCAGAATGTAGAGAATTGCAACATATAAACTTCACAGTTGTATCGCCATTTGGATTTCCAACATTGTCCTTCCACATCCCCTAATTCAAATAACCAATCCATGCCCAATACCCCAAATCATTTCCCCAACCTTCCCTCTACTCTTAATCTTCTCTTCCCCACTCTGCTCAATCTCAATTTCATCTTTACCCCACCAAAGTCAGCACCATCTTCCTCCAATCTCACCCCAAACCTTGAAAGATTTATTAGAACTCGCCCCTCCCTCGCTCTGCAGTAAACGTGATGAACTGAAGTTCAGACGTCATGCAAAAATTCAAGAATCGATTAATGAATTAATTAGAGCTTAATGAACTTTTTTTTTCTTGGTTTTGCTTAAAGAGCTTTCTCTTCCTACGCGATGACAACCGCGCATCGCTTCTACTTCGCGTGATCCGTATACGTCAATCAATGAAAGCTGAAAAATCTTGCTTTCTAACCTCCCTTCTTTTCTTAATCCTCTTGGCAGCAATTCAAGGTGAATTGCTGCTACAATATACAGAGAATTAAGGAAAGCTCAATGAAACAGTGACTTATGGCGCTTGTAGAGGCCAAAACTCTCCTAGGAGATACTACTCCAATGAAATCACTAGCTACCCTCCCACTACTACCGAATCTCCTATTTGATTACATCATTCTCTCTTCTTCACGTGTTTTTTTGTGTTTGCGTATCACATAAATCACCATTTTACTAAGTGATAAATATTCTTCTTTTTGCTAATAAAGCTAATTCAGTTTGTTGTGATCTTAGGAGGATGTAGCAGTTGAGATAGCTGAAAAGATTTCTGACTTTGTCTTGTCGCTACCAAAGACTGTCAAAAAAGTTGAGCAAGAGTCCTCCACGCCCGACCACATCGACAAAGCAAAAAGTGATGGTCATGATCATCTTGACCATCATGAGGACGGTCACGAACACGATCGCCATGATGATGCTCGCATCGATGGAGCTGGTGATTATATGGACGCTTATGGGCTTGGTCATGGAGCTCATGGTTGGTGAAAGTGATCATTGGACCGATTGTGCTGAGGAAACACTTTATCTAACTGTAAAACTAACTACATCTTTGAGTGTGTTGTTCTCTTGTGCTCTCATCTGGAGCCATTTATTGTGTTTGGATTTTGCAACAATTTTTGGAATTTGTTTGGCGAGATGAAATGTTAGTCAAATGTACTTGTAATTTTAGCAATTTAGATGACAGAGTAGTGTTTGATGTACTAATTATAATCTCATAGCAGAAATATGAGAATATATTATACTCTGAGAATATACGTACGTTTTTAAGGTGAGTGTGTTTGAATATACTCTTGTCCTCAAATACTCCATTTGAATTTGGATGTGCTCTTTTGGCGGGATCATGGGTTGACTCTCTAGACCCAACCTATTCTGCCATCTTTAGCTTATCCTTATCTGAAAGATCAATAAATTAAAGATTCCATGTATGTAGCATCGATTGTTGGCATTTTCTTTTTTCCCTTGTTACACACAATCAAGGTCGTTTAATTGTATAAGTTGGGGCAATAAGAAAAGGGATATGAAAGTGATGGAGAGTTGATGAAACCCTCCAATCCAAGTAAGGGGAGTAATAGCAGCATTGAAATTTTAGCACGCTTTCTGCCAACAAACTACGATAATAAATGTTCCGTCAAAAATGAAACTCGTGAACAAGGCGTCAAGTTTCCACTAATGCTCTTAGATTTTTTTGGTTACAAAACAGTCAGGGACGGAGGAACGTATATTGTTCCCATGGCTGGAGCCCCCCTGTCTTTCAATACTTGTAGCATTTTATAATAGTAATACATATATTTGATATACTTATATATAGTATTTGATAATTATGCTACTGATAATAGGCACTATTTACGTTTACCGCATAGGCACTTTTTTTTAAAGCTCCATTGAGTTTTTCAAACTAATCTAAAACAAACATATACATTATTCATAATTAGTTTTTATAGGATTCTTTAGGCATAATCAATTTTTAAAGTGAGACCCACAATAAGAAGTTAGAGGTCTTTTCTGGCCTAATTTACTTTTATATACTAAACAATACCAAAATAAATATTAAATGCATATTTTGATTGAGCAATAAGTTAGAGGTTTTTTCTGGCCTAATTTACTTTTATATACTAAACAATACCAAAATAAATATTAAATGCATATTTTGATTGAGCAATAAGTTAGAGGTCTTTTCTGGCCTAATTGAGGCCTAATCTCGCCCCCGCAGCCAACCATTGCTGGCTCCGTCCCTGTTTAGGCATAATCAATTTTTAAAGTGAGACCCACAATAAGAAGTTAGAGGTCTTTTCTGGCCTAATTTACTTTTATATACTAAACAATACCAAAATAAATATTAAATGCATATTTTGATTGAACAATAAGTTAGAGGTCTTTTCTGGCCTAATTTACTTTTATATACTAAACAATACCAAAATAAATATTAAATGCATATTTTGATTGAGCAATAAGTTAGAGGTCTTTTCTGGCCTAATTGAGGCCTAATCTCGCCCCCGCAGCCAACCATTGCTGGCTCCGTCCCTGAAAACAGTATAGATGAGTTAGATCCGAGAATTCGTTAGGTAAGCTTCAGGGTAGGTCTTAAGACTCTTAAGCGCTTTTGGAGGTATTTACAAATCATCTATTAAAGATGTTCAAACACCGACAGCTGAAGTTGAACCCACACTTTTGCCGGATGTGAACCAACTCCTTACCAATTGAACCAACATTCATTGACTTAATGCACTTAGATCATAGCATGAGTATGTTGTTCTTATCGTAGAAAAATTATATGACAAAATAGAAAAAGGGGGAGAAATATTATATGAAATTTTTAATTGCTCTTATTACCATTTACTTGTAATTAAATAATGTAAATTAAAGACTTAAATATATGTTACCCCCTGCAAATATACCAATTATCCATTTACCCCCTGTAAAAATAAAACTTTTAAAAAAGACCTTGCAAATATAAATTATTTCTAGTTACCCCCTCACATTAGATTTTGTTAATAAATTAGCTATAAATATATGTTACCCCTTGCAAATATGTTCATTATCCATTTACCCTCTGCGTAAATATATGTTACCCTCTGCAAATATTTTCATTATCCATTTACCTCCTGCAAATACGTTCATTATCCATTTATCACCCTGCAAATAATAAATGTTTCAACATACACTTATGCTGTTAACAAAATCTAACAGCAGGGGGGTAACTAGAAATAATTTATATTTGCAAGGTCTTTTTTAAAAGTTTTATTTTTACAGTGGAGTAAATGGATAATTGGTATATTTGCAGGGGATAACATATATTTAAGCCTAAATTAAAATAAATAAATTATTGCATAAAATTTCTGAAAATAATATTATGATATGATTTTATTTTTTATTTGTGACTCATTTTTCTTAAAATAATAATTTAAAACTCATAATCAACATCTTTTCTCTGATTTTCTTCTCTCATGCATATACAAAATATTTTTTGTTTATATTTTCTTTCTTTCACTTTTTTCTCTGTCAAAAGTGTGCGTCTAGAAGAATTGATTTTGTTTGGATAATAAAATAGATTTGAGATTTGCTTGCAGGTTAATTAACCAAATTAGACCATTTCAAGCAATGGATATTTGGTGTTGTTCTAATTTTCTGGCCGGTGAGAAATTATATTGTTTTTAATGAGAAGAAAGTAAAACAAAACAAAAATTAAGCAAAAGATGTATACAGATTATGTATGTTTGTATAATGGATAGTATATCCGCAAATATATACATTTCTAATAAATAAAAAAATACATTTTCTAAATTTATTTATTTTACGATTTTACATTTCCTAATCAAACACGCAACATTCGTTCGCAAAGCACAATGTTTGAGTACTTTTCTTTTCTAATACAAAAGGAAATTATTCAAAAATTACGAAAATAAATCATAGTTGACAATCCGAGAACTATTAAGGCAAGATCGTTGACTACTGGTGGGAAAATTTTATTCCCACTATTTATCATTATATCTCTTATTTTGTATCCCATTGTTTACCAATATACCCACACTCTATATTTTTGGACCGACATACTCTCACTCTATATTTTGTACCCCACCATTTACCAATATACCTCTCATTTTGTACCTCACTGTTTACCAATATACTCGCACTCTATATTTTTGGACCGACATACCCCTGACAAATTTTTTATTTGTCCAACACTATTTTTTTTTATCCACTTTTGGTGGGAAAATTTTATTCCCACCATTTACAATATACCCCTCATTTTGTACCCCACTCCAATATACCCCCATTCTATATTTTTGGAACGAAATACCCTGACAATTTTTTTTTTGTCCAACACTTTTTTTTTATCCACTTTTGGTGTCAAAATTTTATTCCCACCATTTACCAATATACCTCTCATTTGTACCCCACTGTTTACCAATATACCCCCACTCTATATTTTTGGACCGACATACCCCCACTCTATATTTTGTACCCCACTATTTACCAATATACTCCTCATTTTGTACCTCACTATTACCAATATACCCCCACTCTATATTTTTGGACCGACATACCCCTGGCAAATTTTTTTTTTGTCCAACACTTTTTTTTATTATTAAAATGTACCCTTCATTTTGTACCCCACTGTTTACCAATATACCCCCACTCTATATTTTTGGACCGACATTGTTGCCTCATCTCACCAAGGGCTATTGATGTCTCTTCGTCTTATATATATGTGTTGCGTATTTTTATACTCCCCTTATAAAATGTTAATGTTTTTTCGAAACTACATATGTAGGTCATATAAACAAGATCGGACCACAATATTAATTCTCGCTGATCTTGAAGTTTTCTATTTCTTTTACGTAATCTTAAAGTTTTCTTTTGACATTTAAAGGAAGGTTATGTGTGTGAATAAATCAAATTATGAGACGAAAGGAGAAAATTATAGTACTACTAATAAATAATAGAGTAGACAAAGGTGCAGAAGACATTAATGCAAGGTGGCAAATATCATATCAACATAATTTTGGTGCTGAATTAATTCTTTTGGGGTGTTATTCTTGTACTCAACTTCATCTTCAATTAATTTGGTTATACAAAAAATAAGGAAATAATATTGTAGATGTTGATGTTTTTTATTTATTATATTTCAATGTGTTAACACTTGAAATTGCCGAGTTCGTAGCCGAGGAGGTCTCAGTCGAGTTGAGAGTTCAACCGAGTTTACATGATCTGATTTGTTCATATTTCCGGCAAACCAGAAGCCAGAGGGCTAGTAAATAACCCATATTTCTCCTATCCCCATCTATATTCCTATACTATTTTTGAGTAAGCAACTTCAAAAGAAATTTTGGTAGCCTATGCAGATTGTAGTCAATAGGATAAGCCTCGTGAGGAGAAGAAAATGTATGTTCTACCCGATGCTAAGATGAGTTTTGATCAGCTGAGGATCATCAATTCTGATGAAATTCAGTCTTTGTGAGGCCAATTAAGAGAATGGAGGAAGAACCCTGATTGAAGAAGATTACTCTTAAGAATCTATAGAAGAACCTGAATGTGTTGCTCAAGCTTAATCCTTATGCTAAGACTATCATGAGGATGACTCTACTTGCCGAAGCTCAGTATCTTGACCGAGCAATTGCTCAAGGGATTAGTAGTTGGAGACTTAGTTGCTAAGGATTTTGCAGTCAAGGGTATTATTACTAATGCAAAGAAGTTACTTTGGGAGCAAGCAAAACATGTGGAAATTGGGTCGAAGATTTATGTTCTTTAACTAGTCATAACTCATATTGAGTTTTTTTAGAAGGAATGCTAATAATATTTTTTATACTCTTGCAGGGATTACCTTATTCACGGCTAGTTCTCAAATTTATTTTGATATTCCTACCGTTTTTGTCAATTATTTTAATGAAATGAATTGATTCTTTGCTATAAAAAAATTGACCAAGAAAATAAAACATTATCATTTCAAGGAAAAAAAGGAAATAGTTTTTTTTTTTGAGAGGATCATTTTGATTTTTATGAGAAACTAGATTATGTGAAAATTATATAAAAGTTATTATATAAATAAAATAAGTCTCAATTTGATCCCTAAAGTATTACTCACTCTCTATTTGGTCTATAAACTATAAAACTAAAATAAATAGTGCATAAACTATTCTAAATCCATCAAGGTAGTCTCTAAACTATCACAAATTTTTCTATTTAGAAAGTAATTGAGAGGCTAAATTGACGAGTCTAGAATAATTTAGGGATTTCTATTATATTTCTATAGCAAATAGACAATCAGGACCGTTAACTTTAATATGACAATTATTATTTAATGTTCTCACAATAATCAAGTGTTCTCACCCGAGTCATTCCATATATATATATATATATATATATATATATATATATATATATATATATATATATATATATATATATATATATCTCTCTCATTACAAAATATAAGCAAAAGTGGGTCAACAAAAGTTTATGTATCTAGTTTCAAATTTGGTCTAGATACATTAACTTTTATTAACCTATTTTTGCTTATATTGGGTAACTGATGGAGTATGTGTGTATTCTCTTTTATTTAAAAAATAAACCCTCTATTTATTATGTGAAAATCATAATAAAAATAAATGAGCTGCATATTAAGATGTACAAGAAATATTAATTACAAATAAATCTAGCTTCCCTTCCTACATGTAAATATTTCGAGGTAAGATCTTCTCAATTTTGTAAAAATAGAAAACTTTATGACTACGATTTTGGGTGAATAAATACTTATTATAAAATTATAAAAGAGTATATAATAAAAGAGATCTCACATCTTATAAGTCGGTTTGGTAGTTTTGAGTTAGGCTCAACCAATTCTAAGATGGTAATAGAACCTATTTTAAATCCAGCGCACCACCCACTATTATTACCCATTCACTAAACTCAATAGTGCGACGCGTAAGGACGTGTATTGGGAGAAACTCAAGTCCCACATAATTGGCTAAAGATAAGGTTTCAAAAGAGTATATAATGAAAGAGTAGACCCATACTTTCTACAACTCTCCCCCTACTTATTAGGGAAAATCTCAAGTCCCACATCGACTAGTGATAATGTCTCAAGAGGGTTTATAATGAAGAGGCAACCCTCACCTTACAAGCTGGTTTTGTGGGGTTGAGTTAGGCCTAAACCACATTCTAAGACTACTCACTAGACACCCTAACCCTCAAACCAAAAACATCCTTACGTGAAACGCCCCACACGCTGCGTTTTGGCTTGGTTTGGAACTATATTTCTAAACCGGTTCAGAAGTAAACCCTAAATTTCCGAACCAATTAAAAATCTTGCAAATTAAATGGGGGTGTTCGCTTGGTTCAGAACTATACTTCCGAACTAGCGTAATTCTAGAAAAAAATACATAAGCGCGTTTCATTAATGACATTTTATAATTTTCACAGGGATTGCGGGTGTCCTGTGAGTAGCTTGGGAATTGTAAAAAATATGGGCCAAATAGTATCTCCCACCTTATAAACTAGTTTTTTTTGATTGACCTTATAAACGAGTTTTACGGAGTTGAGTTAAACCCAACCCCATAAATTAGACATGGTTTTTTTTTACCCCCACCAGCTTCCCCCATACCCCCACATAATACTGAAACCCCAAAATACTATTGACAAAACGTATTTTTTTAAAAAAAATTAAGATCAATCGTATATACACCTGGGGGATGACATATGCCATAAGGTCGTATATACACCCCCCAGGTGTATATACGATTGGTCTTAATTTAAAAAAAAAAATACGTATTTTTTAAGTCAAATAAAAAATAATTAAGGCCTGAAAATAGGTTTAATGTGTAGTTAGTTAACACGTGACAAAGTTATACGTCGAACAAATAATTTAGGCTAAAAAATCGGTTTTCTTGCAACCTACTCCGACGTAATGAAACCACAACCATTAAATCTTAAAAAAATCAAGAATCACGACTCCCCTAGAAGAAACTTCTTATGGGACTACGGCCTCAAAATCCCAAATTTCATCGTTTACTATTTTTAATTATTTTTTTTAATTTTTCATAGTCTCCAAAAAATCTAAAAAAATTTGCATAGACTTATTTTAGTTTTGTTAGATTTTTAGTGGCGTTTTTATAATTTTTTTGATTAGTTTTGACCCTTTAACGAATTTTTAGTAGCATTTTAATAAAAAAAAATAAAACAAATTATTAAAAAAAATAAAATAGCCATCGTATATAGGTTTGGAGTACGTATATACGATTGGACATAAAATAACCATCGTATATACGTCCTCAAAACGTATATACGATTTATTTATTTTTTTTAAAAAAAATTAGTTTTCAAAAGAGCATTTTGGAGTTATCAAATTGTGTGGGGGTACGAAAAAAACAAGCCATTAGCCTCGAAAATCATATACGTAGTGGATTTCTGATTTCTCGGCGTGTATATTGGTTTCCTAAATTGGTTGGTTTACTTGATAAACACTAAACAAAGACAGGTCAATCGAATCAATATATAAATACACAACTTCATTAGCATATTTCCCATATCACAATTTTTTTTATCAGAATCAATTCTTTATTATTTTTTATTTAAGTGACAAGTGCTCTGTTTTCTGAAGGAAGCAAAGCAAAGAATATCATCTAAAAGACATGTTTCAGAACATAGTGAATGCCCTCACCACCAACACCAACACCAACACCAACGATGACAACAAGATTAGAGGAACAGTGGTTTTAATGAAGAAAAATGTGCTTGATTTCAATGATTTAAGTGCTTCTTTTCTTGATCGTCTTCATGAGTTTCTGGGCAAACGTGTTTCTCTTCAACTTATAAGTTCTGTTAATGTTGACCCTGGTCAGTATTTCCTCACAACCTCTTCTTTCTATGTTTTTCTCCTACAATGCTTGTCTTTGTCTTGTTCATGGCGAATATAAAAAGTTGTCTTGTTCTTATAAAAAAAAAGTTTTCTTATTTAAAAAGCAAAAAAAAAGTGATATTTTAAAAAACTTAGTTACCGAGAGGAATTCCATTCAAAAAAAAAATTGGGTAACCAAGTTTTTTTGTCAAATCTTCTGAAGAATTAATTTTACAAAATTGGGTTAAAAAAATTAATTCACTTTTGAGATGTAAATATAAAGAATTTTGTGGGTTTCACACTTAAAATTTATTTTATTCAACCCAAAAACTAGAAATTCTTGCTTCCATTAGAATCAATTTTACTCACCTGGGATTTTGTCATTCAATTATGATCTAAATTAATAAATCAATATAAAAAACAAAAAGAGCAGAGTTTTCTCTATAAAAACCCAAACCCTACCATATGATTATTCTTGTCCATAGAATGGAGGATTATTTGACTATTGGATAGTCATGATGAGGACCCATCAATCCTCTATTTGACTAGTTGGTGCCTCCTCCTTTTGAAATTTAATAATTTTAACTAAATAAATTTGTTTCTTATTTATAAGTTTTAAGATAATAATAATATTAATTATTATTATTATTATTATTTAACCGGTCAGACCCGTGCAGAGCACGAGTGTGTGTCCTAGTTATGTTAATAAACAAACTTACAATGTCAGTTGTTAGAGAAAATTTATAAAAGAGAATACCGAAGAAAATGAATAATATAAAAACCTACCTAAGAAAAAGAGGATGGAGATAGAGAGAATAATGGAAATTCGTGTTTCTTACTTTACTTGTATCTTTACCTGCTTTAAATAGAATGAAAATATGGAAATCTGGATTTGCTTATTTAAAAGATTAATTAGAGGAATGGAAATATATGTGTTCTTAATTGGGTTGATTGATTAATTTTCTGCCCATCATAAATTATAAGTTAGATGATATCTGTGAGACTGTGATCCAAAAAAGAAATCAGATGATATCTTTGTTATGATTTTTTTTTGTTTGACCAAATCTTTGTTATGATTTTTAAATTTATTTGAATTTGAATTAATTAAGTTTTAATTTAAATATATTTCGTCACTAAAAAAATTATCATCAATTTTTAAATATACAAAAATACGAAGTGTGACATTATTTCCCAAAATGCCACACTTTTTAAATTATTAGGGATGTTATTGTACAAAGTGCGATAACCCAAAAACGAAATTTAAATATTTTTTAAATTTTACAACCAGATTATCGCACTTTCATGGTCGAACCGTCAATAGTCATCCTTTGTTTTTTTTCTTTCTTTTTTATTTTAATGTTACTCAATGTATTTTAGAGTATTTTTGGATCGGAAAAAATTGTTAAGTATTCAAATACGTGAAATTTATTCCTCAATAACCGATTTGAAGAAAAATTTAAATCAGTTTTGTGACAAAATATGTAAAGCGCGACATTAAACAATGTGTTTTGGAGTACTTTAGAGTTTGAAAAAAAAGTAAGTGTTCAAATACGTTAAATTCGTTCCTTAATAATTGATTTACGCCAACAAAAATTAATTTTATGATAAAATATATAAAGTGCATCACATATCTTTAGAGTAATTTAGTGTTTGAAAAAAAAATAGATGTTCAGATATACCAAATTCGATTCTCATTAACTGGTTTAGGCAAAAGAAATAATAATTTTATGATAAAATATGTAAAGCGCGACGCTCGTCAATGTATTTTTATTGTTGTAAAAAAATCGGTATATTTTTAATTATTGTTTAAGGCTATGTTTGGATAAATAGAATAAAATTATTATTCTATTTATCCAAACATAGCCTAAAACACATTAATTGTTTCCGATTTCCAGTACTTATCAAGAAAACAATCTCTGCATCAAATTTTATTTACCACTGAGCATGAATGTTATGAATTATGATAAATTTTTGCAGTGAATGGCATGAAAGGAAAAGTTGGGAAGCCTGCATATCTAGAAAATTGGATTACTACAATAACACCATTGACAGCTGGTGAATCATCATTCAGTGTTACATTTGATTGGGACGAAGATATAGGAATACCAGGAGCATTTCTTATCAAGAATAAACATCACAGTGAATTCTACCTAAGAAGTTTAACCCTTGAAAATGTTCCAGGCCAAGGTGTTATTCACTTTATATGCAACTCTTGGGTATACCCTTCACATAAATATCAAAATGATCGCATTTTCTTCAGTAACAAGGTACAAACCCTAAACTCTAAGAGAAGGCTGGTCGACAGAAGTTGATATATTTGACCAAATACATCAACTTCTGTTGACTAGCTTTTGCTTATAAAAGAGGCCAGAGAGAGTACTATCATGCAATCACGTTTATGCGTATAAATGTTTTTGCAGACTTATCTTCCAAGTGAAACACCAGTGCCACTTCTTAAGTATAGAGAAGAAGAACTAGAGAGTTTAAGAGGAGTTGGAAGAGAGAATGTGCAACTTCAAGAATGGGACAGAGTTTATGATTATGCATACTACAATGACCTAGGAGATCCTGATAAGGGTCCAAAGTACGCTCGTCCAATTCTAGGAGGGTCTAGCGAATATCCCTACCCTCGTAGAGGAAGAACCGGTAGACCGCTCACAAAGACAGGTAGGCTTTTTTATATGCAGAAGGTTTTAAAACAAGTTTTGCGACTGCAATTTTAGAGTTTCTTATGCCGTTATTAGAGATATAGGCATTCGCCAACTAGTAACTAACTAATAATTAGGCACCAACTAACTGAATATAGTAAGTTGGTGATTAGTTGTTAGTTAGTTGCTAATTATATCTCTAATAGCTGTTGAGACTCCAATGCAATTGTCATTGACTCCACAAGGATTCAATGTCGTCGCGACTTGGTTCTCTATAATATCAAGGATTGCGACATGACTATGTCTGTGACCATGAACGCAACCACGAATTTAAAACTTGTTATATGGTTATTCATTTAAATATATTTGTATCAAAAATATTTTGGAGAAAATATTTCTGATGTGGTTTTTGTTTTGTTGATTTTACTACCAGATGCTAATAGTGAAAGTAGATTGGGCCTTGCTATGAGCTTAGACATCTATGTTCCAAGGGATGAGAGATTTGGTCACTTGAAAATGTCAGATTTTCTTGCTTATGCACTGAAATCCATAGCTCAAGTTATCAAACCTGAGCTGGAATCTCTATTTGACAGCACACCTAACGAGTTTGATAGTTTTGAAGATGTAATTGAACTATATGAAGGTGGGATTAAGGTTCCTGAGGGTGTACTTAAGAGAATTAGGGATAGCATTCCTGCAGAAATGCTCAAAGAAATTCTCCGAACCGATGGCGCAGGGCTCCTCAAATTTCCCCTGCCTCAAGTGATTGAAGGTAATTTACAAAAATCTTATACAACTTACTTGATAGGCATGCAATTTGTAATTTAATCTATTGTAATCTTTGTAGCACCGACACTTCTGGTTGAAGATATATCCGTGTCCGACATCTGTCGTGTCAGACACCAACATAGACACTGACACTTCAATTACTTGTATTTTTCAAATTAAAATTGGTGTATGCGTGTTAGTGTCAGTGTCGTGTCTGGCGTCCGTGTCTGTGCTTCATAGGTTATAATCAAATTCATATTTTATCTAAGTTGTTCATTTGCCATACCTAATTTGGAGCAGAGGACAAGTCTGCATGGAGAACTGATGAAGAATTTGCTAGAGAGATGTTGGCTGGTGTAAACCCTGTCATAATTCGCTGCCTCCAAGTAAGCCTAAGTGATTTTATTAGTTAATTAGAATCAATTCAATTGGAAAATAGTAAGCTCATTTTCTTATATGTCTATCAAATTTTCTTTTCTTGATTGAATATAATAGGCTCAACTCAATAGCCTAATAAATAAAATTGTCTGTATTTTTTCCCTCACAATTATCCTAAATAAATTGCAGGAATTTCCACCAGCATCAAAACTAGATCGTAAAGTCTATGGTGATCAATCTAGTACAGTAAGAAAAGAACACATTGAGAGCAACCTGGATGGGCTCACCATTGATCAGGCAATTTTCAAGTTTGATATGATTTTTTTGTTTTGATAAAAATATGCTTTGCTTTTATCCCTATAATTAGAGCTGTCAACTTTGTCCCAGCCCAATGGGCCGGCCCGATGACCCAATGTTCTAAGTTGGGCTAGGTTCAAAAAGCAGAGCTCAGAAAGAATCGGGCTATTTTGGCCCATAATCCAAACCGGAATATTTTTAATGATTTTTTTGAACATTTTTTGTGTTTTCCTTTGTTAAAATTTGACTGGATTGGGCCGGCCTGCTGGCCCAGTGTTTTTGGGCTGGACTACAAAAAACACAACCTAGTAAATAACTGAGCTGACCCAACCCAACCCGCTTTTGCACTTTGGCCCATTGGGACGGGCCAGGCCACCCAGTTTGACAGCTCTACCTTATAAAATATATTTCTAAGTCAATTCATATGTGATTGTCTGACACATTCTGTTAACTTGTATTTGGTGGAACAACAGGCAATTGCACAAAAGAAGTTGTTTATATTAGATCACCATGATGCACTGATACCATATTTGAGGAGGATAAACTCCACTTCTACAAAGATGTATGCCAGCAGAACAATTCTTTTCTTGCAAAATAATGGGACTTTAAAGCCATTAGTCATTGAATTGAGTTTGCCACATCCAGAAGGAGATCAATATGGTGTCATTAGTAAGGTTTACATGCCTGCAGAAAATGGTGTTGAAAATTCCATATGGCAGTTAGCTAAAGCTTATGTAGCAGTAAATGACTCAGGCTATCATCAACTTATCAGCCACTGGTATAACTCTTAAGAGAAAATTGGTCATGCGCTATCACTTTCGGTCCGCTTTATAAGAGAAAATGCAGTTTTTGGTTCATTGAATAACTTAGATACATCAGTTATTCAATTAACAAAAAACTGCAGTGTCGCTTATAAAGTGGACCTGAGGTAGTAACTTTATACTAAACTTTCGATATTGCAGGTTACATACTCATGCGGTGATTGAGCCATTTGTGATAGCAACAAACAGGCAACTCAGCATGCTTCATCCAATTCATAAACTATTGCATCCTCACTTCCGTGACACTATGAATATAAATGCATTTGCGCGACAAATTCTCATCAATGCAGGTGGCATTTTAGAGGCTACAGTTTTTCCATCTAAGTATTCCATGGAGTTGTCTTCAGTACTTTATAAGGATTGGGTTTTCTCTGAGCAAGCGCTTCCTGCAGAACTTGTCAAGAGGTAAACAAACCACACAATCACACATGCAATAACTAAATTATTCATTTTTGCTAAATATTATTTACATGTCTAAAAATTATAAGTTCTCTCTGTATAAAAAAATAGCTTATATGAGCGTTGAACGACATGACAGTTAATCAGCTGATACCTTGTGTGTTGCTTAATTTGCTTGTTTCAGAGGAATGGCAGTTGAAGATTCAACATCTCCACACAGCCTTCGACTATTGATCGAGGATTACCCTTACGCCGTTGACGGGCTAGAGATTTGGTTTGCCATAAAGACATGGGTTCAGGATTATTGTTCCTTTTACTACAAAGATGACAACACGGTGCAGCAAGATGCAGAA
This sequence comes from Oxytropis ochrocephala, assembly GCA_020916435.1. Taxonomy (NCBI): domain Eukaryota; kingdom Viridiplantae; phylum Streptophyta; class Magnoliopsida; order Fabales; family Fabaceae; genus Oxytropis; species Oxytropis ochrocephala. The sequence continues at coordinate 116,046,881 of CM037091.1, read as the reverse complement.
CTACAATCTTGGTGGAAGGAATTAAGAGAAGAGGGTCACGGCGACAAGAAAAACGAACCATGGTGGACAAAGATGCAAACACGCGAAAACTTAATCGAAACATGCACAATCATTATATGGATTGCTTCAGCACTTCATGCAGCACTTAACTTTGGACAATACCCTTATGCCGGTTACCTACCGAATCGTCCAACTATAAGCAGAAGATTCATGCCTGAGAAAGGAACACCAGAATATGATGAACTAGTGACAAATCCTGATAAGGCTTTTTTGAAGACAATAACAGCACAGTTACAAACTCTTGTTGGTATTTCTCTCATTGAAATATTGTCTAGGCATTCTTCTGATGAGGTTTATCTTGGACAGAGAGATACTGCTCATTGGACTAGTGATGTGGAGCCTTTGGAAGCTTTTGATAAGTTTGGAAAGAAATTAGCAGAGATTGAGGAAAGAATCATGGTAATGAATGATGATGTTAGACTCAAAAACAGAGGTGGACCTGTTAAAGTGCCATATACATTGCTTTATCCTACTAGTGAAGGTGGACTAACTGGCAAGGGTATTCCCAATAGTGTCTCCATTTGAGACTAACTAAAACTCTCCCATGTTACGTTCTTTATATTAATTCTGCTTAGGATATACTTATTCCAAAATAAGGTGAAGTAGTATGTATTGACTATGGAAGTAGATCATTTATGTATGTTGACTTTGGTGTGCATGATGAAATTTAAATTTATGGATTTCGTATTTATGTATATAGGTTTATTTTTTGGCAATTGCTTTTCCCACTCCCCCTCCTAGCACACCACAACAAATTTTATTCCAAAAATAACCTCGCGTGGAACGCTCTTGCAGGACGTGATTAATGACAGTTCGAATGGTCTTGTTCGAACACGTTCGAACGCATGCATCCGTGTTAAGGAATATTGGTGAATGTGGTGTGAGGGTCCATTATTGTTGCCTCGATTAAAAGCATGCGGACGGAATAAAATAGTGTGTTCGAACAAGGCTATACGAACAGGTGCGATTGGTGTCATTCGAACTTGTTAAATTACGCACAGGAGGGTGTGTGTGTCAATATTTAACACACTCGAATGAGACTGTTTGAACGTGTTCGAATGCCCGTGTTCGAATAGGTGAATTTTTTTTTAAAAAAGACACTTTGGCCATTTCATTAATGGCATTTTGGTCTTTTCCCACCCTTATGGGGCGTGTTTTGAGTAGGAAGGGGAGTGGGAAAAACAAAACCCTATTTTTTTTGGATTAAGCCAAGGTCCACTCTGAATTGGTCCATGACCCTAGTCCCAAAGAGCGCCTCAGTATCGTGAAAAAGTGCCACCAGACGCACTAGAACCAATCCTACAGTGATGGGCTCTTCTCGCCTCAATCCAACAAACCTTGTCTATAGAATCTTTGTCATTACCCAAATAACTGTTTTGGGTTCTCAAACATCTCACAACCTCAAGCGTGCTAGGACATGCGCGCAAAGAACCCACTTTGATGGTTTTACATCACGAGGGGTCCACTCTCACGTCACCTATAAATAGACATAACCTGTTTGGGAACATGTACACATTTATTATGGCTATTTACTTTGTGCTTGTAATGTCTTAAGCATCAAAATACTTGCAGATACAACGCCACCAATGTGCGCCACTATATACTCTAGGATCTAACTTCCGCGTGCAACCTCGACACTTCCAGTTCGATTCATTGGTGACCATAGTGATAGATCACTCTCTCATTTATTCTTCTCAAAATATCGAATCAGTATGGCCCCTAAACGAGCCTTAGGCATGTGAAGTTCTCAGCACGCCCAAGAGGCAAGAGAGTCTCATTCGAACATTCAAGTGTCTCTACCTAAGAACGATCACAAAAATAAAAGGACAAATTTGAGCCCCTTATTTCCCCAATTCGTCGCCTCCACCGCCGCAACACATCCCTGCTCACTTCCCTTGGCATTCGATGACGAAGACCTCATCATCAGAAAACCGAACGAACTCATACCCCTCTATGTTCAGTTCTTCATGGCCAATTTTGACGTGAAAAGAATGTAAATCGACCAAGAAAATTCGACGAGCTACTTTGACCTCTTGAAGGTCCTAAAGATACAAGAAAAAGACCTCACAATAGATATGATGATTTAAGATTTTCTCATTGAATAATTTCGCAAACAATATAACAATTTAATTTTTGGTTAATTGAGAAATAAACATTATAGTATTAAGATTTTCAACAGTATTTTTGGTTTTTAAAAAGAGAACGCCACAAAATGTTTGACTCAATTTCACATATTCGCAAAATTTCATTTTTAAAATTAGGAGACCAAAAATGTAAAATTTAAAAAGGGGGACTAAAATTACAAATTGGGAAAATAAGGAAAACAAAATTACAATTAAGCCAAAAAAGTATATAAAATGCTAATTGAAACCAGAAATTAGGATAAAAGTCAGGCGAAATAGTTTTGCCAAACTAGAAACCTCTTATATTGATAAAAGAAAAAGATGTTCTGGTTTAACCAATTGGCACAGAGGAAAACATACCTGCATGGGTTAACTTAGCTTTACATTTGATTAATTAATCGCCACAGAACTGACTATACAATTTTTTTTTGTTCACTCTGTAATAATGGTTTGTACTCTAGGACCTCATGCAAAGATCCAAACCATTCCACTACCCTAATCCCAGGACTTCGAATATTCATAATTGAGTAGGCTTAGCACAGACCAGACTTTTACCGCTTCGTGCAGAAAATGTTTTACATTGCAAGGAAAGCAGGCTTTCAGAACCATTCGATTGTGCATCTTGGATAGAAACCTTTATCTGCAGCAACATGGGTGGCGGCTAGTAGTTCTTTCTGAACTTTCCGCCTCTCAAAGAACACCAAGCACGAAATGGACGTGCACTTCACACCACTCTCGAGAAGTCTATCCCCACCTCCACAGTGGTGACATATCTGCAAGAGGAAAAAAATAGCATTAACAGAAAGAAAACATCACAAAGCATCCAATATAAGGGTTTTACGGAAGCCAGGTTATTATTGATATAAAAGAAATTTTCATTACACCTAACCTGTGATAGCAGAAGTTACAAAAGAGATAATCTCATGCAAACCTACTACATACTAACAACATTGATGCAACATCCTAACATTTTCTAGCAGATTTCCTCCATGCATGGAATAACCTATACAATAGCCTTAAGAAAAGAAAGAGAGAAAGAAAGAAGGACAAGGCCTCAAGCATTTCTTAAGTGTCCTTTTCACAATTGATGAAAAACATACAAATATACTTACAGCAACAAGATGTTGCATCTCTTGCTCTAACTTTGAAGTCTTGCTAATCACCGCTGTTGCTGCAGCTACTTCATCTTCAGAACATTGATTACATAAACGGGCTGATGCTTGGACTAACCCACCACAGAGTACACAATGTTTTGAGAGATAGTAATAATCAATTCTGGTTCGATGGAAATTTGAAGTGAATGTATGCTTTGCAGAAGCTTCCCGTACAGGGCGTGGCATCTCTCCAAACCATTGGTTCAGGTTAGCACCAACAAGCCCAAATACCCGCTGTAATGCTGGTATTATCTGTTTATTAATGTAATATAAATCATTTATTCTAAATGGGGAATTAATAGCCAAAACTTCCAATGGATCCACAACCATATCAACCAGGCGGGCTCCAGGCTCTCCATGAATTACAACATACGGTATTCTCTCCCCATAACGTGGTTCGGCCCTACGATCAACCCTCATCGCCTTAGTGGCCACAATTGCAGCAGGAGGAAGTGATGAGATCCTTGCACTGTAGGTACCCAAGCGAACCTCCTTTGCAAAGATAAAATCTTTAAGGGAGACTCTGCCTGAGAGAATCCTTTTCCACTGACGTTGCAAATAAGTCTTCACCTGCAGGCAGCAAATAAGAAGGGATAAGCATGAATTCAGGCTAAACTAATATTGTAGTTTATCAGACGAAGTATCCAGAACACAGTTGGAAATCTCTTGTTTCTTTGTTTTTTTTTTCCTTCCTTACAAAAATTGCTTGAATAAAGAGGGATATTAAAAAGGGAAAACATTCGAGTGGATGATTCATTAGATAGGCTTTTTACCAAAACAAATTCCATTATGAAATTTTTGGGAAAGAAAATCAGGATGCATCATGAATACTACATCCAAGTAATTAATTTTGCCTAAAATGCATAGCAGGGAAAATATTAAATAAAGGAAAGATGCAATATGCAAGCATTTATACCTCCAACATATCCTGATGCTCAAAAAGAGTCTCAAAGATTGCTCCATTATCTTTGCAACTGCACCACATGTGTCCCTGCGTACTGTTTCAATACCTTTGGCGTCAAACACAGGTTCAACTTGATCAGGGTTTTCATAACTGTAACCAACATATCGCTTTTTAGTAATGAGGAAACATGGGTGATAAACTTTTTCCATCTTCAAGGTAACAGGGCTAGGATTCATAGCAGTGATAGCAGCAGCAATCTCACTCCCAATTTGAAAGGATTCTTTGACAGTGCGTCCTTTAAGGAGGACAAACATACTGCAGAAAATACAATCACTTTATGCAATTTTTTTGATGGGATATAACTAATACAAAAGGAGAAAACACGTCGTAACCTATTAAAGGAAGTGATGATGGGTAGAGTATTTTACGGAGATAGCTATTGAGAATTTCAAATATTTCCTCAATTTTCTCATGTGTTTCACGACAAGAAAAATTACAAGCATAGGCCCAATTTGTTCAGACTGAACAATGGGTCGAAGAGCCCAACCTATACGTGCAGCCTCACATGAAACAGGAAAAAGGAGTCAGTATATATAATATATCCTCTTGCTACTTCTCTGTATATCATACCCCAATAGGTATTTTGCTTGAGGTAAACCAATCAAAACGTTGCCTTAAAATGATATACAAAAGATATGATTACAATTTACACCTTAAGTCTTACATTTGACCTCCCCTGGGATTTACCTTAAATTACACTCATCTCCTATACTTTGAATTTTTGCCAGACAAATAATATGGTCAAACTGTTTTTCCAGTCACATGTAACTATCGTATTCATACTTCTCTTTAGGAGAAAAATACTTTCTAAGAGAGGTAAATGTATAAATATAAGGCAATTCTCAAGAGAGAGAAAGATTAGTGATGTCGTACAGGTACAGTGTTAGAGTGTTACCTATCAGTATCTCCATAAATAACTTGAGCATTCCATTTTTCATGTAGATTGACAAATGATATAGCCTGTTCCAGTGTACTACGGCCACATTGAACGATACTGTCTGCAAGTTCTGCACAAGGCATGCGGCCACTGAATCCAGCGGCAGTGTAACCATATGTTACATTTGATATGAGCTTCAAAGCAAGTTGTCTCGCATTAAATATCTGAAAAAATTGTACTATTTGGTAAATCTATTTGTATGATGCATTAGAAAATCATATTCTACATTGCATGCAATTAAATCAATGACAAGAAGCAAATCATGCAGGTAAAAATATTTACCACACATTCAGTTGGAAAATATTCATTAAAATTCTCAATTACTTCTATCCTTTTGAAAATTCTGGAGCTTTTCAGAAAAATCTCCAGACTGAAAAGAATAATAAAATTATTTTTTACGCAAGTATGGGTAATAAATAAATAATATAAAAAAGAAAAATGAACATTTAAGAACAACACAGATTCTATAAATTTATTATAATATGATGGTTTTCAATTCTTTTCTGTTTTACTAGTAGTATCGAACATACTAGGTGACTTGAAAACATCCAATTCCAAATCACATCCATACCCGCTGAAGGACTGTCTCTGAAGGAGCCAGCTTTTTCATTGCTTGCTTTACCATTATTCTAGTTGATAGGATTTCTTCCAATAAGCGGGGAAGTACACCTCTTCGAACCTGTATGACAAGTACGGTACAATACAGCTGAAAGTTAGTTCATCCTCTCCACATGAGCCATGACTACTCAATAGGAAAAAGAAAAAGGATGACTGAATCACCTTGGAAGGTACAAACATAACACCATTTGGAGTGAGCAAAATTTGATCTTTTAAATCCTGTAGAACATGTTGCTCTGGTGAAAATGAACTAACGCCAAGTGTGTTGGCCTTTGATGCCACAACTTTACCAAGACATGTAGAAAAGCAAAGGTTATATCCAATTATCATTGATGGATATAAAGACTGGAAGTCGAGTACAACAACGGGATCTGAATAAAACCCAGATTCTGGTTCCATTACAAGCGGCAGACATTCCATTGCAGGTTGAGAAGCAACCTAAGACAAAAATGAGCTGTTAAGACCTTGGGTATAGCCTATAGCTCGACTAAGGGAAAACTCAATAATTTGAATAATAGGACAACTTTTTAAATGGGTTAATAGAAACAAAAAAAATTGTTGATAGATACAAAATCATTGTTCTTCAGAATGACTTGGCCGTTATATGGCCCCTGGTGATGCACTGAAAACATAACCTACCCAAGAACCATTTTAACACCGAAAATGTCTATCCATGACATTCACTTTTCTTTCTCATAACTAAAACAAAACGTGTAAAAGATAAATATAAAAACCCTTAAACACAGTTGGTCTATAATATTTGATATTAGTAGTAGACATGGTATGCTACTATAATGCTATAAATTTAAAGACCACCCCAGAAAAAGAAGAAGAAAAACTAAAGTTGCTTCTTTTATTTTCTTACCATTTTTTAGTTTTAAGATCTATTCGTTACTTGTATTAGAGGTAACCAGTTTATCAAATACTCCCTCTGTTCCTAATATTTGGTACTTTTGGCTTGTTACACACAAATTAAGGTACCATTAATTTGTGTTAGTTAAGTACTAAAATACCCTCTTTGTAATTGTCTTGGGATAATTGAAGTCAAAATAAAATAGTCTTGGAACAATTAATTCATATTGTAGGACTCTAAAAGACTCAATAAATATAAAGGGTATATTTGGAAAAATTTGGTGAATTGTACATTGAATTTTTAAAAGTACCATTGTTTTGGTACAAAAATAAAATGCTAAAAGTACCAAAGTTTAGGACTGAGGTAAGGTTTATTAGTTAACGGAACATCATCCTAAAAGAAATTTTTAAAAATAAAATGATATGCAATATTAAATAATAGGGTACTGTAAAAACTGCAAAAGTGCATATCATAAATGAAACCATCTTAGGAGGGCTGGCAAACAGTATAACTACTGAATAGTAGCGCAACTCAATGTTGTCCATAAAAGAGAAAAGACCTCCAGAATAATACTATGGTATATAACTTAGTTGTGTTTGGTATGTGATTGATCACTAACATTTGACATCATAATTAGTTATCCGCATATAAAAAGGAGAGGATGGGAGAATTTTGAGAGAACCTGTTGATTTCCAGGCGAGATAGCAATATAGTTTTGTGTATGGGCCAACCTCAAAAACATGGATTCAACACGATATTGTGAGCCTCGAGAGAGAACAGAAAAAAAGTCAATTCCAAAAACACGGGCAAGTTCTGACGTTCGATTCACCTGCAGCAGAATAATAAATAACAAAAGCCTACAAAATGTTACTTATTTTTGGACCACAAAACATCAAATCAAGCTAATTAAGGAATCCAAGGAGCCATAGATTCACACAAATACAATTACATATTGGTGCTGTAAGAAGGCCTGTAAAAGCACTAGTAAGGAATGTTGATCAGATGGTAAATAGTCTAGTAGTTAGAGGAGGGATGTTTATCTTTAGAACAAAACATAAATAGAGATTCAGAGGTAGGATGTTTATCTTTAGACTTAATACATGGCAAGTATTATGGTGTTTATTGGTCCTTGAAGCCAACCCCACCTAGTCAGAAAGTCTTGATTGGTATTGTTCTATCATCCATTAACTTAAAAGAAAGAAGCTTAAATCGTGAGAAACTTCAAAAGTATGTGTAAATAAATGCAAATGCGTTGAGATTTCAATGCAGCTAAACAAGCCTAGAAGTAGACTCAGCTACTGTACCATATCAAGTTGATTTAATATCTCAAGGTTCAGCTTTGCTCTCTCCATAAGATATTTGATGCACTGATACCTTGCTCGTCCAGGACCACTTGAAAACCATCTTGTCAGCACCTTGTGGGGAATTAAAGGAACTTTCCGCCTCAATACAGCTTCAGCAACAGCTTCAATGGAATACAAATTCAGCTTAACTTCTCCACGAATAAATCTCCATACATTAAGGACAATTCTGCCACCTACATGAACTCCACTAGCATGTGTTCGTCCCCATTCATCCTCAATTATTGCACTTTCTTGCACACAGCAATCTTGACTAGGGGTATCAGGGATATCCAGTTCCAAGATACCTTTTTCAAAAGTGTTGGTGTCTTTAGAAGCAATCCAAGAATCAGATGGAGTGCGAGACAAACCATTAAGTAATCCCAAACCAAGATGTGAAGCTCTTTCTGCTAGAAAACCAAGAGAACCCCCTTGAATATCCCAACCTATCAACATATCTGGGTCAGATGAGGACACAATCTTTATAAACTCTTTAAACAAGCGCTTTTCATCAGTGAAGACCAATACTTTACAGTCTGATAGACCATCGAGATTTCTGCAAACAGATCAAGAAGAAACATGAATAGTAATTTTCAAAACATACAACTAACATGTAAAAATAGTGTATACTGGTGCATAAAAATTGTCACCAAAAGAAAACCAAACAAGAAAGAAAATGAGTAACGGGTGATATAAACAGACATTACCATACCTCTGACAAGGCACCAATTTACTATGCACAAGAACTAGAACCTCAATAGTAGCATCACAATCATTCTGAAAACCAAGAGCTACAACATTGATGCTATCAAATTGAGGATCAGGTAAAAGGTCTGCTCTAGAGTCTGCAAGAACCTACCAATATTGCAATCAAGTCAATCCGACATGAGTACTAAGACTACAGAGATGTTAACTATAAAAAGGAAGACAACAAAATAAACTTATTCAAAGTTTGAAAACAATATTAAAAGTTAACACAAGTGAAAAATCTCACTCACCCAAATTGGTCCCTAACAAAAACATGGAGACCTATTTAGTCCCTGAGCAAAAAAAAATACCAATTTGGTCCAAAAAAAAATCAAACTCTGGTCAAATTTTTCCTTTTTAGAATATTTTTTAGGGACATTTTAGTCCCTATCAGAGAAAAATGTTGTCCAATGTTTAAGACTCGTAAGAACTAAACAGGCTGATATTTTTTCATTTGAGGGACCAATAGGACTTTGTGTTTATTGTGAAGGAAAAACTTGGGTCTTTACTCTTTATTTATAAACAAGAAACATAAAACTCATTTAATTGTTATCTTGAAAATTAAACACAAAACCACTAGGGTACCTAACATAGGAGGTTTTGGCAATACCTAATTTATTGTTAATTTTATTTTTTGCCATTAACTTTGTTCTTAAATTATAGGAGATCATCTCCAGATTTTTGAAGAGAAGATTATAATCAAATGAGTAACAAACTTGTGAAAACAAGTTCCCAACAACAACAAATTGAAATTAATTTAGAACAGTAGCAACCAAATCAATAAAGGAAAATATAATGATTATTAATTGAACCTGCTGACTCAGGGTCTTGGATACACCACTGTGTTGATATGTGTGTGTGTGTGAGAGAGAGAGAAAGAGATGCAAATTTCAGAGTCATCAAAGAAATCTAGAAGGCAGATTCACAAATTTTCTGTAAAAAAATAAGTACCTCTATGCTAAGTAATGTCAATTGCTGTCCACGGCCAACGCTCGCAGGGTCCTGAAATCCAATTTGACTTAAGGGGGTAAAATTTGATTTTTCATCAGGGGCTGATATCTGAGAAATATCTTGTGAGCCATCTATGTGTGCTTTTATTCTTTCTGTTTGTCCTTCACTACTGCATGGAAGCTTCTTTTCTGTGCCAGTATCTTTATTCAGCTCAGGCCTACAAGGAGGACCAGAAGCAACAGATTTTTGATGCGTTTGATCAGGAGCGTGCCTAAGAGGAGGTCCAGAAGTGCATTTAGGTACATCCTTGTTCTCTGCATCAGATTCTTGACGCATTTGATCAGGAGAATGCCCAGATGTGAGAAGATTTGTATGGGTATTACCATGTCATAATCATTAGACATATATATAGGGATAATGGATGATTGTTATTCTTGTTATATTAAACTTCTACATTCTAGCTGTAATGTATCTTTAGTTTTATGTGTCACAATTATGTTTTGTACACATAAAATAAAACCCTGTAAAACAAGCTCTCTTTTATTACCAAAATTGAGAACACGGTGTCTGAAAAAGACACGAATTCCATTCTTCACATTTGGGTCTATCTCTCTGTTAATAGTGAGCAACAGGCTAAACAAAAACAGACACTTTGCTAGAAAATTTGCCACTGAGTAACTTACATACCAATTCAAATTTCAAATCATTTTTCCAAAAATAAAAGAAATACCATACCCTTCAGATATGAAGGCTATCTTTTTTATTTCTTTAGCAAATTCCTAGGAGTAAATGATACGGGTAAAAACAAACCACCGATCAGGTATGAAATGCACATAAGCTTTAGAGGATACCTCTCTCATCACAAAATAGCCATCTCCGCACAGAACCCGCAGAAGGAGGCGATATATTAGGTGTTAATAGGTATAGGTGAGAGCCATCATTTTGATAGTAAGTTGCAACACCCTTTGTCCCATTGGATCTGTGGGTTTTAATTGTATCACACTTGTTCCAACTTTCCATCTGTTTCTCGGAATTCCTTGCAGAAACAGGAAGAAAAACATCCAGGGCATTCCCTTCAAGAATTAAACACAAGCTCGTGAGAAGTTTTTATCAAACATCCAGTAAGATCAGACTACAGGATATGGAAGAAAACATACGCTAAAATTAATAAAGCGAGCCTTGTACTACTAGAAAGGTCAATCACATAACATATAACATCGAATATGGAAATTTTACAAAATACTTTACTTCCTGGTTAAAACAAGTCAAGAAAGTTCATTTGGATGATAACTCATGTGCATATGATGTTGATGAATATTCACAATACAAGTCTCCAGGACCAAAAGGATATAACCTGAGGATATTCTACCATTTATTGACAATCGTAATACTATTTCCACAGACAAGGTGGCTGCTTCTATATAGCCCCTTTCATGCCAGACCCATGCTTCTTCCAGCAATAAAAAACAATATGGTAAAAGCAGCCACCCAGCAGTGTAAAGAAGACTTTTCTATCTAAGTTTCTTTATTAGAAAATTAAATCAAATTGTTGAAAGCTGAGTAACTTCAAATAAATCAGCATTCAATCTATGCAATTAAGTTTTCTTAAATGATTGGACCTTTGGATACCGAAAACAACTTAAAAGTACATTGTCATTTTCCTTCAAAGTTATTTATACAGGCTATTTCACATAACAGCAAGTTTTGTATGATGACAGACTTGAGCGGATATTAATACATAGCCTAACACAAGAGAGGCTCTATTGTTTAAAAAAGCGTGAGAATGAATCACATGTTCACCACAATGTCTTTATTGGAAAACAGACCTAAAACCCATTCAACGCATAACACAACCATAGAGACAAATTTATTAAAAAAGAAGAGAGGGCACGGGATTTAAAAAAAGGCATGGTTAAAACCTGGCATTTCATCATCCTCATCCAAATGTAAATGGGTACCAGAGAAGGTTGGCAAGGAAAAATTTCTTTCAAGATTCTCGCAAGCCAAAGACTTTTTGCCTATGGCTATTTCAGTTAATTTCATGTGATGAACCTTCGGGTCATTAACAATGGGTTCTGAGTTAACAGTCTCACACAATACATTTTCACCCAGCCTTTGATTATCAACCTTTTCACTTAACAATACTTGTCTGTCACTTGCAGCACTTTTTCCCACAGCACGCTCGCAAGATTTTATCTGATCATGCTGCACAAAACTTATGCTTCCACAAGAATTTTTATCCACGTAGGTACTTTTTCCTGACACTTTATCATGGATTGATGAGCTCTGTCCACTACTTGAAGCAGCAGAATCAATTTGCTGAAACCTCTCAGAAGCTCTGAAATTATGATTAGCATCAGTTTTCAACTGAACACCTAAAGAGGAGTGTGGGCTATAGGAATCAGAAGCTACATTTTTTGCATAAACTATTCCATCCTTGGTGCTTTTATCCCTGCAAGCCACAGATTGGTCCATCGAATCAATTATACGTAAAGTTTCAAGCTTATGAAGGCCAGGTTCTTCATGCATTAAAGAAGAACATTCATTTGCGGAGTTCCTCAACACCTTACTTGCATCCACCTTACTTGCATCCAGACACTCCATATCATGTTGACCAAAGCATTCATCCTTTGGCATACTCGCCTGTAAAAGACTATCACTCCCAGATGGAAGCAACAGTTTCCCACACACTAAACTATCATGAATAGTTCCCACTTTATGATCATAGTTTTTCTGGAGTTCTGTTTCTTCTTTACTATTTCCCAATGTTTTCAAATCTAGTTGCTTTTGCCAAAGGGGTGTATTTGTGTCCTCATGCCTGTTCAAATGAAGCTTTTTGTAGGTCTAGATTCGCGTTCAGCATGTTCAACTCGATAGGACCGCTTCCGCCTCATCAAGTCCCGCAACGAGCAGCTAACCAATCCATGTACTTCCTTTGAATCTGAAGCTCCTGTGCCATCATTTCTTACAGTATGAGTATTATTTCTAATTTCATTTCTGGATAAGTAATCTGAGTGAGGAGAATCTCTGGCTCCCTTTTCAAACAGACGAGTCCCTTGTGAATTAGCATGCTCTCCATCATTATTAACCTTGCCTGTTCTGGAAAAAGGCAAAGACCCCCATTGTTTATTCTTTTTAACTGTGCTAATTGTACTTGTGTCAGTATTGTCCAGTACATGGTGCTCAGAAGCGCTATTATGTTTGCTTTTTATCTCTACTGCAGAATAGCTTCCATCCAAATTAGCACATTGACTTGAGAACTCATCTTCGTTGGAACCATCAACTTGGGGTATCATACTGTTTGATGAACCCTCAACAACAGGACGATTGTGATCAAAGGAACGAGAAGGATTTTCCTTCGGTAGCTCTAACTCAAGCACATCAACTGAATCTAGAATATCCTGACACTCCTTCTGGGACTCACTCTCATAAGCCATATTTGCTTTCTCCAGCACCTTATCAATTGTTGCAGAAGGTAACAAGGGACTCAAGATTGTTTCACAAGCAAGTTCATCATCAGAGTTTATATCCTCTGCTGCTTGAGAAGTTGCAAGCCACTTAAGAAGATTCTGTGCTTCTATATCAGCATCCTAGAAAACAGGAAATGCACAAATGCATGAGAAAATTTCAACAGACCAAATTGCATAAAAGAATATCGAAGGTTGAATAGTGCCATGATTAATCTAAAACCCTTTGGCTCTATTAAGTCTGGCAGATACTGTTTCAATATTATTTTTTAGAAAATGAGAAACAAATTCATATATAAGTGAGCATTGTTTTCTATTTCTTCAGAAAAACTTATCCATAAGTTTATATAAATTTTGAATAATTCAATATATTATCCATAACTACAGTTGAACAACATTAAAAAACATGGAAACCATGAAACTTTCAGTAAAAACCTAAGTACTGTATTTCCAGGATAAAATAAATAAATAGTTTTCATCAACTTTCATTCAGGAAGGTATGCAGCATGTGAATTTATCGCAAATGTGTACCAGCAGAATAGCAAGCTCTAGTTGGAACTTACAATACTTTATTGATTAAAATGTAGACAATCAGCTATGAAAAAATATTAATGATTGTAGGAGAGGCAAGCGTTTGAAAAAAGAATGAAGATTTAACATTGAACTCCAACTAGATCATTCATGGGATCCTGACTACATACAAAGCAACTGACAACGGCAAAACATATTTTGAGAAACAAACAGGTATGTATTTGAGTACTTCTGTTCTTGTGGAAGTAACATATAAAGCAGGTATAAATACATAATAGGAAAAAACACACTTAGAGTCAATTAATTACTACAAATTAATATCTCAACTGCTGAAGAAGGTTATCTTGCTAAAAAAGGTAATAAGTATTATGAAAATATACTGCTATACATAGAAGAAAAATACTGGTAACAGTTATTGCCTTTATGTCTAATATTCCACACTTTCCAGCTGATTGTGTTTCATCAATATTCAATGATTTGAGACTTGTGTCGGTCCCTTCCTCAAGCAATTTGGCATTTTGACACAGTGAAGCTGGTGGCGATGCTGAGCCTATTATGTCTGTTTCTCTGCAACAATTCAAGGGTCGTTAGACCATATATAAGATTTACTAAAATTTCCATCAGCAATGGCTGTACATATACCTGAGTTCCTTTTCATAAGGAGTACAAAATAAAGTAGTCTCAGCTTCACTGCACAATTCATTAAGTTTTTTCTCAGAGTCGAGACCAGCAGAGAGAAGTTTCAGGACATCTTCTGGTAGTGGTTTGCCAGTATCAGAAGGAACAGTAGCCTCATGAACCCCAGACCGTTTCCGCTGTTCCTGAAACATTATAGATTACCTAATTTAGAAAAAACCCAGACATTAACAATGTAAGATGTGAAATCATCATAGGGAAAAACACATTAACAGGCTACCTCCCATATCGGTACAAGTGACTGAACCATGTTGACATCTGAGCGTGTTTGTGAGAGAGATGAATACATTTTAAACTGCTGATTAAGAATCTCTGCAGAACAGATATGTCACAATCAGAGGAATAACAGTAGCAGAAGACACCATTACATATTTAAGTATATATGTTGCATCTGCATCTGCAGTTGTATTTGTGTGTCAATATGGCCATGAAACCAGACAAACCATCTACAGAAGCATCTCCTTCAAGCTCACAGATGCTTTGACGCATGGGACAATGAGCCTTATCATTTAATGAAGCACCAGATTCGCTAGGGAGTGACCACATCCAATCAGATGGGATCATGGAAGACATCCACAATTTTGACTCTAAACATGCATCAGCATCCAGATCTGCCTAATGAAATTATTACGATATCAAATATAAATAAGGGGAACATATCTTCAAACCATAACACTTCGGTAATCAAACGAAAAACTGAAATTTGGGGTACTTTGAAATTTGAAAACATGCAAGTCAATCACCTTTCTATGCTGGCTATCCATGTCTAATTTCTTGTGAAAAGAATCTGGCATAGGATGGCGGAACCTCATCTTTGATAGGTGTAAATGACCCATGCCATACAAGTTATAATCAACCTAACAAAACAAAGCTTATCTACCAGCACGAGACAAAACAACTACCAAACATGCTAAAGGATTTTGCATTTGGGAAATAAGGCAATCAAATGAAAGAACATTGGTGGACAAACACATTCAATGTTCATAACTCAGGAAGAAATTATTTAACATCACCAGAAAAAAAAATGTCACTTAACACGTACCATTAACAGAAATTGAATTATCAAAAGGTACAAAGTAAAATGAGCAGAAAACCACAAGACAATAGTAGCTTATATGCATCACAATTCACAAATGACAAATCAACCCAGCTCATGACCATAGCTGGATGTTCCAAACCCACCCAAGCTAATCCCGATCATACAAATAAAAGGAAAAGGAAAACACACAATTTGATTAAACAAATTTAGTGGCAGAATGCAGCTAGATACGTAAAATTCAGAGTGTGTATAATGCCATCTAGGAATATTGACTAATTTAAACAGAAAATCATTTTATCATGCTTAGTTACACTTAAACTATAATAAGTTTCATTACACTAAATCACATGAAAGTACATACCAGAAACTGAAGAATAAAGGGAATATGCGATTCATGAGGCTGTAAACTTTTATCAAGAACAGCACCAGCCTGAAAAGCAAACGCCATGATGAAAGCTTATTCTCTGTAGCATAGAACAGATGTACTAGTTTCAAAAAACATTTTCCAATTATCAACAGAAATTGCAGTATTCTGAAATCTGAACAAAGTGATAGCTGAGGTGCAAGCAGCAAGATGTATAAGTAATACCAAGAGAAGATTGGCTGCACGGGAGACATCTTGAGGATAATATCTTTAAGTACCAGTCAAGGATTACCCCATTTTGGGTAAGAAGGCTCCCCATGATTTAAGCATGCTATCATCCTAGCTTGCACATTCAAGTGATGTGCATGATGTGCAACTATGCATGTGAAAAAACACATTGCAAAAAGAATAAAAAAATTGCATAAAATATAAAACAACTGGATACAGGTATATCTTTACGAACAACTCTTCATATGAGTGATAACCATAAAACTTCTTTGCTCGTACAAAGCTGCAGCCATGTACATGTTGTCTAGATGAACCAGCACTGCCTTTAAGCTGTAAAAGTTTAAAATTTGATTGACATCACATCTTTGATATACGAAAACTTATCAATTAACATGCAAAAGAAAAATGATAAAATAGAGGGCGCAAAACCGATTCTAACTCATACAAGGATACCTTCAATGCTTTCTCAAGAGACACTGCAACCTTGTAGGTATATGCATCACCTGTGCAACATCAAAAGTATTCCAAGCATTAAGTCACTAAACCAAAATGCGAAATTTATTTGAATCATGAATACACAATACTGAGGAAAGTTTAGATCAATCAAAAACATCATGCAGATTATTAAAATTTGCCTAGAAAACAATAAAGCGAAAAAGACAAAAGAATTGAAACACACACATGGAATAATAAAACATTCACATGTAAGTAACTCATTTACCATAATCATTAGACGAATCAAATCAAACAAATGTAAAGACTCAATCAAACACTTGATAAAGACAAAACTAGGACTAGTAAATATGACTTGCCATTACCTTCTTGGTTTGGATGAAGTGGTATATCTGAACAAGGGACATACAAATAAGGTAAAGCCTACAAGGAAACAGTAATAGGGATTAAATAATTAAATTTAAGCATAATACGATATGAAAGATAAAGAAACATTGACAAATTTATATAATACTAAAAGGTAAAACTCTGCTATTGGATTTGCTTATTGGATTTGTAATAACAAGATTGCTAGCATTTGCACTCAGTGGTGAATTAAATAAGAAGCATAGTTAACTATCAACCCATTATATCGACCAAAATTCGTTTAAATAACAAACAAAATTTGATGCGCGATCTTACTCCATGAATGTGCAAGCAAGTTTTCTGGCCAGCAGGAGTAGAACCATACACTCTAATTACGGGAACTTCGTTCACTTTTCCACCTAATTAGTATTAAAAATAAACAACGAAACGCAACAAATTCATCAGTGCACAAGTGAATTTTTCTCTGAAAGCATTTTCATCGGCAGAATATTCAAAATTGAAAGTGAAAGCATTTAGGGTTAGTGTCATACGGTGGAAGCTGCTGTAACAGATATCGGCGTCTGGGATTGGCGGTGCCATGTAATAGTCAATTGAGACAATCCGAACACTGAAAACCGCTGAATTCGACTGTGAACCTGACATATTTTCGCCTGCTTTTGCTTTCTTCTAATCACAGTTAGAGCACTCGTCAAAAAGCGGAAGAAAATGAAAATGGGAAAAAATGGCGCTAGATGGTTGGAAAAGAAGTTAAAAGAGTAGTTTCAATTTAAAACTTGTTAGAAGAAATAAATTAAGGCATTCACGACTCTTCTTCCGGAAGTCTCATTAATTATTGTTTTTTTTTTAATTGATACTGTGCCTAAGCCCTATTTTTGATTTTTTTGCTTAATTTTTGCCCTATTTTAAATTGGTTCCTTAAAAAAATTGGTTTAGTCCCTTCAAAAACCATATGTTACCAGTTAGGTCTCTACAGTTAGTTTAAGGATAACAATATTAGTTTAAGTTTGGTGTGTCAATTAAATGATAGATGTGGCATATACAGGTGTCATTTTTATTGTGAGGTGGCATATCTTGACGTTTGTAATTCAATTTGGTCCTCACAATTCTAGGGTTTCAGAAGAACTAAAATCCCAATTTTGAAACATGAAGCTCGCGTCAAATAAGAAGGGCCAACACGAAGTAGGGAACTAGCTCGAGGCGAAGAAGATGGGTACGAAGAAGAAAGAAGGAAGAGGGACAATCACATAGAAGGGTACGACGAGTATTTAGGCAACGACTCTTTTTTGAAACTAGGCAGGTTTGCACATGGTTTTCTGTATAGTTGTTTGTATTTTATGTTTGGGATGTTCAAATGTTTTGGGTAAGGGGACCACTATGTGAGTTAGGAACAAATATAGAATGTTTTGGGTGGTTCAGACATTCTTTACTTCTTTTGAATATTTACCACTTATTTGTGAATGTTTAATGTCCATTTTGGGTCCCTTATTTAGGTTGAAATGTCCAATTTACCTTTGAATCTGACATGCACCCTTTTGTTTGTACTTAAAGAGTGAAGAACGATGTCTATTACTTTTGTGATACTTGAATATGAAGGGGGTACTAAGTCAAATGTTAAAAGTCGGGATGTGAATAAAGGAAGTTATTTTGAAGTTGTTGGTATTGTAAAGGATCTAGGGTATGAGTTTAGTAGTTATAGGCTATGGTGGAAAGTTAGGAGGATTTGCGTACAAAAGTTTTTTGTGTGATAATGATGCTTTACAAACCATTGATATTGTAAAGGTGAGAGGTATAAAACAAAGTTGAGATTTCGTTTAGTAGAGCTTGGAGGGCAAAAAAAATGGCAAGAGAAATAGCAGAAGGTGATGCAGCCAAGTAGTATTCTTTGTTACGGAGCTATATAGTAGAGTTGAGGAGAGTGTGTCCTTGAAACACTTGTAAGATCTCAATGGAGAGACCGATGCCAACAATTGAGCCAAGGTTTGGGTCTTTACGTTTTTGCTTTGGTGGTTGCAAAAAGTGGTTCTTAAAAGGATGTAGGCCCTTTATTGGTGTTACTGGGTGTCACCTCAAGACCAAGTATGAGGAACAACCTCTAATTGAAGTTGGGAGAAATCCAAATGACTGATATTTTCCCTTAGCTTCTAGGGTTGTTGAAATGTGCTCCCCCAAGAAAAGAAAGATGACCAAAAAAAACTGTTGATTTTGCATTGTTAAAAGCCATCGAGACTGTTCCAGACCTGAAGACTTACCTAGGTGCTAGGTTTTCCTTGAAGGCAGACATTAAACCCCACGAGTTAGTCTTTCAGAGGGAACAAGAGTGTAAAATTGTTGTTTTCCCAATATTTGATATTTTGACAGAGTCAGACCTTAATTTGTATTCATTTACAGTCATTTATTGGTAATAGACATATGAAGACGTGTTTTTTATGTTGTCAAAAAAATAGAGGTGGTTTTTGACATTATTGTTGGAGGATATTGGTGAAGAATCAAGATAGAAGATGAGTTATTTATGACCAACAAAAGGTAACATTTAACAATATTTTAATTTCCTAGATTGGAAACTGCTTTATAATTCTGTTTGGTATTATTTTATTCTGTATAGTGCTTGATACCACTATTTGAGAAGGCGAGTTTCTTGAACTTCACTTTCAAGCTTTTGGTCACATATTGGATGAGTTATTCAAAAAACAATAAATTGAATTGTTCTTGACGTTCTTGATGACATTCACAGTTTTTTTCATTTTCCAATATTTTTGATTTTTTTAAAAATGAAATATCATCATTTAATGAAATCTCAGTAAGATGTGCCACTTAGATGCAACATCAGCAGCTAATGAATACTAGTACTAAACTAATTAGGCTTTTTGTTTTCGTACCCCCCTCATTCCCTCCCACACCCCCATTTTTCCATAAAAATTTTTTAGATTTTTTGGAGACTATGAAAATTAAAAAAATCGTAAAAATAATGCGATGGAATTTGGGATAATTATCCCATGTAATAATTTTGATTTTTTCGCAAAATTACGATACTACTAAAATTATTCGCTTCTACGTTGGTCGCATGAAAAAAATAAATGTAATTAGAAAATATTAAAAATTGGAAAAAAAATTTTTGGAATTACCTAGTAATTAGAAAAGAATTTCTCGAATACCTTAGAAGTGAGGTAATTAGTAACAGATAACTCAAATAGGGTTTAAGCTTCCCGGCAGCGCGTTTCCGATGGAGGTTCAGAAATTTTATCCCATGTAAAAATCTACTAATTATCGATGATCCGTAACAGATAACTCAAGTAGGGTTCGCTCCGATGACTCTCCGATGATCCCTCGCTCAGACTCTTCCACTCTCAATAACAATGGCGTATGGTCGTTTCTCTCTACTTCTAACCAGACGCCGCCTCTCTCTTTATTCCTTAAACCCTAAATCCCCCTTCTTACGCTCTCACCTTTTCTCAACCTCTTCCCCAAACCCAAACCCTAAACCCTCTTCCCTCTCCGCTCGTCTCAGCTTCGTTTTCGATCAAATCGATGCCATCGAAAAAGAACGTTCCCAAAAACACGAAACGCTTCAACGCATTCGAGCTTGGCGCGAATCCAAAAACACTCAAAACGACATTTCCGAGCCCGTCTCAGAACCCACGACATCTTCTCCCCATGAAAACCAAAACCCTAACCCTGCGGAATCCAAATCCGAAGTGGCGAAGAGTGAGGTGGAGTTGGTGCACCCGTGGCCGGAGTGGATTCAATTGATGGAGAGATTGGTGCACCAGAATTACTTCGATCACAAGAGGAGAGATGAGGATAAAATGGTGCAGGATTTAGGGTTTGATCTCCCCGAGGTTCCAGATGACGCGGGATTCGATGTCACTAAGGATTTCAAGAGCGTTCATGCGGCGTGTCTCAATTTTGGGAAGGACCGTTTTGACTTGTTGAGGTTTGTGCATTTACGTAGCTTGAAGTATTCATTCATTTCCGTGATTGAATTGATTGGGTTTCTCAAGTTGAGAAAAGTGACAACTTTCAACTATGTTACCTTGCGTTTTTTTAATTGAGTAGTATGGCAGAATGATATTGTAGTTGTTTGTCACTTCTGTTTTAAGTTTCCAACTGCTACTATGAAATGGGAGATTGATCGATTGATTGATTTCAGGTCCTTGTCGAGGCAGGATATTCAACTTTTGGTTGGTTTTGGATGCCCCACTATGGACAGAAAGGTGGTTTTTTCCGCTAAACTTTTAAGGAAGCATGCCCATCTTGATGAGGGAGATGTAAGTGTGACACACTGTTTGATACTTAACACGAATGACAATTTCTAAGTGCTTCTTGATTCATTGTTAGTTGCGACAATTTCTCTGTCTGAGTTCTTTGAATCCATCTGCATGGATACAATACAACCGTAAATGACTGAGAATTTTGTTTGTCATGATGTAGATGAAAGGCCTTTCAAATTACTCTCAGCTAATGTACTTAGAATATATTTGAATCAGTATTTTAGTGTCTATTTTAATTGCTTATGGTGGCAAAGTAGCCGAAATTGCTTTGATTGTGCTGTCGCTGGCATCCTTGTTATCGCTCTCACACTCACATATATCAGTTTCTATTTTGTTGGACTGCCCTTTTTCCATAATTTTCTAATTTGGTCTCGTACTTTAATCTGTATTTAACTCATTATTTGGACATATATTTTTATATATTTATGATAAAAAAACTCATTGGTGTCAGGTCTGTAGTTCCTGCAGCTTGAGAAATAATTGCGACAACGCATATCTGCTAACAAACAAAGAGAGCGAGGCACAGACTATGGATGTCATGCGGATCCTACTGACGTTTGGGTTTGATCCTATTAATGGATCAGTCATCAATAAGTCGCTGCTAAAGCAGAAGTCTGTCAAAGCAGTGGTTCGTAAATTGCTTCACGAAGTTGTCAAGTTGAGTTCAGTTCCTATCGACCCAAATCTCCCTCCCCCAATTATCAGAAAGCCTCCTCCAAAGGTGAAACAACCCCCTACTCCTCCAAAGAGACGCGTTGGGCGGGATGACGTCGAGATGAAAAAGGGGGACTGGCTTTGTCCTAAGTATGTTCTTAAAATCTCAGTGATTTACTTGCAATAATGATCATTTAGTTTTACCATGTTGTTTTCTAGTGAGTTTTCTAATTGCAAACTGTTTTCACCAATTTATTATACTTGCTACTCCCTAATCCCTATGAAGCAGGTGAGCTCATTTTTTGACATGCATTTCATTGGCCTCATTGTTAGATTTTTATTTTTGTTTCTCCTTTTAGTAATAGATAATTTGAGATTTGACTATGTAACGGATTGATTAAGAATAAGCTGCTGTTGAATAACTTAAGGTATAAAATAATTTATTTTTCTTGCTGTTAACTGATGATGCTAAATACCTCTCAGGTGTGATTTCATGAATTTTGCAAAGAATAATGCTTGCTTACAGTGTGATGCCAAGCGTCCTAAGAGACAGCTGCTTCCAGGAGAATGGGAATGTCCCGAGTAAGTTTAAATCCATTAAATGTTCCACGGTTACATTTCAATGTTTATCCCCACCCCACACCGATTCGAAAACAAAATATGTTCACCAAAATTTGTGTCATATTTGCTGAAATCTTTTAAGCTTGACTTGTTTACTTTTTACCTTGCAGGTGCAACTTCTTGAATTACAGGAGGAATGTAGTATGTTTTCATTGTGAGTGCAAACGTCCAGCTGATGAATTTCTGGAGAATAAAATGCAAGATAAAACGCACAGTTCTGGACCTAAGATAGATAAGATGGGTAGCCGGCAAGAGGTTTCTAATGCTTGGAATTTTGACTTCGATGACAATGAATCAGATGGTGCAGATGTTGCTGCTTTTGAGTATGCCGATGCTCGTGCTATGGCCGAAGATTCACCTTCAGATAACAATGCTCGACATGGAAGTTATAGGGGGTGGGAAGATGATTTTGAGAAGAACAGTAGAATGCAAGGGTCCCGTGATGGAGAGTATGCTAATCCTGGTCCTTCTGGACCTACTAGAATAGGGTTTGATGATTTTGACGATGAGGATGATATAGATAGTTATGAGTTAGAAACTCAAACTAGTAATACAAGAATGGAAACATCAAAAAATAATTTTTCAGAAACTGAAGACTCTTTGGAATGGGAAGATTCTGAAGACACCAACGATAAAATGCACGCACACCACAAAACATCCGGAAGAAGTGTACGAACCCGCTCAGTTCGCAAGACTGCATCTTTCTCTGGATCCAAGGATGATGAACTTGATTATGATTCGGATGAACAGCGGGCTATTCTTTCCAAATTCAAATCTAGCGATATTTCTGCTGCTGGCCAAAAAAGAACAGGTAGAGGCCCAAACAAGAAATTAAGCTTTGGTTCTGAATCTGACGAAGATGTTGGTGCTGGCTTATACTCTGATGAAGATGATGACTTAAATGACTCCCACTCGTTTAGAAACAATAAAGGGAATAGACATGACTCTGGGAGAAGGAATTTTACTAAAGATCGGAAATCTGGATCTAATGGTGGTTACAAAGCAAATATGTTTAGTGATGATTTTGATGAATTGCCCCGACAATCTTATAGGAGTGATGCAGGATCTCTGGGAAGTAACCGTGATCGGAAGAGGTTTGAAGATTTTGATGGATCATCCCGACAATCTTATGGTAATGACAAGCGGTCTCAAGGAAATAACCATTTTGAGAGAAGGAATAAACATGATTCTGGGAGCAGGAATTTTACTGAAGATCGGAAATCTGGATCTAATGGTGGTTACAAAACAAATATGTTCAGTGATGATTTTGATGAATTTCCCCGACAATCTTATAGGAGTGATACAGGGTCTCGGGGAAGTAACCGTGATCGGAAGAAGTTTGAAGATTTTGATGGATCATCCCGGCAATCTTATGGTAATGGCAAGCAGTCTCGAGGAAATGACCATTTTGGATCATCACGGCATTCTTATGAAAATGGTAGAGGGTCTCGAGGAAATGACCGTGTTGGTTCATTGCGGCAGTCTTATGGAAATGGAAGAGGATCCCAAGGAAATGGCCGTACTGGATCAAAGCGACAGTCTTATGGAAATGGTAGAGGGTCCGGAGGAGGAAATGACCGTAGTAGGCAGAGATTTGATGACAGGGAACATGGCAGAGGGCGGTCTAATAAATTTAGTATGGATGAGAATGATGTCAGTGAATTTAGAAACAGTAGGCGTGTGATTGAAAGATAGTCCGATTGATCCATGAACACATTTTTGGTACTCTGTTTGATGTTGCTCATAACTACTGCTGATCACCAAAAGTCAAATGTGTTACAAGTCTCTAAAGGTCAGTGTTTTCCTTCGATTTGTTGTTAAAAGATCATAGGAATGACTTGAAGACTTGAATACTGGAAAAAAAATTCCTGTCCAAACTACCCCATGCCAAGTCATTTTGAGAAAGTAACAGTTTTTGCGAGCAACAAAGTTGTTGAGAAGGCCATCGAGATATGCCCGCTTATGCTAACCATCAGCGAAGTTAACCTGCCACATGAAAGGTTTTGCCTGCCGTGAAATATCCCTAGGAGAGATTTTTTAAGATTTTAGGTGCTCATGTTGATGAGTTCAAACTCCATGTGTGCATAGTTTTTACTTGCCATTTCGTTTAAGCTGACAAAAAAAGAAGTGAAGCCTACCTGCATAGTGAATAGTTTGGTCCCTAAGTTTTAGTGTTGTTCCAGTTTGAGGTGTGGTGGTTTTGTTTATTGAATTGAATTTTTCTTTTTAAAAATGGACTCATGACATGTTTTGAGTCTTTGGATTTATCCAACGGCTGATAGCAAAATAAAGGCACGACAAGGCACTGCGCCATCAAGTCATCGAATCCATACCCTTAATTAACACTCAAGAAAAGAAATATACCTGTTGGATTGTGTTTTCTTTTTTAGTTTTTTAAAAGTGTTTTACAAATCAAATTTTGAAAACTGTTTTTGAGAAAAAAAGGAAAAAAAACTTGTTTGCCAATTTGTTTTTAAAAACTGTTTTAAAGATAAAAAACTCAAAAACTCGTTTGGTTTCATTGTTTTCAAAATATGATTTAAGAACAAAAAAACTTAAAACTTGTTTGGTAAAATTGTTTCATTTTTCTTTTTTAATATGTTTTTTAATTTGAATATTATTAAATTTTTAATGTAATATTTATTATATTAAATAGTAACTACAAACTAAGAAATGCACAATTTATTTTTAGTTTAATTTCAAGATTATAATTAAAAATGAAGAAAACGTGAAAAAGCGAAGATTTTACGAAAAAATGAAGAAATAGTGAAAAAACGTCCATCAAGATTATAATTAAAAGATATGCGCAATAAACTCTATAGCTATAAGTATTCATGACATAAACATCAAGTCAACTCAAATACCCTCTAATATTCTTCGGTTGCACATAAGAAAAATTTGAAATACAAATGGTTCTATTAATTATTATGGTGTACCCACATCTCGTCTCTAATACGATTCCGACATGCTGCCATGGATGCACCTTCATCGAATAACCTTGCTAAGTTGTCATCATGTAAGTTTGTTCCTTCTATGTTAGGACCTTCATTCACCCTCTCCAATTCTAAAGGATCCATTTCTTCCCATACCCTAAATAATTCATCTGATAAATTCCACCTTCGTATGTAATTATGTATAGCACAACATGTCGTTACTATAAGTCGCTGCCTAGAAGGTTTATATTGAGGCATCAACTTCAAAATAGGAGACCTACTTTTTAACACCCCAAAGCAACACTCAATTGACATTCACAAAGACGAGTGTCTGTAGTTAAATAACTCATCACGATTCCTAGGTTGTCTGTCTTGGCCTCTATATTCTTGTGCATGATACCTTTCACCCCTATAAGGTGAAGAAAGTATCCTGTACATGGATAGCCAGAATCGACGAGATAGAATGAACCTTCATCAAATAAAGTATATGTTAGCTATACTTGTTCATTTCATCATATGAATATAATTTCATTATATTATCACTCACCTTTAGGTGGCCAAGGAAATTTTGGCTCTAGATTTGTAATTGCATCCAAAAAACTTTTGAATCATGGGCACTTCCTTCCCAACTCGAATATATATATGTAAACATCATGTTGAAATCACAAGTACACATGACATTTTGGGTAATTGTTGCCTTCCTACATCTACATGCAATTTGTTTCTCAGCAGGAACCCGTGCACTTATATGTGTACCATCAGTTGCACCTATGCAATTCTACAATGCATAGCCCAAAAAAAAAGAATCATAAAAACAAGATAATATGAATAAGCAAGCAAGACTTAAATTGGTTTCTATTAAAGAGGAGATCAACATGCATACCTTAAACCAAGGATAGTATTTTGGGTTATTCTTAATTCTTTCTGGCAATTCCGTAGACTCTTGCTTTATCAACTCTTTTCCCAACCAACACACTGCCCTTGAAATAACGTGAAATTGTTTATGTGGAATGCTGAAAGAGATTTGAAGCAACTCTATGACGAACATTATGACCGACTTTGAATAAAAATGTAGCAACATAGGCTTTAGGTCTAGATTTCTTTTTTTTTTTTTTTTTAAAAAAAAGGCCCTCAACATGTTGTTGTTAAGTAATATAAAAAATATTTTTATATAAATCGCGGATATAACCTGCGCGCAATTGTAGAGACTAATTCATCTAGCCGGGTGACCATAATGGACGACAAAACTCTCTCTCAAGAGACTTAACACTACTACATGCTCAAAGCTGAATTGAAATCTAGGACATTGGCTAAACTGGACGAAACTTCTATCATCTCATCCAAATTCTATTGGTAAAAGAAAAAAAAGTTTTATTAACCTACGTAAAAAAATGTTTGGCGTGAATTGTGGAGTCACAACACTATTGAGTATATTTATTGTCAAAAAAAGCAACTCGACCTATATAAATAAAAGTTTCATTACGTTACAAATTTTGTGATATTTACTGTTGTGCCATTAATGAAAACATACCAGTTTTAAGTGTTTTTAGTTTTTTTTTCCTTTCAAAGCAAAAACAGAAAATTGAAAAGCAAAACAAGTTTTACATGTTTTTGTTTTTTAGTTCTCAAAAGTGAAAAAACCAAAACTGTTTTCAAAACTTACATTTTAAAAATAGCTTACCGAACAAGTTTTTTGTTTTTTACTTTTTAAAAACTAAAAAACTATTTTTCAAAAAAGAATCAACCAGGCCACGCTTCTCTAGTTCTTGATTCTCCTCTAACTACCAACTCTAAGAAATTTTAACCTTGCTCTTCTCTGGTTCTTGATTCTCCTCTAACTACCAACCGAAACCCCCTTTCTCATGTAATTTGCTCTTTCAGACCTTGATTACACACTTTTTTATTAGTAGAACTTCTTCAAAAATAAACATTTATCTGAGTGTTCTTGATTGTTCTGTTCATCTTGGAACTTTTTAAGTAGCGTTTAATATTTGCGTTTTTTATTAGTAGAACTTCTTCAAAAATGTAAATTTATTTGAGTGTTCTTGATTGTTCTTGATTTCTCAAAGTATCCTTCTTTGAGTGTTCTTGATTTCTCAATTTTCAATGCCAGGGATATTGTGCCGAAGAAAAAATTCTCCACTAAATTGGGAGCTAGATGGAGCGTAGAGGAGCTTCAAAGATTTCACCAAGCTTACAGGCAGCATGGCCAAGCCTGGGACAAGGTTTTTTTTTTTTTTTCCATCTTCTTGATTTGAACGTTGTGAATTCTATGTATTGAACTTTCTTGCTCGATCTTCCTGTGGTTGTAGTTATTGGGAAATAACTTGATTTCTTACGCTTTGCAACTTTAAAAGTACGTGTAAATAAATGCAAACTTTTTTCAGATTTTACTGCTGCTAAACAAGCCTAAAAGTAGACTCATTTTAATATCACAAGGTTCTGCTTTGCTCTTTCCATAAAGATATTTGATACACTGATATCTTGCTTGTCCAGGTGGCTACTGTTCTACTCGGTAGATCAGTTGATATGATCGTAGCACTATTCAACCTGAATAAGGTATAAAAATACTAATTTTTGCTCTTCCTCCTTGATTTCGCCCATATTGCGTTAACTCATCGATGTTGCAATTTACAGGCTTACCTATCTCTGCCGGAGAGGATAACTTCCGCGGTTGGCCTAATTGCAGTGATGGAAGATCGTTATAATAATATGGTATCTTGTTCTTTTATTAAAATTGCAGCATGACATATCAATTTTATTTAACTCTCTTGTTCTCATCACATTTTTCTATCTTGTTCTCAAACAGGAAGGAAGGAGCGAAACAGAGAGCGATAGTGAAACTGAGAGTGATAGTGAAGCAGAAACTGAAAATGAAGCTCAAGGACTCGTGCCGAATGAACCTCAAGGACTCGTGCCGCATGTTTTTCTTGAGCCGAATATTTTACAAGATGATGAACAGTCTCATCTTGCTGCCGTCGTATATATGGCAGATTTATACAAATCTTACAAGACATTGGAGATAACAAAAAGATGATTTGAACAAGTCTTTTAATGTTTTATTATTGTGTCTGATGTCTTATTGGGATTCAAATATGTTGTTTCTAATGTAGAGTGAGTGTTATCCCAATGATTACATGGTTTCTGAGATTAAGATGAAGAGAAATATGCTTTTTGATGAGCTAGTTAGTGTCCACAGAAGTAATAGACTTACAGATGAAGTTCTCCATCAAACGATCAACATTGTAGATCGGTTTTTAGCCTTCCAAAATGAAGAATTTAAAGATGTTAATTTGGTTGCCGCGGCGGCCATGTTGATTTTTTCAAAGTATGAAGGACCCAGACCCATGTTGGGAAATGACCTCCATAATTTCCCTCCTCGGTGAAACTCAAAATAGGCACTAGCGGAAACGTGAAAATAAGCGTAATGACACAGAATTTTAGCGTGGAAAACCTTCTCAATGTGAGAAAGGAAAAAAACCACGGGACCCTTAGGCCTCTTAAACTCCACTATAATGATAATGGGAATACAACAACTTCACCCTTAGGTGGATCTCTCTACAAAGAATCTCTCAATTTGTAAGGAACATTCTCACAAATTGACTCACTATTTCTCTCACAAATGAACTCTCTATGAGGATCACTCTTCACTCTTGAGCAAGGCTCTCTTTCTCTCTTGCTTCTTGTTGTGTTTCTCTTTTGGTGTGTGTTGAGAATGCTTGCTCATGGTCCTATTTATAGGAGAGGCAAGCCAATGTTGCCTTACATGCATGAAGACACTTGTCCTTTGTCTTCCATGCAAAACACCAATGTATTGTTTGGAACGTAGGAAAGTGGAGGGATGAATTTTAGTAGGATAGAAAGTTTTTAAAATTTTGTGTCATCCATCGTTTGGAACTAGAAGTAAAGGTGGGGGAAAGATTGGTTTTTGGTGGGGCCAGTCAAAAGTGGTTCCACCTAAAATGAGAAGAAAGTGATGAAATGACAACACTGCCATTTATTCTTCTTATATATAATATCATAATCAAATAAATAGATTTTTTTAATTAAGGGTAGTTTTGTAATTTGATAAATACCTTTCTTTCTTTCCTCTCACTTTCTACACTACTTTCACTCAAACCAAACAAATAAATAATCCTCTCACTTTCTACTCACTTTCCCATCACTTTCATTCCTTTAACATTCTTTCCTTCAACTTTCTTTCCTTTCACCATCCAAACACAGCACAAGTGTCTCTTGCAATGCATGCACCTCAACATGTGTCCTTCATGCACTACAACATGTGTACACCATGCACTACAACATGTGTCCTTCATGCACTACAACATGTGTACACCATGCACTACAACATGTGGCTCTCATGCACTTTGCTACTTGTCATCACATGCAACCTTCCATTTTGTCAAATGTATGTTGGCCATGTGGCAATGGCTGGACCCCACAACCTAGAGTGTTTTTCTACAAGCTTTTTTTCAGTTCTAAAGATATATATACTCAAAATGGAAAAGCGCATCTTAGCAGGACTACAATGGTCCATCACAACACCAACAACATTACATTTTGTCACCACAGTGTCAAGACCGGAGTTGTTGTCGAAAAATATCCGGCTGCTGCGCGAACTCCTCCAGCTGATTTTTAGTGTATTTTGAAATTTTGACAGTTGTATTTTTTGACAGTAGTTGCTTGTAATTTTTGTTGGTTCTGTAATGCATAGTTTGACAGTTGTATTTTTTGACGTTTTTCCCGGGAAGCATATTATTTCTCTCTTCTCATTGCCACTATCTTAGTTTGATGCTCTGTAGTCTCTGCATTTTTATTCTGAGTGTTTGGTCATTAGTACAACGGTTATGTTATTTGGTCATATCATTTTTGACGAAATCGACAAAAACTAACTTACAACACTAATTAATTAAGTTTTTTAGACAATTAGCCAAGTGATCAATTAACCAAGTTTTTAAACAACGCCTCGAAAACTGTGAAAAAGTAGGTTGGCCAAATAGTCTAAAAAACTTGTTAATTAGTGTTATAAATTAGTTTTTGTCTATTTTTATCAAAAATGTTATGTCCAAATAACATTTTTGTTAGTACAATGAGTAAAATTACTGTTACTACTAGTTACAAGTCCAGATGACCAAAAATTGTATCAATTAAAATACAACATTACTATTCAGTATGATTTTTTTTTTCTGATATATTTGGTTGACTCTAAAATATGTCTTTCCATCTTGTGTTTAATTTTAAATTATCACATGCATTCTTAAGTATAAACTTCTAGTTCTCTAACTTTTGAATTTTACACACCCACCCGTCCCACACACATACAGACATACTACTTTCTAGACACAAACTTATGGCTGTGTATTCTTCAACAATTCAAGTGGTTCTTGCAAATCCTAAATAATGTTAAATCAATTAGTTTTGCTTTTTTGATGTGTTTCAAGCTATTATTTTCTGTGGTGCTGTCTTCATACCGGTTGTGTTAAGGTTCTGAGGTTCAATAATCCCTCTTTATTAATAGAACTAGCCCCACGACCCGTCCGATGGACGGGTTGGCTAGCGGTTGATTAATTAAAACACATTGCAATAAAAGCAGGTAATGTAAAAACCAATCGTTCCTATTTGGGCTCACCTCCCGTCCGATGGACGAGTTGTCTCACTATTGATTAAATTAATTACTTCTAAACAAAAACAACAGTAAATAATAATATCAATCAAATTCTAAGTATTAGAAAGACACCACAGTTAAATACAAAAGCCACACATATTAGATCAAGTCATAACACAAACAACTTAAATTTGGAGCATGAATTAACAACAACCAAATCACACATATTAGATCAAGTTATAACACAAACAGCTTTAAAGTTGTAACATAAACGACAACCTATAATAACATTATCTATATTCATCAAATGTAACTATAAAAACTTAACCCATAATACGGTTCTACTTAGGTTCGAGAGATTAGTCTCTAGAGTTGCACGTAGAGGATACCAGTTTATACCAAAAAAAATGTAAATAAAAACTTAACTCATAATTAAAGAGAAAAAAAGACAACATAATTAGAAAGTGAAACACGTACGTAGGTATCATGCAGAGTTTGATTTAAAACTAAACACCAATTTAAGTATGTTTGTAATACTTGTTGATGTGAAATTATCTAAGTAAAGAAGAAAATATCAATTTGGACATGTAAAATTTTTTTGTACATTCTAAAGTACCACAAAACACACTGCCTAGAATTACACTTAATGTATTTTGCCATGAATTTTTTTTTCTTCAAACAAATTATTGAGAAACGAACTTCGCGTATTTGAATATCTAATTTTTTTCCTACACCCTTAAGGTTCCCAAAATACACTGTGAACATCGCACTTTACGTATTTTGTCATAAACTTATTATTTTTTACCAAACCGATTATTTACGAACAAACTTCTAGTATTTAAACATGTACACCAAAACACACAGTTGGCATTTCACGTTACGCGTTTTGCTACAAAATAATTGTGTCCCCATCAAGTACACCAAAACACACAGTTGACATCTAACTTTACTTATTTTCTTACGAAATTAAAAAAAATTCACCAAATTTTTTCATATTTAAACATGTACAATTTTTTGTGATTGTAAAATACCTCTTAAAATATAAAAAGAAAAAATGCAAAACCTTAACATACAGAAGAATAACCTTGGGTGTGACAAAAATTCTGTTGGGAGGAGATAACCACACAAGCCGACAAAGCCGAGTACTCGTGGTTAGTCAGATTTCTCGGTGTAGATTAATTATCAGTAAAGCCGATGAAAACTGAACACTAATGACATAGTAAGAAAAAAAGAAAAGAAGAAAAAAAACAAAAAGAAACTAAAAAAAAAAACACAAAAGTCAAGTGACCAAAATATGAAGAATCCATTGGTTATGTTTTTTTTTTCAATATTGCTGGTGTGATAAACTTTTAAATGACGTCAACCACATACACATGCACAACAAATTAATGATGCCCCAACCGAAGACCACAATTCAACAAAAATATTAGATGACCAACAATAAATTATTCCTGGGCGAAATTTCCAGCCTATGCCAAGCCGCATACATTTTCAAGATATCCACTTTTGTCGTTTGCTTTTCCAACGCCCCCTCCTACTCAAAACACACTCCATAAATGTGTGAAATGACCAAAAGACCAGTCAAAGCGTCTTTTTTTTCAAGAATTTTCACGTGTTCGAACACGGGCCTTCGAACAGGTTCGAATGACATCGTTCGAGTGTGTTAAATTTTGAATTCACACTCTCTTGGCGTTTTTCACCTGTTCGCATGACCTTGTTCGAATCCATTCGAACGACATCGTTCGAGTGTGTTTAATATTGACTTTACACCCTCTTGTGTATTCGAACTTGTTCTAACGAGGTCATTCGAACGTGTTCTAACAAGATCGTTCGAACAGTCGTTAAACACGTCCTTACAGCGTTTCACTTTTTTCATTGCATTTGAGCGCCAAATGTCAATCACCATTCAGTGGTAGCTCTGTAAATAAAGTCAATCTCAAGTGCAATTTTCCATCCAAGTAAACCCAAAGCTTCGTCTTCTTTTTCTCTTTTCCCTTCATCCTCCAACTTCTTCTCTCCCTCTACACGTGATTCTCTCCTACCAACATTGCAACATGTATACAAATCGTATCATTCTACAAGGAGATGGATGTGTTGAGCCATTTTTCCTTTTTCAAAAAAATTCAAAATTTTTAAATCCCTAATCACCAACAAATCCCTCTTCTTCGTTTGTCTCACAAATTGTGTCATTCTACACATCAAGATGCCACCATAAATTATATTGTCTCTTTTGGGTTTAGAGGTTGGTCTTAATTCTTCAAGCTAACGGGACCAGGTTTTCTTTTGGTGTGGATTTTGTTTAATATTTTATTTGTGTTGGTTTAGTGGTTTTTTTGTGTTTTGCTTTTTAGTGTGAGTGGTAAAACTTGCCTATCCTATATTCTGCACGACTTAGGAAGAGAGAGAGATGGGACTCTCAAAGAAGAACTAATGATTTGAATTGTTGCAGGGTGTCATAGATACAAAGCAAAAGTCCTTTCTTATGGCGTTAGCGATGGAAATGGGTGGCGGCGGCAAAGCTCCATTTTCCTTTCTTATCTTTGTCAGATTTGCAAAGCTTTTATCTAATGTTTGAAGCAACTCTACTAGATAGTAGAATGGGAGGTGCAAAGCTTTTATCTAATGGTCGCTTTATCTTTGTCGTGATAAAGTGACCATTTTCTTGAATTGATATCCAAAATGTAAATTTGAGGTGTCTTAGTGTGACGTTCTTGCACAATGCAAGAAAGGTTATTTCCCATCCATAAATACTTCTTCACACTTTGACAGGGAGCCACCTGCAGAGGGGGAAGTGGATATTCTCTGACAGTAACTTCCGTGTCAACATCCATCACAATCACTCCTTCCTTTAGTATCCAGTAAAGATCATTTTCACCACTATAAACTAGTTTTATGTAGAAACAGGGCTCAACGAGAACTATTTGTCTGGTTGCTATCTCTTTCCATGAGTTATCTATTCCAACTTTTAGCACATACAAAACAAACTCAGCAACACCTAAAACCTTTCTAACGCCTACAAAGAACAGCTTGAATATAGAAGAGCGAGGAACACGTGCTATAATTAAACTATCTATAGTTAATGATTCTTGAGTGGGTAAAGGAGGAACTCTAAGGCAGCACTTGAGGATGGGGTTCACGACAAGAATTTGTTCACGATAATCCCAAAACAACAATATGCCATCACAAGTACTCCTTAATGTTCCCATGTCTGGATATGTCCCCAAATCAATCCTTTCAAAGTGACCATTTAAATCATCTTTAATATCCAAGAAATAATAACTTCTATTTTCCACATTTACAACTAAAATACCGGGTTTAGAACGCCCGCATTGTCGATACACTTCAGCAAAATTTGAGCTACCAATAATAGCAGCCCATGATTTACAAACGTACCTTGCAGAACTAAGCAAGCAGTTAAGAGAAACCCGACTAAGGATATCAATGAGCAAGTCTTCAGGGAGAAGCAGCTTTGAAATCACTTTAGACTTCATACTATTTGACTCCAGCATCATAACATTCTTCTTCACATGATAACGTGGCTTTGAGTTAGATTCAGAGTAACCACCGTTCTTTTTGATTTTATCCATTATTCGTGATGTTATCAAGCTTCAAACACTGCATATGATATAACATAGAATGCGTTCAATTAGTTACCAAACTTATTTGAAAACAACAACATTCATAGTCTCATCATCTAATCTATCAATTAAAGCATATATAATATGACTCCAAGGAAAAAAGCAATTTAAAGAAGGTATAGTTTTCCACATTATACTTTACATCCTCAGTTTTCCCTTTTTCTTTTGTCTTAATACTCTATTTAACTATTTTCTGTTTGTAATTAACCAACCCTTATAAACGTTGAATCAGGAAAATTAATGGCAATGTTTCCGGAAAAATGAAGAAACATCAAAATTCAAAGGGAATAGAATAATAATCTAATAATAAAGCTGAACAAAATTAAACTAATAATAATAATGGAGTTTCAGGTAGATATTTTCAAAGGGGATTAACAAGGACGAAATATTGAAATTCGCACAGGGAATAGATTCAACATCAAAAATAGAGAGTAGTTACCACGAACGCGGAAGCAGCAACCAGAACAGTCAGTACTCCGGCACGGCGTAACTGGGATCGGATGCGGTCGCAACGGATAGCTGCTGAGAGAGACGGCGGCCAAGGTGAAATTGTGAAGCAAAGATGGAAAAAAGATGTGAGGAGAAGACACTGCGCAGAGAAGAAAATAAGAAGAATGAGGAATGTTGCTGCTGCCAAGCTATGTGAGGAGAAGACACTTGGTATAATGGGCTTTTTTAGAAAGTATAAATTAGGGTGTTTGCTTTTCCAACGTCCTCTCCTACTCAAAATACTCATGTGTGTGAAAAAAGACTAAAAGTAGTAAAAAAATCTCTTTTTTTTTGAAATTTCACTGCTCAACACTGACCTTGAATGCGCTCGAATGACATCGTTCGTATGTGTTAAATATTGACTTCACACCCTCTTGTGCGTAATTTTATTTGTTCGAACGAGGTCATGCGAAGGTGAAATTAGGGCGTCAATAGGAAATTGTGAAGCAAAGATGGAAAAAAGATGTGAGGAGAAGACACTGCGCAGAGAAGAAAATAAGAACAATGAGGAATGTTGCTGCTGCCAAATATTTTAGGTTTTCTTTTACCCCCACTAGCTTAAATATTTTAGGTTTTTTTTTTTACCCCCACTAGCTTCCCCATACCCCCACGTAATAGTGAAACTCCAAAATACTCTTGACAAAACGTTTTTTTTTAAATTAAGACCAATCGTATATACACCTAGGGGGTGTATATACGACCCTATGTTATATGTCATCGTATATACACCCCCAAGGCGTATATACGATTGATGTGGGGTTGGCCAATCGTATATACACCTGGGGGGTGTATATACGATGGCATATACCATAGGGTCGTATATACACCCTCCAGGCGTATATATGATTGGTCTTAATTTTTTTTAAAAAAAAATAAGTATTTTTTTAATTCAAATAAAAATTAATTAAGGCCTGAAAATAGGTTTAAAGTGTAGTTCGTTAACCCAAGAGCACTTGGATGAGATGGTAAGGGTCTCTTCCAAGGTCCTGGGATTGAATCCAGCCTTGGACATGCAGCAGTGTTAAATCTCTTGAGGGAGAGCTTTGTCGCCATTTGTGGTCCTACCCGGCTCGAGGGATTAGTCTCTGCAGTTGCGTACAGAGGATACCCGATTTATACCAAAATAAAGTGTAGTTCGTTAACACGTGACGATGTTATATGTCGAACGAATAATTTAGGCTAAAAAATCAGTTTTCGGGCAAACCTACTTCAATCGTAATGAAACCACAACCATTAAATTGCATTGTTTACTATTTTTAATTAATTTTTTTAATTTTTCATAGTCTCCAAAAAATCAAAAAAAAATTGCATAGACTTATTTTAGTTTTGTTAGATTTTTAGTGGTGTTTTTATAATTTTTTTGATTAGTTTTGACCCTTTAACGAATTTTTAGTAACCTTTTAGTAAAAAAAATAAAAACAAACCATTAAAAAAAACAAAAAAAAACCATCGTATATACGTACTCAGTACGTATATACGATTGGACATAAAATAGTCATCGTATATACGTACTCAAAACGAATATACGATTTTTTTTATTTTTAAAAAAAATAATAGTTTTCAAAGGGATATTTTGGGGTTATCAAATTGTGTGGGGATATGAGGGGAAAGGGTGGGAGTATGAAAATAACAAGCCAATATTTTAGCGTAAAGCTATGTGAGGAGAAGACACTTGGTATAATGGGCTTTTTTAGAAAGTACAAAGGCCATTGCTTTTCCCACACCCCCTCATTCTCTTTCACACCCCTTAACAAATTTTATTCCAAAAATAACCTCGCGTGAAACGCTGAGTTCACGTGTTTAAAGACTGTTCGAACGACCTTGTTCGAACGCGTTCGAATGACCTCGTTGAACAGGTGAAATTACGCACGCAGAGGTGTGAAGTCAAGATTTAACACACTCGAGCGATGTCGTTCGACGGGGTTTGAACAAGGTCATGCGAGCAGTTCGCATGACCTCACTCAAACAGTGAAAACGCCTCAAAGAGAGTGTGAAGTCAAGATTTAACACACACGAACGATGTCATTCGAACCTGTTCGAAGGCCCGTGTTCGAACAAGTGAAATTTCGTGAAAAAAAAAAGATGTTTTGACTGGCCTTTTGGTCTTTTCACACCCTTATGGGTGTGTTTTGAGTAGGAGGGGGTGTGGAAAAAGCAAACGCCAAGTATAAATTGGGTTGCATAATTGCTAACAAGTTTTTAAAGTCCTATGATTTTCCCAACCATCCACCTACTCATCGCACACCCCATAATCATGTGAAATGACAAAAATATTATTAATAAATAAAAAAGTTCTCAGTGCGTCTTTATTTTTTTCCCCAAGTTTTAATGAGTTCAGAGACAGGCATGAGGCAACCGAACTAGTTCAGATGCGCACTGCTGGGGCTGATTTATTTTGACACACACCCCATTATTTGAACTTTCTTTGGTACGACTACCAGGAACTGAACAGGTTCGGACAACAACCTTTGAACCAGTTAATTTTTGTTCAGGTACAGATCTCCTTAACCGAACTTGTTCGGACCTTGACAACTGAACCTATTTAAATATTTTTGAATTTTTAAACGGCTCAGATTCCGCCGACACTTTTAATCAATGGCTTACAATCATCCAAATGTGTCAAAAAAAAGGAGTGGATGGCGTTCCCTTTGGAAAATGTACCACAACGAATAGAATTCAAACGGCTCACATTTTATCACGCGTATTATAAATATTATTTCAGTTTTCACACCCCATTGAAATCAACATTGTACTCTGCTTATTCACAAATACTCCCACCCGCTGAAATGGAATGGGAGTTGTGCCCAACCCAGTACTCAAATGACAAATTCTTCATCGTCCTTCATCACCGTGGAACTGTCACAAACAGGGAAGTGGTGTTTGATTTCAATGTCGGAATTCTATCTTCTGTAGGTTAAAAAAGGATATAACATTCACCTAGTTGAAAAAAAGGAAGAGAAGAAGGTTCGTCGAGAGGGAGAGTGGCGCATAGACGTAAGTACTTTACGTTACCGCAAGCACAATTATGGAGATGACTGTTATTCACCTATGGAGATTCGGAGCGACAATGACGTTCGCACCATGATAGAAGCACATGCTAATGTTCCAGTAAGACATTGTGTATTGGAGTTGTATGTCGAAACAATACGCATTCTGAACGAGGTCATATATCTTTTGCAACAAGGACTTTAAATTAATTGTAATCAGGTGTTTGTTATGTTTCATTGTTGTTGCGTTATGTTTCTTTATTGTTTCCTTGTCTTTTGTATTTGATGTACAGTTATGCTATTTAATAATAAACTCATTATTTAAATTAAATACCACAAAATAAAAATTACTTAGTACTAATTGAGTTTTACATAAATGAGTTAGAATGAAAGCTAAAAACACACATCTATACAAACAGACATCCACTAACATAAACCAGGCACCCTACTGTGTGTTGCGGTCCTTCCTGTGATAGACACAATCCCATCTTCTAAGTCTACGGAATGGCTTAACGAGGCTCTTCATCCGGTCCAGTATGGTCCTTGTCTGGCCAGCATCACCCCACATGGAACTCTCCCATCCAAGGCATGCAATCTCATCCACTAAATCTATCTTCTCATGTGATATCTGTCAGAGAGATAACAAAATTATTAAAACCACTAAATGTTTAATAATGATAACATGTAAAAGACGTATCTGTCTAGTGTCAAGCTCATCTTCAAGACGTATATAACTATACGACAATATGAATGAGTGTGAGACCCTCCCAAATCAGTCAAAGTACCCTTGCACGGTGTCTGCATGACTCGGTCTAGTAGGAGGCCCCCATTCTATCAAATGCCGGTCGAAGTGTACCCACATGTAATTTATGTGTAGTGGTTAACATTGACCCTACTGATTAGGGGTGTTCAAAACCGAACCAAAACAATAGGGAAACTGCAAACCGAACCAAACCAAACCAAAAACCGCAAAAAACTGCTTTTGATCGGTTTTGTTCGGTTCTTTTTTTCATTGCACCGCACGGTTCGGTTCTGTTCGCGGTTTTGATTTCCGAAACCAAACCAAACCAAACCAAACCGCAAGTAACACTAAGGCTTATTGAATTACAACCTTCCTTACTAACTCACTAATCCAAATGCAACTACAACCCAACTCTCACTCACTACAAGCCCAAATCCAATTAAATCTTTGACTCACTTACAAACAATCCATATAGTTATGCTATATTTAAAAATTACAACAAAATATTTAATTCAAATCCTTTTATAAACATTGTCTTAGCTATTTGAAAAAAATTAAAAGAGTGATTAATATACTACATATATTTGAGTAGATTTTTTCTTAAAGATTTATGTTAGCCTTTTTTATGTTAGTTTATTTTAACTCCATTTTAAATTATTTTAGTCTTGGAAAAACCCGAACCAACCGAACCAATCCAAACCGCATTGGTTTGGTTTGGTTTGGTTCAGTTTTATTTTAGGAAACCAACCGAACCAAACCAAACCGCATATAATTTTACCTTGCGGTTTGGTTCACTTTTTGTCTCAAAACTGAACCAAACCGCACCGCGACCCCTACTACTACTGATTGTATTATATGGTCATCTTAGACCTTAGGTGCCGTATTTGTTTTGGCATATCTCACACATTAGGAATGTGTCATTGTAATTAAGGACAACCTTTTGTATTTGGTAAAGTTAGGCATTGCAACGTGGCGAGTCTGGGTCGGGTTTTGTATCCCCGCCCCTATCTCTAGCGGGGTCAGGTTCCCCGCGGGTACCCATTTTGTCACTAACTTATGTAAAAATTAAAAAACATATTTATGAAAATTAACTTAATAAAATAATAGTTATTATTATACAATGTAAAATAAAGTTAAAAAATATTAAAAGAGACTTTTCTTTTAAAAGTAGATCAAAATTTAAAATAAACAAAATTTATAAAACAAAATCAATGAATATATTCGCATAAAATAAAATGAAATAAATAATTAATGTGTTGTTGAGCAGGTTCGGGGTGGGTATCGACATCCCTGAACTCGTCCCCACCCCCGGTCAAATCACTAGAAGAATAACTGAAATTACAAGGCATAACTTTCTGACGGATTTTAATCTCCCAGAAACATTCCGACAGATTTTTGTATTTTTTGGCGGATTTAATCCCCCAGAAACTTTGTGGCGGAATTTTAACCATTTTTGGCGGAATTATTGTATTTTTGGTGGATCATAAAGGGGAAGAAAAAATTTCGGACAAAAAAAAAGGAATCTGCCGCAAACGCTTTATTTCTGCCGCAAACGCATCCTGGAAAAAATGGGCGGGACATTTGAAATTTAAATTCCGCCGCAAATTACAAGATTCCGCCGAAAACGCATTCTGGGAAAATTGGGCGGGACATTTGAAATTCAAATTCCGCCGCAAAAGACAAGATTTCCGCCGGAAACGAGATGACATTAAATATCCGCCGAAAGTTGCATAAATTCCGCCGAAACCGAGACAAGCTGCACGCGGTCTTCAAGGGGCTCATATTAAATCCGAAGTCATTCCTTCTTTCACTCTCAACACTCAAACTTCTCATAAATTTTAACTCTCAACACTCAAACTTCTCACTCAAACCTCTTACAAATTTTCACTCACTCTCTACACTTCTCATAACTTCTCTCAAATTCTTTCACTCAAACTTCTTACAAACTTCTTACTGCTAGTTTGATAGCTCTACTTGTGACATTTCATGTCTTGCTTTTAGAATGTACATTTTTTGAGAAGCTGTTATTGTTCATGTTAGATCCTCATACAGAAATTCAACATGCTAGAGGAATAAATCTAGGCTCACTATTAAAAAAGAAGGCAGAAGAAGGAGTAGCTTTGGGATGATGAAACATCTTTACCTTTTATTAAGAACAAAGGTGCAATGAACACTCATGATGAAGATTTTTTTTCTTATTTCAACCTTACAAAAGTAATATGCAAAAAATGTCCAAGATTACACCACAAATTCCCTACAGCATTTACTCATCATCAAAAAACTATCACAGTAGATACCAAAAAATTTATAAAATTTTAATAATGACATTTCCGGCGGATTCAATCGCATTTGCGGAGGAAATTTAAATTTAAAAAAAACGCGCGCGTTTGTGGCGGATTCCTTGTCGTTTGCGGCGGAATTGGTTTTGAAAAAAAAAACATTTCCGGCGGAATTCTAGCCGTTTGCGGCGGATTTGATTTTTCTTTAAAAAAAA
Organism: Oxytropis ochrocephala; assembly: GCA_020916435.1. NCBI lineage: Eukaryota > Viridiplantae > Streptophyta > Magnoliopsida > Fabales > Fabaceae > Oxytropis > Oxytropis ochrocephala. Next base: position 116,005,559 of record CM037091.1, on the reverse strand, counting down.
ATATTTTGCGGCGGAAAAATCCGCCAAAAACACCAAATTCCGCCGCAAGTTACCGTCGAAATTCCGCCGAAAATTCTCCCGCAAATGACCTTAAATCCGCCGGAAATTCCGCCCGAAACACGTTGCGACGGGCCATTTATCGGCGAAAAAATCCGCCGAAAATTCTCGTATTTGCGGCGGAATTGGGTGTTTTTTGGCCGAAAATACTCGTACTTTGAAAGCGGGTATTCCCCGTCAAACTCGAGTCGGGGTCGGGTGGGTACCCGCAGGTTCATGTTTTGTTTCTATGCCTGGGTAAAGTCTAATTTTTCTAGCAAGTAATTATAATGTTCTCTCTGCAACCCTTCATAAAAAGTTGATAGAGATCGCACATATGATGCTGGAATTAGACAACATTGTAGCGACCGAAAAATCCGGGAAAGGATTCTTCGAAGTTCGAAAGGAAGCCGCCACCAAATTTTAGTTTAAGGGCAAATTTGGAAAATCCCTTTAGGTTTTAGGACAAAGCATTGTTAGGGTTCGGGAGTCGTTATGTGTGGGGAAGGTATTAGCACCCCACGACATCCATGGTCTAATTAATTTAAGATTTATTTTAATAATTACCCTTTTATTTGTAGAGGAAAAGACTTATTTAGGTTTTTGGTTTTTAGTGCTTGACAAGAGTTGAGTCTTGCTCCTACGTACCTCCGGATGCAATGGAGGAATCAAAGCTACGTAGTTCTTCTTGAAAAAGGTTTGTTGGTTGGTGTTTTTTAGTGTAGGGGTCCTAGGATTCCTTGAACTGTACAGCTCACTGATTCCTAGAACGCTGACTAACCCGATTGTACAACCGACTTAGTCCCCTACTTTTTGAAAATGATTTTAGAGTTTTTTGAAAGAAATTGGCTTGGTGTGAGGTGGGTTCGTTTTAGAATAGGTATTCTAGAACTTCTGAACTGTACAACTCATTAGTTCTAGAACGCTGACTAACCCGATTGTACAACCGACTTAGTCCCCTATTTTTAGGAAAAATATTTTTATTCGTATTTATTAAGTTTTCAGGTTACCTTGGTATATCTGACTCATTGGCCCTAAAATAATGACTAACCCGGTTGTACAACCGACTTAGCCGTTTATTTAATTTCGAGAGAAAAATTATTTATGTTTGAATTGGAAAAGAATCACAAAGAAAAAGGGGGGGTGAAAATTGTAAAATGAGGTTTTATTAGTCGCAGGGGGTCGTATAATTAATAAGAGGTGTAAAGAAACGAGGCCCAGATAGCATTCGGATGACACACAAATATTGGGCCAAGAAAGAAAAAAAAGGGAGTTCGTTGTTAAACACTACTCCTTTTGACCAAAAACACTACTCCCGAATCATGATCCAAGTTTTAGAGTTTTGGTTAACATGTAAAGAACATAAAATATGAAATCAACACGTGCCAATGAGCTCTAACTCAAATAGTATTTTCTAGTCTTGCGAAAAGGTGGAGTTATGGAGTACAATATCCAATTCTTAAATCTTGAAAAAGCTATCCCCTGCATCTAATCTAATACTCAAAGGAAAAAATATAAAAAAAAAAACTGTGTATTCAAAATCTATGAGATTACCGATGCCGCTTTATGTTATTTATTAATATGTGTTTGTTAACAAAAACAAGTATTTTCACACTTTCAGATTTCTAAACTACTTTTGTAATGCAAACCGAAGTAGAAGATTACTAACTCGCTCCTCGAAAAAAAAAAGCATACCTTTCCGGACCTTTGTTGCTTTGAAAATAAATTTGCCTCTCCTTGCCTCTTGCTCCTATTATCGCTAATCAACTCCTTTTGCTTCTCCGATCTCACAAAATAGTGTTTTGGTAATTAGGGTTTCAATGTGAGGCCCTAATCTTTATATTTTAGTGATTTTTGCAGTCGGTTTCTGCCTCGGTTTCCGTGTGTGTTTTACTGTGGACTGACTGCTTATTTATATTACAAACTTAGGGTTTAGGATTTATTGCTGTTTGACTGGGCTCTTGCAGATCTGATAATGTGGGCTTGCTGAGCAGTCTTGGAGAGCAAGAACAGACCCTAGAGATTGCTAATGCTGCTCCTTTTATTTAATTTTCGTTTTTTTATATTTTTTGTATTTTTGATTACTGTTTTTTTTCGTATTTTAGAGATTGGGACATTTTGGACACTCCTAAATTGTAATAAAAATTAAAGTAGCCTTTTTTTTTTACACTTTTGGACTATACATTAATCAAAATAAATTAAACGACTAAAACAATAAAAAAAGAAGACGGACAAAATTGGGGTATAACAAACATCAATAAAATGAATTTCCTTATCCAACTGGACCCATATTGTTGCTATATATACTAGGGGTGTCAACACGGGCTTGGCCCGCCAAAAAAGGGTGGGTTGGCCAAGGTATTGTTGTCCGCTGACCAATTTAGCCCACCCTGCTAAAAGGAAAAACCAGCAGGCTGAACACTGTGGCAGGACGGGTCTAGCCCGCCAGCCTTTTTTTTGTTTAAAAAGGGTTTTTTTTTCTGTACCCTCACCCCTTTCCCATATACCCCCACCAAATTGGATAACCCCAAAATGCCCATTTGAAAACTATTTTTTTTAAAATAAATAAATAAATCGTATATACGTACTATACGTCTTGAGTACGTATATACGATGCTATTTTGAGTCCAATCGTATATACGTACTCAAAACGTATATACGATGTTTTTTTTAATGAATTGTTTTAATTTTTTTACTAAAAGGCTACTAAAAATTCTTTAAAGAGTCAAAACTAATCAAAAAAATTATAAAAACACTACTAAAAATCTAACAAAACTAAAATAAGTCTATGCAAAATTTTTTAGATTTTTTGGAGACTATGAAAAATTAAAAATTCATAAAAAATAGTAAACGATGAAATTTGGGATTTTGAGGCCGTAGTCCCGTAAGAAATCCCTTCTAGGGGAGTCATGATTATTGAATTTTTTCGGATTTAATGGCTGTGGTTTCATTGCGATCGTAGTAGGTTGCCCGAAAACCGTTTTTTACACCTAAATTATTTGTTCGACGTATAACATCGTCACGTGTTAACAAACTACACACTAAACCTATTTTCACGCCTTAATAATTTTTATTTGACTAGAAAAATTAAATACAGAAAACAATGGGATCGTATATATGTTCAAATGCACATATATACGACCCTAAACATTAACCCATCGTATATACACCCCCCAAAGCGTATATACGATTGATGTGGGGGTGTACCAATCGTATACGCCTGGGAGGGTGTATATACGATGGGTTAATGTTTAGGGTCGTATATATGTGCATTTGAACATATATACGATTGGACAAAAAAAAATACGTTTGGTCAAGGGTATTTTGGGGTTTTACTATTGTGTGGGGGTATGGGGGAAGATGGTGGGGGTACAAAAAAAAAACCGTTTAAAAATAGTGTTTATTTTTAAGTTTTTTTGTGACCCAAAATAACAAGTCCAGTTGAGTTCATGTAACAAAAGGGCATTACTTTTCCCACTCCCCCTCCTACTCAGCGCACACCCCCGAACCTAAAATATTCCAAAATTACCCTCACGTGAAACACGCGTGAAAACCTTCCCAATGTGGTGTTTTTAACGGGTTCGGTTGACACCCTCCGAACCAGTTCGGATGAGTATGTCCGAACGTAAAGAAAATATTGGCTTTATCATTGATGCTAAGAAGTGAAGTGACTGTTTATAATTTCAAAACCTTTCCCTTTCAAAGTAATTTTCATCATCATGATATCAGGTAATCCACTTTTTCAATGTTTTTCATCATCATGATATCACGTGATACAATTTTGGTCTAATGAGCTCACTCAATAACTTTCTCCCAAGCATGCTATCAGATAAAGTAAAAAAAACATTGTTCGATTGACATAGTCCGAACATGTTCGGATGACATAGTCCGAACCTGTTCGGATGACATTGTCCGAACGGGTTAAAATCACAATTTTGGAGGTGTGTGTCAAGATTTAACACACACGAACGAGCCTCGCTCAACCTCGAACTGTTCAAGGCCCGTGTTCGAACAGTGAAAATTTCACGAAAAAAAGAGGTTTCGCGCAGTGCTTTTGGTCTTTTCACACCCTTATAGGGTGTGTTTAGAGTAGGAGGGGGTGTGGGAAAAGCAAGAGCCTAACAAAAAAGATCAGTCCATAACGTCCAAAACACAAACCCACAACCACAAATCCACAAACAAATGCTATTGTTGTTGTTTTAGAACTTTTAGGGTTTTCTTTTGCTCTTCTTCTCATTCGGCGATTCAAAACACAACAGCTCCTGTTTTGTTTCCTCTTCTACAATTTGCAATTTGAGAAAGTATAAAACACAACAGCAACATTTCTAATAGTAATTTTATCTAAGACTCTATTTGCCAAAAAATAGCGGATAATAAATAAGCTAACTTATAACGAATGAGCTGCGGATAAACTAGCAGATTGAATTTAAAGTGTTTGGTAAAAATTAGCGGTTAAACTAGTTTATAAATACAAAATGACATAAATGGAGACTTGTTATTAATGCTTAAAAATGATAGAGATGATTCATTTAACGGAAGATAAATAAATAATTTGATTAAAATAATAAGACAAGAAATGGAAGGAAAAAATGAAACGCTAAAAACTCAAACACTACTTAAAGCAGCATTTCAAAAAACACTATAAACTAATAAAAAAATACCATAAACTAGCCATACAAAAAACCTCCAATGAGTTTATTCGCTATAACTAGCGGATTGGCCTTGCCGAACAAAGCCTAACGAGATAAAATCTCCTGTGATGTATGTGGCAAATATCAAGCTAGATCCATTTTCATCACTTGCTTTCTCCTATCCCTTACCATTTAGAAGTTAACTTTTGAACCAACTTGATCCATATCGTACGTTAATTTGCCGACTGGAATAATATTTACGAACAGTTTACAACATCTGTAAATATAACACTGGACAAATTACTAGTGGTATTTGAATATACTACGAAGCAAGTGCATCTAATACTTCCTTGGATGCTATATCCTCCTAGTAGCTTAATAAATCAACACCTACCTGGTTATTCAATGATACTTAATGTGTTTTAACTTCATTGAATACTTCTGCTTTTTCATTGAATACAATACTTTCTGTTTATGAAATTAAGTCATAAAGATACATTATCACTCTTCATTATAATGTACCGTGACAGCTCCACCAACTCAATTCATAGTAAACCTGTCAGCAGAAATATAGTCATAATGATCTGACAAAAAAAGGCCTTAAATTACAACGATTCAACAAGCATGCATGCTGCATATGGCTAAGTATTTCACCTTTTCCTAGTCTTTATTGTTTTTTTGAAGTTTCTCCTTGATTCTGTTAGCACTGGACACAGACATTGCAGATGTGCCGGCACAAAGGAGAAAACAATTTCTTTGAGATGTCTAAATAAGAAAACTGATCCTCAATTTACAGAATTTTCTCTCTCAAATTTCTATCCTAAAAATGCATTTGGGCAAACAGCAAAAGATGCGGCCCAATCAAAGACTGTGAAAAGTGAGCAGGGCAGAAAGGCACAAATGCCAACAGAAGATCAGTTCCTTTCCAATCTAACACTGCTATTCCCTTCATATTCAATCGCCAATTTATCCCAACTAGCCTAATAAAAATCTGAACACGTCCCTTAACGAAATAATCCCTTCCACGCGCTTGCTGCCAGCTTCCACAATCACAAGTCTCCTAACCCCTGCAAAGTGAAGAAAACTGGTAAACAAAGGAATTACACGATTTCCTTTTTAAGAAAGAGTAAGGAGCTTAATTCTTAATAATACCAGGACTAGCCAGCCGCTCCATCACTTTGTGCAATGAATCAGACCTCAAACACATATGACATCTGTGGCCATTGTAAAGGCCATACGGAGAACTTGCATCTTGTCCCAAAAGCAATGCCTACAACCATGAAGTGCAAATACTCATTTTTTTGCTGACAAACAAAAACAAACAAATGCGTTACTGCTAAATCTCTAAATCGCATTGAGGTACCTGATGAATACTAATTTCGTCCAGAGATATCCGAGCATATGCTTTATCTTTAGCCAATGCAGTGATGTCACTGAGAAGATAATTATAGGCAAATATCATATATGCTCGAGGAAACTTTTCAAAGTATACATATAAGAATGGGAACCGTGCACGCAAAGACGGAAAGGGGGGAAAAGAAATACTACCTTCTAGAATATATGTCAAGTAATGAATCGTTATCATCCACAATTGGTATTGAGCTAACTTTAGCTGCAAAGAGACAGCATGTTCACGTTTAGGATAACAAAAGACAAAAGTCATACGAAAAATTGAAAAGTAACCTGATTTTAGCAACTGTCATTACTAAAAAGTAAATCATGAATTGATAAGTTTCAGTTCACGGGACAAGGGAGAAAACTATTCAACAATCTCTCTTAACAAAAGCAAAAATATTACAAATATTCGCATTTGTAAAATGACACTTCAATTTTGAAAATTTTCAGTGACACACGGACCACCACTCTAAACCTGGACTGTTTAAACCTACAGTTGATTGGACATTCTTAGGTTTTGAGTCCCAACAGGAACCATTTGTTCAACAAAATGATTGGTTCTATTGGTTCAGTACAGAATTGCATGGTACACCAGTTTTACACAAGAAATTGCCCTTCTATTCCCTAATTAATGGAGGCACACTTTTAATTTTTAATATAAAAAAGCCTTATAAAGAATCCCCCTGGATCCCTTCATGAAAAAATCATGGGGAAAAAAATAAATCAGAACTAACCAGAAAAACACCTAGATAACTTCAGAACAGAAGAATAATCACCTTGAATAAACATCGACAGAGCAGCGCCAAGAGAAGCATTTGGCCTTAGCATTGCAAGTGGCTGCCCATTTGGATCCCCAACTTTAGGCACCCAAGTACCCAAAGGTATTGAACCAACTGGAAGTTGAAGAATGGGCAAAGAACCCGCAGAGTGCTTAAAATGCCTGCATATGCCTGAAAATTAATTTAGTACATCAGTTCCGGCATCCAAACTATTTACCTATAGCCAATAGACCTTGAAGCTTACATTTTAATATTCCTGATAGGGAAGCAAGATGCAGCAGTTGTGGAAATGAACCATCCTCTGAAGGAGAATGGATGATCGGAACCGTCGACACTTTGTTTTGCAAAACCTTCAAAGCCACGTCTTTTAGGCATTCATGGGGCCCAGCCTACAGATCAAGACAAAAATAATGTATCATAAAAGATTCGGGAGCTTACCTCTAGTCGTTTTTGATAGTTTTGATAGAGGAGGAATCAAACGTAGTTAGAATGAAGTACACAGCTAAAAAGCATTTTCTTCAACATATAGGGTTAAATCACCATGCATATGAATGCAAAAGAATCCATCAAGATTTGAATGTTACATGAAATGTTAAATACTGTAGAGGAAATGAAATAATGGATAATGGAGATTGGGAATGAATAAGTACTGTAGAACCATGATCTAATTGACAGGAAAAACATGGAAAGCTACAGCAGGAAATTTATAACAAATACAGGACATTGGTATGACAACCATGAATCATCTAAATTATATAAAAAGTTGAGAACCTTACAAAGTATCAAATTAAGAGAATGACTATGAAAATATTATCACAACTGCTCAGGAGCACTTACAAAAACAAAACGACGAGCACTTGATCCCTCATTATTATCAAATGTTCTGTGTTGTTTTAATTTCCCCTCTTTCCAGGCTGCTATAGTATGAGTCTCAAGTTGTTCTTCAGTCAAATTTGACCCATGATTCCCCAACTGAAATCACATGTTACACGATAATTGAAATTACAGAAATATGCAACATACATTCTACAAGAAGAGTCGGCTATGAATCATATATCCTGAAGGGTAGCAATCAAAAATCATGATAACATTTATGTTCATGAGCATAGATCAAGTGGAAGAACTAGAAGGCGCTTAGACAAAAGAGAAACCAAGAGATTCAAATATATATACATATACACACACACATTATATATATATATATATATATATATATATATATATATATATATATATATATATATATATAAATATAAATATAATATTTGTATATGGTGAAATGATCTTTATACCAGCTCCACAAATGATCTATTATTAACCTACAATAATGATAATAGGATTTTCTAAAAAAAATTGATTTGTCTTTGTTTACCAGCTGTTAAGTTTGTACTTTATTTTCCATTTATAACCAGCTGTAACACAGCTTAAAAAGATCAACCCTATATCATTGCTTCTAGGGCACTTTTACCAAAAACCAGTACAGAAGAATTACATAATCATTTTATTACCAACAAACCTCTTTCAATATTAGAATGAAGTCCACTGCACTTAGCACTCCAACAAACTGACTCCTGCAAAAATCCCATAGAGGGGCTATAGATACACCCTGAAAGCAGATTACATAAACACAAGGTAAAACTTAGTGATGCAGATGGACATTAATTCCAAGGGCATGGATGTGTGCCCTGATGTAAATAGAAAAAATATATGTTTTAAAAGGAGGGAAATACTTGTTCATACAGAACATGGAATGCTTGCTTAACAGGTAAATTAATATCCAAGGCAATGACCTGCAATTATAATATACCAATCAAGAAAATGATACATGAAATAAATCTTAAATTCATAATGAATGAGGAAGTGAAAAAATGGAGAATAAAGAAGTTTTTCAACCTTCCCTGACTCAGGAAGCAAATCATATGCAGTCTGTGTAGACAAGAATACAGATATACGGTGGCGAGAGACCTCCAGATCAGACTCTGACAACCTTGGATTAGCTTCCTGTCAAAATTCTCAAGTTAAGTTCGTTTTATTGTGTAGCATATAGTTTAAGACTACAAGAAATCAAGGATTATCAATTGTGGTATGAAATCTGACAAATGAGATGAGGATATAGAAGGAGTGAGATGTTTTTCAAAGCAAAAATTAAATAAATATAAAATTCAAGACTTTTCAGCATCAATTCCTTTTCCTTTGTAATCTAAAGAAATGTCACTAGAGGGAAGAAATATTTTTTTCTCACAGAGCCATACCAAAAAGGGAAAGTGGGCAATAAGATAACCCCTTTGGAAAAGTACAAGAGAAAATAGAAACATATTCATCAATAGAATAAGGCTCTCCAATCGTTTTGAACTTCTTTTACTAAGATTCCACTCCAGGGAACATGCTGCCAAGACCAAAGTGTGGCTGGACAAAGGACTCTATCCCACATTAGAACTAAGGGCTGAGAAGATTTCTTAAATATGAGCATTTCTCTCAAGCCAAATGCACCAACAAATTGCACAGATAGTATACCACCATAGATCTTCGATCTTTCCCTTCACCGGGAGCTAATCAAAAGAAGTTGTTCCCGGGGCCGGGATGATGGAGAAGATAGGAGTTTCCATAAAAATATTTTCTTGAATAAGAAAAAGATGAAGAGATGGGTATCTATAAACCATTCTAAAATCTGATATGGCAATATGATCCAAATCTTTCAGGGAATCAGGCAACCGTAATAGGCCTTGCAAGCAGGTCAAATATAAGGCCGGTTAACTCCTACTATAACACTCCTTAAGTTCATTTCAAACTTTAAAGGCAGGCTTCAACACAACAATGTACAACTAGGACCACAAACGCACACGTTTCTTGAACAAAATGCAACCCACTTCGAAGACAATGCTAATCAAATTTATGTTAAAGACATATTACATAGCATAAGTGGTGCGAAGGAGAATCCCCTCCAAAAAGCCAGTCTGTTTAGCGGGGAAAGCCTCTTCATTAAATGGGAGTTCACCTCTTCCACAAAGCCAATGTGTTACTCGTGCTACTAAGCCAATCATGCTGTGTTGGAAATAGCTGTCCACCCAAGGGGGCAGGAGAACGGCAAATCAGGCACCATTCAATTTCAAGTAGAGATGAGCCCACTCCTAAAAACCAGGCTGTTAAGAGGGAGAGCCTCTACTTGATGTCTCTCACACAGCCAATGTGGGACTCAAGCTCTTGTGCCAATTAGAATACTACCCAAGCCCTAAAATAAATGGAACAGCAAAAAGAAGAGGTAAAAGAGGGAAGAAAGAAGAAACTTACCACATGCCCAAAGACATCATTATCAACATCCATGTGGGATCTGCTGGGTAATTCAGCACTTGAGAGGCCAGGTAAAATATCTGGTTCTCTCACCAAGTAAATTGTATTCACTACTCCATAGTTCCCACTTACAATTGGCTGCTGCTCATCGTGCCGCCATTCACCATCAACATTAAATTTGTACTGCACATAATTGGGAAAACAATATTATCCTTGTAAGTAACAATAGTATGCCAACTTGCCAAGCAGGTGGATTACAATATACATGCCAACATTACATAAGTAAAACAGAAGACAAGAGAGAAAAATACTACAACGATAAATAAAATGCCAAATAATATCTATTTATTGATGTACAAATACAATACATAATCGAACATGAAAATTCTAAATTGAATGTTATTCTCACAACATGAAGTTCAAGGTAATAAATATTCAAGCCCAGTCCTCTTTTCGGGTTCTCATCCTTTTTTTTCCTGGCTAAACGGGAAAACATAACTATAACTCCCCCAACCCCCTGCACTATGTTCTAGGAGAAGAAGGTGCATTCGAACCTAAGGGTCAATCAACTACACACAAGTAAGAAATATAAAAGTACCAATCATAGTAACTAGTAAGACTATTCCCTCGTGTTTACAAAATTTAAAGAGGCCAAACAACCTGATGATACCCCGGCATCAAGCTGCAAATAACCTGAAATACCGAAGGGCACCCCTCCATCGGAGACATAGGTATGTGTTCTGACCATCTGTGCACACACAAATTAAAATTAGTGAACTAAATCTCATTTCTAGGATTATTCATAAAGAAAAAAAAATATCCAAACACAATCTCATCTCATCTATAATATCACAGTCAATAGTAACAAAGAAAGAAGTTAAGAACAGCAACTAACATGGTAATTAATAATAATAAGAACTAATTGGATACCTCGTGAAAGAACCACTGAGAAACACCCTTCTACCTCCATAAGGCCACACAAAACGCTTCGGAATCAAAATAGGTCCTGAAGCTCCACCACTTCCCTCATATCCCCTATCTGCTACCGAAGCATACATTTCCCCCCAAACACAAAATCAATATCCAAACACAAAAAGCAAAGCAGCGAATCTCAACAACAATTAATCACAAAGCCTCTGCCTACGGGAATCGTCCACGGCAGAACAGAGGCGAGGACACAATCCCCTCCTCCACCTCAATAATCAAACATGCAGTGCAGTGCACCTTCAGAATCAACACCACCACCACCCCTACGAATTCCGACAACCTCCAATTCTTGAATCGGAACCTTCTGATCGATGATTCAGCGCCTGAAAATCAACAAACTATAGTGGCGTCAACAAAAATAATAAAAAGTAATGCGAAAGTTGCATCGTTGAGTTTTGAGAGGGGAGAATACAATTTGAGTGTAATCGATCAGGGAAAATTGTGAATTGCCTTTGTAGGAAGGAATTGGAGTGGTTAGTGGAGGGAAAAGGGGGATTTAGGTTAAATGGAGAGAGAGAGAGAGAGAGAGAGAGAGAGAGAGAGAGAGAGAGGAAAATTAAGAGAAAGGGGGAGAAAAATAAATTGAGAGAGGATATTATGCAGCGAGCGAGGGAGCGAGAGAGAATGAAAAGGAAAGAGAAGAAGAGGAAGCATTAAATGTAATTAATTAATTTAAAAATAATATATTAAATAGATTTAAAATAAATTAATAAATTGCAAGCAGTAGAGGGAGCAGTGATTGAAAACGAGGGGAGGAAAGAGAAGAAGAGGAAGCATTAAATGTAATTAATTAATTTAAAAATAATATATTAAATAGATTTAAAATAAATTAATAAATTGCAAGCAGTAGAGGGAACAGTGATTGAAAACGAGGGGAGGAGGGGAGGAGAATAAAGGGAGGAGAAAGATACAGTGGGTGGGGTGTGGGTAGTAGTAATTGTAATTTTGTAAACCAGGTGTTTGTTTTTCTCACACCCCCTCCTACTCAAAACACACTCCATAAGGGTGTGTGAAAAGACCAAAAGGCCAGATAAAATCACTTTTTTTCACGAAATTTCACATGTTCGAACACGGCCTTCGAACAGTTTCGAATGACATCGTTCGTGTGTGTTAAATCTTGACTTCACACCCTCTTGTGCGTAATTTCACCTGTTCGAACGAGGTCATGCAAACAGGTTCGCATGAGGGTATTCGAACACCCTATTTTATTACAAAAAATGGACTCTCACACCACATTCACCTTTTTTACAACCTCAACCGAATATATTCGGTTGTCCATCCCCGAATCTGTGAAAACACGCACTCTACTTGAGGTATTTTTGGAATATTTGGAGTTAATGGGTGTGAAAGAGTAGGAGGGGGTGTGGGAAAAACAAACGCCGTAAACTATACTAAACTATGCGTCCTTTGTCGGAGACGGAGAAGACTTATAAACCGGGTTAAAAAAGGGTTTTGTTTTTCCCACTCCCCCTCCTACTCTTTCACACTCCTTAACAAATTTTATTCCAAAAATAACCTCGCGTGAAATGCCGTGAGGACGTTTTTAATGACTGTTCGAACGACCTTCGAACAACATCATGCGAATGCAATAAAATTGGTGAATGTGGTGTGAAGGTCCATAATTTGTTGTCTCGGTTAACAGCATACGAACGAAATAAAATAGTGTGTTCGAACAAGGTCATGCGAACAGGTTCGAGTGACCCCATTCGAACAGGTAAAATTACGCACAAGAGGGTGTGAAGTCAAGATTTAACACACTCGAACGATGTCATTCGAACCTGTTCGAAGCCCCGTGTGCGAACACGTGAAATTTCTTGAAAAAAAAAGACGCTTTGGCTGGTCTTTTGGTCATTTCACACCCTTATGGGATGTGTTTTGAGTAGGAGGGAGTGTGGGAAAAGCAAACGCCTAAAAAACACCTAATAGGCTATATATAACAAAAATAAAGGGTTGAATTACACTCACATAGATGAGTTCTAGTTACTCCCTCTTAGTCCTATTATAAGAAGATTTTTGAGTTAATTTTAGTTCTAAATATAAGAAATTATTATTGTTTTTTAGTATATTTATTGCTTAAATGCCAATTTTATTCTCGTCGAATGTTTTGTCTTTTTAGTTTTCAATGTGAGTGGAGGTACTGCACATAATTTGACTTGAGTGGAGTTATTTCACATATTGAATTAAGTGAAGGGTATCTTGTAGACTTTACAAAAAAAAAGACAATAATTAAATGAGCTTACGGGTAGTGGTGATTTTTGTATTTTTTTCATATAACAGAGACCAAAATGAGTAAATAATAACATAACACATACACTCATTTATTCTAGACTAGTATTGTACTTGTGCATAAGTACGAGTGATACTGTATTTATTATAATTTGCTATGAAATTATAAATACGTTGAAAGTTGAAAAATCCAATAAGAGAAAAAGGAAAAACTTGATAAATGCCTATATTTTCAAATACTTTTGTTAGAAAAAATTCAAAAAAAAGGTCAGTATCTTCTTATAATATTAATAATGGAGTAAAAATGAATAAAAAGGAAAATGAGATTCAAGGTAAATATGCACCCTCGTTGGTGCTTCCATTGGCACTCCTGTCGGTGCTCTCGTTGGTACTTTTGTTGCCTCTCTTGCTGCCACTCCTTTTGGCATTCTTGTTGCCGCTCTCGTTGTTGATCTCATTGCCAGTCTCTCGTTGCTGCTCCCGTTGCCACATGTTTAATTGTTTTAGAATATAGGAAATATTAAATTTTAGATTATTAAATTATTGAGTAGAATTATAATTTTTTTAAATGACGTGTCAGCACCCCGTTGGCGCTTCCGTTGGCATTCCTGTTGGTACTCTCGTTGCCACTCCCGTTGTCGATCCCGTTGTCAGTCTCTCGTAGGGATGGCAAAACAGGCCGGCCCGGGCCAGCTCGGCCCGTTTTGCCTTCGGCCCGCTAAAAACGGGGTGGGGCGAGTTGGCCCGCCAAAAACGGCGAGTTCAAAAGACTGGCCCGACCCGCTAAGTGATGGGTTGGCGGTCCGGCCCGCCTGAATTTTTTTTTCAAAGTTTTTGAACAAAAAACTTATATATTTTTAACATTTCAATTTCGATAAGTATTTTCACTTGCTTTTTAAAATAGATTTTTTATAAAGCATTTTTAATAAATTTTTACTTTAAAAACTCTTGATATATTCAAAATAAAAGTATAAAACAATAATAGCATTGGAATTACTAGGATTAGCTATATAGTAACTAAAAGTATAAAACAATAATAGCATTGGAATTACTAGGATTAACCATTAAGAAATGTCACCTAGAAGGCTAGAACCATCGACCAAAAGGTCCAAATCCATAATTCGATCTTAAACTTAAAGCAACCAAAATAAGTATTTTGATTGCTTGATAACTAGCGATTAACCATCAAGCAACCAAAATAAATATTTTTAAAAACCAAAAAACCATAATAAGTACAACCTCAAAGTCTAGTGATTCAATTACATAATATTGGCTAACAAAACATAACATCGTCTAACAAAACAAGAGTGAAACATCTAAATTCTAATCTTCAATGTCAATAACATTAGATGCACATTTAGAACCACTTGGACCCTCTTTTTCATCTTCATTGTCACCATCATTTCCATCTACATCATAAAACAATGAAATAAATATGGTTGGTAGAAAATAAATAAATATATATATATATATATATATATATATATATATATATATATATATATATAAAATAATAGTTAACCATATTCACGTTAAATAAATTACCATCATCAAAGGCATGAATCCAATTGCGAGAACATATCAATGCTTCCACATTTTCAGACAATAGGCGATTTCTATACTTGTTAAGCACTCTAGAACCAATGCTAAGAGAAGATTCTGATGCAATAGTGGTAATAGGAATGCTTAATAAGCTTAATAAGTCTCGAGCCATTATTGAAAGTTCCGGAAATCTTTGTCTAGTGTTCTTCCACCATTGTAGTACACCAAATGTTCCGAGTAATCAAGACTTAACGCCGGCTCTTCCAAATACATGTCAAGCTGACTTTGTCCAGCTTTAGGAGCAGTACCAGATTGTTCTCTAGCCATCTAAAGGAATTTGTTTTTTGGTCAAATAAATGAACCTTTTTGGGAGTGGGTGGAATGGATAGTGGTCAGTGGACTCACGGAAGTGGGCCGCTGGAAATGGAATGAATTTTGTTGAATTTTTTTAAAAATAAAAATGATTGATCTGAATGATCAATGAAGGAAGTTTTTTTCCTTTTTTAAAAACGGGCTGGCAGGCCGACCCGGCCCATCCTTGATTTAGCTCGCGGGTTTTTTTTTTGGCGGGACAGGCTTTGCGAGTTAGCGGTCCCAATATCCAAGTCCGGCCCGGCGGGCCAAATCCGTTTTGCCATCCCTAACATAAATGGTGAAAGTAAGTATTATTTTGCTTTCACCAATTATTTTAACATTTCTCTTAACATTTCTTTCTTCTTTCCAAAGTAATTATTATTTTTACTTTTAAATATGTTTGTTTTGTTGTTTAAAAATTGAGCTGAAATAGAATAATGTATTTTAAAATATTCGACAGTGGGATTGACAACGAAAGCGGCAATGAGATCAGTAAAGCAAGCGACAATGTAAGCGACAACGAGAGCGGCAACGCCATTTTTAATATATGAAGAACGTACTTGCTTTTTTCCAACTTTCTGCAACACATGTTTTTTAAGCAAGTTGAAATATAACTTTTATCGAGTTTTCTTTTTTCTTTTATTAAGTTTTACAATTTTCAAAATATTTATGGATTCATAGCAAATTATAGTATCACTCATGCGGATGCACGAGTAAGTACTAGTTAATTTGAAAATTTTGAATAATTGAAGAATTCAAATACACATTAGAAAAAATATTCAAAATTTATTTTCTCTAAACTAATTATTCAAAATAGTCTAATAACTTATTCCGATAAAAAATTTAGATCGAAGATAACACTATTGGTAACCAATCTTAGAGTGAGTATCGAAGAGAGTGTTGCTAAAGTCTTTCTTCTCCATTTTCATACTTTTAAAGAGTTACGATATTTTCAATTAAAAAAGAAGAGTTACAATATTTTGACATAAAAATCGACAATAAAATAGTTGGTTAACAAAGTTCAAATACAAAGTTTATTATGTTGAGTGATGGTTAATTGTTAATGGATATAATAAGTGGTGAAACTCAGTTCACACTCAGTAAATGCAATTAACCACGATTTCCAGCTTATCTAAAAAAAAAACACGATTTTCAATTGTTCAACTACATTTCGATTTGAACGCCAGAAAATCATGGTTAACTACATTCAGTAGATGAGTAATGAGTTTTGACACCGGTTATATTAATTAACTATCTCCTAAACATAATTAATCAAGTGTGTGAACTGCGTTAGCCAACTATTTTCTCGTCGATTTTGTGTGCTAAAATATCATTTCTTTCTGCTTTTAAGAGGCAAGTTATTATTGCCTTGTTTTTCTATATACCCTTGAAACTGGGAACAGTTCAACATTGTAAGAAACAATGACATAAACAACAAAATTAGCAATCTCCAACACAATTTAAAAATAAAAGCTGATATTATCAACATTATGTCAAGCATGGCAAAATCCTGTACAGTATGTCTGATCACTCCAGCAGCTACAAATTTGAAGTCAAGCAGGAGAAGCATCAGTACATTGAAAACCATTTTGTTTCCAAAAAAACTTCATGATGACATATAAGCAAGTAGCTTAAAAAACAACCAGTATAATAGACCACTACTCTTTAACTTAGCCTAGTGGCTTGTAAATATTTAGCTAACACTACCATCTCCATTCAAATTCTTTTCTTCTTGCACTAAAACTGCAGCGCCATGGTCGGAACAATGACGACGCAGCACCGTCTTGCCTTTTGTTCGAGCCTTACGGCAAGGATTGAAAGTATCTGTGTCTGTCTGGATGTCTTTCATTTTCTGTCTCCTTTCCACGTACAAGAAGTCGTATGCAAGAGACTCCAATGCTCTAACTGTCAATGGTCGGTTTCGAGTGCTCTGTCGCCTTGGATTTATATTAGGCTGTTGTTCCGAAACATCACAAGGGTTTCTCAGTGGCTTTTCAACTCCCTTATGAGTATCAGATGTTAAACATGGATCATTTGCCTTTGGTCTCTTCCCATCTACCTCCACCTTTTTCACCATTTCACCATATTCAGACTTAGATGGAACCCGAGGTTCTTTGAAGGTGATCCGCGGAAATGATTCAGATTTCTCAACTTTAACACAAGAAACATTCTTGTGTTGACAATTGTCATTGAGAATGTTTTCTTCATTACTCTCCTTCGCACTTCTTTCGGCTGAAGAAGCAACTGATTTTCCATTATGCTGGTGACTAACTAGATCACCAATATTTTTGTTGGCATTTGGAAAGCTACAAGACTGAGAGAATACTGGTTTTTCTGATCCCAAACCTCTTGAAGAATTCTCAATGATGCGGCTTTTCTCTGCCTTGACACAAGCCGCCAATCTTCTCCTTTTAACGGGCGGAGCTGCATTGTTAGAATCACCTGATCTTACTCTCTGATTGAATTGAATCTTTATGGTCCTTTTTTGTTGATTATCATTAGACACACAGGTCTTTTGATTTTGCTGGTTTTCAACCATCTTGTTTGCATCATTACTGGGATTAGCATAAGCTTCTTTTTTATTGGAAGCATCGCTACGAGATACACCTTTGCGGCTATCAGTTTTACTCATATTCTTCTTGCAATATGTCAGTATCTTAGCTTCCACCACGGTTGGTGAATCGCCGTTTGAAGAGCTACCCTTACTTTCTTTCAAAAGACCAGCTATCTCAGAAGCATCTTCCAATCCAACTGGTGGATATTTCCGTTGTCTTACCTTCAATAATTTTCCTTCAGAAAGGATACTGGTATCAATAATTGTGAACTTTGTTGACTTTGGTTTATTGCTTTTTGACATATCCTTGTCATGTTTTGCTTTCTTCATTTGTTTTTTCCCATCATGTTCTATACCAGCAGCATCTACCTCAACTTTACCCATTGAACTAATGGCCACAGATTTCACAGATTTCAATTCCTTCAAATCAGATGACTTCCTGCCACGTACCAAACTGGTATCAATAACCATGAGTTTGATATGATCTTTATTGTGAGTAGAAGCTCGGGGCTTGAGGTAACATTGACGCTGATCACTAGATTCGCCGTCCTTATTCAATCCTTTTTCTGGCTCTTCCTCACTGCAGCTACTTACTTTAGCTTCTTCTTCAAGCTCAAGAAGAGTTGGTTCAGCTACTACTCTGCTCAAGACATCACTAACAGAATCAAAGTAATGATCACCTTTCACAAGTTTTCTCCTTGAAAATTTCTTAACACCAGGGATAATAAAAACCAGATAATCTTTGGAGGTAACATAGCCTCGATTCTTTGGTTGTTCAGAGTGCCAACCTCTTGCGAGTAAGCGAGGCCAAACAGCTTCCCAGAAGAGATCGTTACATTTGGTTTTGCTCAGCCGCGATCCTCCTGACAAAAATTCCACTATACCACTGGGACCAAGAGAAGACCAAGTTTTGCAAGTTGGTGCTGAAAGCACACGAGTGTTTTTCACAGGTTCCACAACAATTTTTGTAAGGTCTTCCTTCTCCTTACCAATACCTACTGCTTCCACAAGAACGCCCAGTCCAACAGTAGACTTCAAAAAGATATGTACTCTTCTAGAGAGGTTCTTCCCTCCACATATGACTTGAAACCTGAGTAGAAACATAAGCAAAGTGAGGACTGAAATAAATGATACAGCTACAATCTAAGCATCGTTTGAAGCTCAAGTCCTTCATTTCATATGGTTTCTATTCTTCTACATGATGTTTAAGGCAGCTATATCAGAGAAAAGGCTAGGAGAAAGAACAAAATTTTGAAATCAAAGAATGCAGTCATACAGGCTAAGCCAATCATCAGGCAACTCAAATGTACTTGTTGCAGTTCATTACCAACACAGAATATTAGATAACACAGTTGAATACCTGTTGCAAATTATCTCGAGATTCTTCAGAGACACTAGGAATCAAGCGCGACAATAGCTCATGTTGTCTCTTTCCAGTTAAAAGTTTCTGTCCTATAATACATTTTCTCCCTTTTACCTTCCTGCACTCTGACCATCTATAATATTCATCAGTTTTGTAAAACTCTCCATAGTAAAATGAAAGTATGTCCCCCATCCCTTTGTTCTCTAAGAATCTTTTTACATGAATGAAATTCTTTCCAAAAATATACAAACCAAGTACAAAACTTTTTCTATCAGCATCACTCCAGGAGTTATTCAACCCGTCAGGTGCCATTGCATGATTTTTTACTTCGCCTAGATGACCCGACTTTCTGTCTCCTATGATCACAGATTGAAATGGTTTTATCTCTTCGCCATTGTCTGATAAGCCGCTCTTTTTCACATTACCCTCTTTTTCAGGTTCAATTGCATCGGCAGGATTCATTAGATGTGGAAGCTGCTTGGATTTCTTGACCATGGAAGGAATTTCCACCTGGTACTCATGACCTAGTCGAGGACTTGAGGATCCGTCTAAATAGCTTAAATCCGAAGAACATGGAGAAGCATTAGACGCGTGCTCCATGAGATTATCATTGCCAATTTGCTCAAATGACACCATCTGCAAAGAAATATAGGACAACAAAACTTATAAACTCAAATGAAAGCTTGAGTAGAAATGTTATAAAGGAAATACAGGTAAGATAACATCATCAAGGAGCATACTTCAAACATGAGTTGTATAACAAAATATTAGATCTATAACTCTTCACACTTTCAATCATTTCACTGTTTCTTTAAAAATAAATAAAAATTCAACTATCATGAAGTTAGGATTGGAATACAAGTGACATGAGAAATTTTTGGGTAAGGAATTCTTCATTGGCCTTTAATTTCAAAAAGATCACAACAATTATAGCAGTTTTTTTTTCCTGCTCCAAAGAAAATTAGAACACAGCTGAATCTACAAAAGTTGTTAACACGATAAAACATCAAAACCCTCAACATGAATACCAAAATCACTCACTTGTCGGAATATCAAAAATTTGTCAACTCTTTCTGAAAGAGGACACTCTTCAATGGCAGATACAGCTTCAAAATAATTAAACCATACAATGACCAAGGGGAATAATCAAAAACAAAAACAAAAAACCCTGAATGGAAAACAATGTAAAGGTAAACAATTTTGATCATCAATAAAACGATAAGATAAGAAACCACAGATCCAGTTGATTGAAAGTTCAGAGTGAAAGCGCTGAAAGATTGTTGATAGGTAATAACAAAACCGACTGATACGTGTAACCGAAGAAGAGTAAAAAAAAATAAAAATAAAGAAAAAGCAGAAGATAACAATCAACAAACAAGCACATTCATTGACAAGAAGAAGAAGATTAAGCATACCCACATTACAACCACATATAGCTAAACAATAATTAATCGAAATATTTTTCACCCATTCCTATTCCAATGTTATGACACACAGAAATACGTTGAAGAAGTAAACAATTAAAAGGTTAATAACAGAGAGAAAAGGGAATGAATATTTGTTAACCTATATGAGCAAGTGATAGAGCATCAAAGCATCAAGCATCAAGCAATAAGAATAAAGATAAATAAATGGATGCATATAAATAAATATATAAGAGTGTGTTTTGTGTTATGAAAGAAACACGTAAACGTTGAGGGAGAAGAGAGAAGAACCTTGGTGTGTGTGGTCGTATATCTTCAAAGGTAAGGAAAGACGGAGGTGAATTCGCTGGGCATGAATGAATATTGAGAAGCAGAAGCAAAATACTACTGCAATGCTAATGTACTATGCAAAAACCAAACAACTCCTACTCCTTTTTCTTCTTCTTCCTTTTTTTTTACTTGCTCACTTTTAAAACACGCCGAGTCGTTCGATTTAAAAAGCAAGGTCCTTGTTTGTGTGTGATGTGTTGTTCTTCTTCTAAGAAACTTGAAACTTCGACAAGGGTTTTACTTTTACTGCCTTAGAGCCGTGTAAAACTTTAAGGGTAAATTAGACTTAACAAATTAAGTTTATTAAACTCGGACCAGACCGGTCTGTTCGATCGGTTTGATTGAAAGTCAGACGTGGTAAAATGGCATAGTTTTGTTTGCTATGAGAGGGTCTAAGTAGGGTAAGATTTCCCTATTTTATAATTATTAACCACTAACATTTGTCTATTAAAAAAAGCTGGGTAAGATTTTTAATTGTTTTTTGTAGTATGACATTTATGCATGTCAAAAAAATTAATAATGAATCCTTCAGGAATGCTTGGATATTAAATTTTTAAGTTCTTCATAAACAATCATTCTCTTGAGTAAGAATGTATACTAGACATCATATAAAAGAGTAGAGATGAAGAAGGGAGAACAAGAGAATGAGAGAGTCTTTGCATATGCTATTTACAAGTGTATCTTTACACTAAAGTATGAGTCATATTTATAGGACACGAATAGACAAGTGAATAATCAAATGTCAGTCACTAATGAGAGTTAAGGGAATGTGGAAGATATGAATGGACATCCACTAACTTATTATTCATAACAAGATATTTTTTTAGTAGTTTTTTGAAGTATGAAATTTATGCATGTCACGATTTTTTTGATATTTTTTAATAGTGATCGAGTCATACGGTTCAACTAGTAAACCATTAGTCCAACCAGTGACCCATTGAGCCACTGCCTTGACCAACTTGACATTCGGTCGATGTTTAATAACATCAATAATGCTATTTAGCCCAACTTTTTGACAAAAAAAACATACAAATATACGGATACAAATACTAATACGTATTATACTAGTATAATTTTTCTTTTTTCTTCTTTGGAAGTCATAGGACACATGCAAATATGGAAGATGTGGAGTCTATTTGTATGTTTTTTGTCAAAAAGTTGGTTTAAATAGCATTATTGTAATAACATTGTTTAAAACGAGAAACCCTTAAAGTAACTTATTATCGGTGTCAGCGGAATCAATAAGCTCCTCCTTTAACTAACTTTTAATGTACTAGTTTTTTAGACTAGCATGGCCTTAAATTAACTAATTATTAGTTTGTGAATCAACTAACCTTTTTAAATAAACATTTATTATTTAAATATTAATAAATTCTGGCTACTGGTTTGAATTTGTAAATTCAAATTTAATAAAAAATATGGCTACTACCAAGAAGAAGGAACTTATCCTTCACGAATTTAAATATAAAAATATAAAAATAGAGCATATATCACTGATAAGATAGATATAATATATAGGTTAGGTTTGTTAACTTAATTTAGTATATATGCTCTATTTTGACTTTTACAGTGATATATGTATGATTCATTGGTCATTTTTATTTTTTAATACATACAAATATAAATACATAATAATATGCAATATCGAATTTCTTATAATAAATCTAACAAAATATAAATACACGTATTAACATAATAGAAAAATCGGAAAGATGAGCAATAGTTTTATAATAATAATAAGGGTAAAATATGTTTTTTATCCCCACAAAAGTGGGTCCTTCTAAATTTAGTCCCTGTATTAGTGAAATAGGCGTTTTGGTCATCATTTTATTTAACCGTTTTCACTATTAGTCACTGCCGTTAATTATTGCTGATTGGGCTAACGAAAAAATCATGACTGGACGCACCACGTAGACATTTTAATTGATGTGGTGTCCACGTGGCATGCTGACTCATTTTTTTATTACTTACATTAATTTCAGTTTAAACAAATAAATTTTTAAATTAAAAATTACAAAACTAAAAAACCCACAACTAACGACACCGTTCTTGACTGAAAACAGGTGTGGGAAGGCTGCAGAGACAATTTTCCACTGCTTCCTTGACTATCCAACAACAACAGCGTGTTGGCGTGCTGTTGGTTTGCTCGCCGATGTTTCTGCTGTCGCAATAACAGCGACCACTGCCACGGACTGGTTGTTTACTGTCCTGGGCAGAATCCAAACTGATGCTCGGTTGGTCCTTAGTATGTTGTTGTGGAGCTTATGGACTAGTCGGAATAACTTGTTGTGGAATAATAAAAATGAGACAAAGAAATGCTATTTTACTTCAGCGAACCCAATTCCTTTCGGATGGTTTTGTTGCTCATGAGACACCTCACTTGACAAAGAAGAATGGTGGCTCTGATCTGACACTACGGCTCCTTATATCAATTGGCGACCCCACTCCACCGGTTTTGTTAAGTGCAATGTTGATCACCGCTTTTGATACTGAAGGTAACAAAGTTGGTTTTGGATTGTGTATTAGAGATGATCATGGAACGTTTATAGCTGCCAAGACTCATTCCTTTGTTCCGGTAGTTGAGATCTATACGGGCGAAGTGCTTGGACTATTAACGGCCATGGAGTGGATGCGTTCCCTTAACTACAAGGATGTTATCTTTGAACTTGATGCAAAAGTGGTAGTTGATGATTTTAACAACCACACTTCCTTTATTTCAAATTATGGTTGTATTTTAAACCAATGTAGGGAGATGTTTGGATTCTTTCTCAGAACTCTCACGTAGCTTCTGGAGAGAAACTAATAAGGTCATTTCATCTCTCTTCTTAGAAATGGCGCTATTAACAGCTTTCTTACCAAACCTTTTTGATATCTTGAAGCGTGCATTTCGCTCTCTATTATTAATGAAATGAAGTAGTTCCCTTTTGTCAAAAAAAAAAAAAAACGACACCGTTCTTCTTCTTCAAAACACAAACGGCTTAGATATAGATATGAATATTAATAATCTAATAATTAATTAATTAAAATAAAAGCATGCGATGCGGTAAAGTGATAAAGCACCGGTACCACCTACGACGCTACAATGGCAAGCTGCAACTCACGACGCTACAATGCCATCCCTCTATTTTTCCCACACTCTCACACAAATTTAGAACGTTATTATAAGTTGGAAACAATTTCAATTGAAGTCGTAGAGAACCTGGTAAGAAATTGGTTTGTTAGATTCATCTCTCTAAGTTTGGAGGTTGTATTACTTGTTCATGGCAGAAGCTACTGAGAGAAGATAGCTTTTTGTTTGTGTTGTCACTGTGGTGCTTCATCATTTTCTCATGCCTCGTTTTTTTTTATCATTGAAACTATCTCAGCCACTTGTTTAATCAAACGGTTGTTAATATTGCAGTAGGAAAATGCGGCAGATAACTTGCAGTCGAGGATCTATGAAAAGATGGTGATGATTAATTATTAATAATATAAAAATAAAAAATTTATAAAATAATTATTAAGTAATAAAAAAATGAGTCAGCATGCCACATGGACACCACATCAATTAAAATGTCCACGTGGCGTGTCCAGTCATGATTTCCGATAGCCCAATCAGCAATAATTAACGGCAGGGACTAATAATGAAAACGACAAAATAATATGAGGATCAAAACACCTATTTCGTTAATGTAGGTACTAAACTTAAAAGGACCTAATTTTGTAGGGACCAAAAATATATTTTACCCTAATAATAATAATATTATTTTTGGTGAAATTATTATTATTATTAATGATAATAATATTGATGATAATATTTATGTAAACATTATTATTTTTGGTTAATATGGAAAACAAACTAACATTTATTTTGGCTTTAGGCACATAATACAAAATTAACTTAAATGTATGGTGTCATGTGGCACTAATATGTCATGTCAGTATTCCCACATCAGCACTACCACGTGACACTGACATGCCAGCAACCAATGGTAGGGAAAAAACTAAACAAAATATTTTTGATAGGAGAAAAGAAAAAAAAAACGTACGGAAGACAAACATTAAATTATATAATTTTAGGGGCCAAAATGAAAAAAATTATATTTAATTTCCAACTTCAACCATTGAACTCGCAAGTCTATCAATGTTCTAGAACAATGAATTTTGTGTCACGACCCAAAAACTCTAATCGTGACCGGCATACAGACTTGAACTCTTAGCCTGACAAGCCTAAGAAAATAATCTTTACCATCAATTAGCTTAATGAAGTAATGTTTACTTCAATAAATCTATCAAAATTTTGACACAAACACCCTTTTATTTGCTTTGATACTTGCTAATATGAGAACAACAACCAATAGACAGGGTGAGATATAAACATTTCAGTGAGTCCTTCTCGAACCCCAACATGCTTCTAACATCACACATCACATAGCATTTATACATTTCATCCGACTTTACATATGCAACTACGTTCATTAACAATTTTCTTGTAATGTAATTGAACATTGTGTTCTTAATATCTTTATCCTTATGGTCCTTAGCGCTTTTGGACTGAGATCATTGCCACCGAACTCAGTAAGTATCATATCATTTACCCTACACCGATCATGTTTTAAGCTGGAGTTATACTCCCAGTTAACTTACATCACCTTGGAATGTGAACCAACCTTTGGATTCAAAGAAGTTATAGTAAATTGCCCATTTAGTCAACCTTTGGATTTAAGGCTTAGAAGAATTTATCCATTGGATCAACCTTTGGATTCAAGGGTTACAATAATTTACCATTCAATCAACCTTTGGATTCAAGTGGTAATTGAATAACTTTACTCATCATATACCTCATCAAATGAATTAAATCTACAATCACACAAATATGTATCTATATAAAATTACCAAACTTAGGTTATGCCTCTAACCTTTTATGCAACTTTTTTTTTTTGATGTCAACCTTTTATGCAACTAACCAGCTCCAAAAACAACCAAAAATACATCCTACACCTATGAATCCAATAAGAGGACTTAGAGTAGCGTAAAAGATCACAAAAGAGACATCATTCAAGCATTCCAATAAATATTCTACGTACGGGAATTTTCTGCAGTTGTACGTCAACTTCGATGATTTAATTAAAATACCAAACAATGTCAAAATTCGGTAAACGACCACCCAATGTCAAAATTCGGTAAACGACCACCCATTGAAAAGCTGCAGTGCCACGACGACGCAACACTGTCCTGCCTATTGTAAACTGCAGCCAATTCAGTAAATTGAATTGCCATGATCGTCTTAGAATGGTGGTTGAGTCTAACTCAACCCTACAAAACTGACTTGTAAGGTGAGGGATGTCTCCCACTTATAAACTCTTTTAACACACACTCCTCACGCCCAAGACCTGACAACTGGAGTGTGACCCGAGTGGCCGGATAGCGGGTAGTCCAGCGGTTCTTGGATTTGCTCTAATATCATGTTGAAGAACATGACATCCATGGAAGATAAGAGAGAAAAACTTCAAAGGACTCTTAAATTGATAAACTCTCTTTCGGGCCATATCACATCCGATCGCTTAACAGGAACAATGACGACGCAACACTGTTTTGCCTTTTGTTCGAGCCCTGCGACAAGGATTGAAAGTATGTCTGTCTGTCTGGATGTCTTTCCTTTTCTGTCTCCTTTCCACATGCAAGAATTCATATGCAAGAGACTCCAATGCTCTAACTGTCAATGGTCGGTTTCGAGTGCTTTGTCTCCTTGGATTTGTATTAGGTTGTTGTTCCAAAACATCATAAGGGTTTCTCAGTGTCTTTACAACTCCTTCATGAGTATCAGATGTTAAACATGGATCATTTGCCTTTGGCCTCTGCCCATCTTCGTCCACCTTTGTCATCATTTCACCATTTTCAGACTTCGATGGATCACGGGGTTCTTTGAAGACAACCCGCGGCCGCGGTAATAATTCAAATTTCTCAACTTTAACACAAGAAACATTCATGTGTTGACAACTGTCATTGAGAATGTTTTCTTCATTACTCTCCTTCACACTTCTTTCAGCTGAAGAAGCAACTGAACTTCCAATATGCTGATGACTAACTAGATCATCAACATTTTTGTTGGCATTTGGAAAGCTAAAAGACTGAGAGAATACTGGTTTTACTGATCCCAAACCTCTTGAAGAATTCTCAATGATGCGGCTTTTCTCTGCCTTGACACAAGCCGTCAATCTCCTCCTTTTAACGGGGGGAGCTGCATGATTAGAATCACCTGATCTTACTCTCTGATTGAATTGAATCTTTATGGTCCTCTTTTGTTGATTATCATTTGACACACAGGTCTTCTGATTTTGCTGGCTTTCAACCATCTTGTTTGCATCATTACCGGGATTAGCATATGCTTCTTTTTTATTGGCAGCTTCGCTGTGAGATACACCTTTGCGGCTATCAGTTTTATTGCTATTCTTCTTGCAATATGTCAGCATCTTAGCTTCCACCACCGTTGGTGAATCGTTGCTGGAAGAGATACCCTTACTTTCTTTCAAAAGACCAGCTACCTTAGAAGCATCTTCCAATCCAACTGGTGGATATTTCAGTTTTCTTACCTTCAATAATTTTCCACCAGAAAGGATACTGGTATCAATAATTGTGAACTTTTTTGACTTCTGTTTATTGCTTTTTGACATATGCTTGTCATTTTTTACTTTCTTCATGTGTTTTTGCCCTTCATGTTCTATACCAGCAGCATCTACCTCAACTTTACTCATTGAATTAATGGGCACAGATTTCACAGATTTCAATTCCTTCAAATCAGATGACTTCCTGCCATGTATCAAACTGGTATCAATAACCATGAATTTGATATGATCTTTATTGTGAGTAGAAACTCGGGGCTTGAGGTAACATTGACGCTGGTCACTAGACTCACTTTCCTTATTCAATCCTTTTTCCGGCTCTTCCTCATTGCAGCTACCAACTTTAACGTCTTCTTCAAGCTCAATAAGAGTTGGTTCGGCTACCACTCTGCTCAAGACATC
Source organism: Oxytropis ochrocephala (assembly GCA_020916435.1). Classification (NCBI taxonomy): domain Eukaryota; kingdom Viridiplantae; phylum Streptophyta; class Magnoliopsida; order Fabales; family Fabaceae; genus Oxytropis; species Oxytropis ochrocephala. The sequence goes on along the minus strand of CM037091.1, from coordinate 115,977,646 downwards.
ACTAACAGAATCATAGTAATGATCACCTTTAACAAGTTTTCTCCTTGAAAATTTCTTAACACCAGGGATAATAAAAACCAGATAATCTTTGGAGGTAACATAGCCTCGATTCTTTGGTTGTTCAGAGTGCCAACCTCTTGCCAGTAAGCGGGGCCAAACAGCTTCCCAGAAGAGGTCGTTACATTTGGTTTTGCTCAGCCGGGATCCTCCTGACAAAAATTCAATTATACCACTGGGACCAAGAGAAGACCATGAATTGCATGCTGGTGCTGAAGGTGTTCGATTGTTCTTCGCAGGTTCCACGACAAGTCTTGTAAGGTCTTCCTTCCCCTTACCAATACCTACTGCTTCTACAAGAACGCCAAGTCCAATAGTACACTTCAAAAAAGATATGTACTCTTCTAGAGAAGTTCTTCCCTCCACATATGACTTAGAAACCTGAGTAGAAACATAAGCAAAGTGAGGACTGAAGCAAATGATACAGCTACAATCTAAGCAATCGTTTGAAGCTCAAGTCCTTCATTTCATATGGTTTCTATTTTTCTACATGATGTTTAAGGTAGCTATACTTAAGACTAAAGGATAAAAAAATCAATATTACAACTTACAAAGGACTATATCAGAGAAAAAGCATACGAGAAAGAACGAAATTCTGAAATCACTGAATGCAGTCATACAAGCTAAGCCAAATCATCAGGCAACTGAAATATACTTGTTGCAGTTCATGAACAACACGGAACATTAGATGGCACAGTCGAATACCTGTCGCAAAGTATCTTGAGATTCTTCAGAGACATGAGGAATCAAGCGAGACAATAGCTCATGTTGTCTCTTTCCAGTTAAAAATTTCTGTCCTACAATACATTTTTTCCCTTTTACCTTCCTGCACTCTGACCATCTACGATATTCATCAGTTTTGTAAAACTTTCCATAATAAAATGAAAGTATCTCCCCCATCCCTTTGTTGTCTAAGAATCTTTTTATCTGAATGAAATTCTTCCCAAAAATATACAAGCCAAGTAGAAAACTTTTTCTATCAGCATCACTCCAGGAGTTATTCAATCTGTCAGGTGCCATTGCATGATTTTTTCCTTTGACTAGATGACCTGGCTTTCTGTCTCCTTTGATCACAGATTGCAATGTGGTTGGTTTCATCTCTTCGCCATTGTCTGATAAACCGTTCTTTTTCCCATTAGCTGCTTTTTCAGCTTCAGTTGCAGTGGCAGGATTCATTAGATGTGGAAGTTGCTTGGATTTCTTGACCATGGAGGGAATTTCCGCCTGATATTCATGACCAAGTCGGGGACTTGGCGCTCCGTCTAAATTGCTTAAATACGAAGAACATGGAGAACCATTAGACGCATGCTCCATGAGATTATCATTCCCAATCTGCTCAAATGCCACCATCTGCAAATAGATCACAACAATTATAGCAGTTTTTTTTCCTACACCAAAGAAAATTAGAACACTGCTGAAACTACAAAAATTGTTTACACGATAAAACATCAAAACCCTCACTCACTCAACATGAATACCAAAAAATTGTCAACTCTTTCTGAAAGAGGACATTCTTCAATTCAATGGCAGAGAGACACAGCTTCAAAATAATTAAACCATACAATCAATAACCAGAGAACTAAGCAAAAAACCCTGAATGGGAAAACGATATGAAGGTAAACAATTTTGATCAGCAAGAAAACAATAAGATAACAAACCCCAGATCCAGTTGATTGAAAGTTCATAGTGAAAGCGCTGAAAGGTTGTTGATAGATGATAACAAAACCGATTGTTACGTGTAATCGAAGAAGAGTATAAAAGAAATCAAGAAAAACCAGAAGATAAAAATTAACCAACAAGCACATTCATTCAAGCACATTACAAGCACAAATAGATAAACAATTAATCGAAATATTTAAATTATATTTCACCCTTTCCGATTCCTATGTTATCACACACACACACACACACGCACAGATACGTTGAACAAGTAAACAAGTAAAAGGTTGATAAGAGAGAAAAGGGAATGAATATTTGTTAACCTATGAGGAAGTGATAGAGCATCAAAGGGAAAGCATCAAGCATCAAGCAATAAGAAAAAAGATAAATAAATGGATGATAAGGTTTTGAGTTGATTTGCATATACATATAAGAGTGTGTGAGTGTTGTGTTATGAAATAAAGATGTAAGTTAACGTAAAAGGAGAGAGAAGGGGCATGAATGAAGTGAAGGAACAACAGAAACAAAATACTACTAGTAATGTACTACGCAAACCAAACAACCCCTCCGTTTTTTTTTTTTTTTTTTTTTACTTGCTCACTTTTAAAAACGCCCGAGTCAGTCTCCTTCAACAACAAACGTGACTCGCCCGAGTTCAGCACACTCGAGTTGTGTTTTGTTGTTGACGACGTGAATGGAGACTGCTGAAACTACGAAAATTGAAACTTCAACAAGGGTTTACTGCCTTAGAGCGGTGTAAAACTTTAGAGGGTAAATTAGACTTAACAAACTATGTTCAAATCGTCTTTTTTCTTAAATATCATTTTGATCCTGCAATTACAGCGATTATCCATTTTAATCCATACAAATTTTTTTTTTTAAAAAGGTTATTGCAATTTGTTTTTTAAAAAAGGGGTTCAAGTAGGGATGGTAAAACGGTTTGGTCATTGACCGCCTAAAAAGCGCGTCTAGCTTTTGGGATATATTGGGATCACGACCACGTGAATCCCATCCACCAAAAAAAAAAAATCGCGAGCTAAAGCAAGGATGGGTCGGGTCGGCCAACCAGCCTTTTTTTTTAAAAAAAAATCTTTCATTGATCATTCAGATCAATCATTTTTATTTAAAAAAATTCAACAAAATTCATTTCATTTCCAGCGGCCCACTCCCGTGAGTCCACTGACCACTATCTATTTCACCCACTCCCAAAAAAGTTCATTTATTTGACCAAAAAACAAATTTTAGGGTTTCACAGTTTCACTCTCATTTCTCACCACCAGTGACCAACACCAGCCTTCCCTCATCTCGATTCTCCCTCTCTTCTAGGTGATATTTCTTAATGGTTAATCCTAGTAATTCCAATGTTATTATTGTTTTATACTTTTAGTTGCTATATAGTTAATTCTAGTAATTCCAATGCTATTATTGTTTTATACATTTATTTTGAATATATCAAGAGTTTTTAAAGTAAAAATTTGTTAAAAATGCTTTATAAAAAATCTATTTTAAAAAACAAGTGAAAAATCTTATTGAAATTGAAATGTTAAAAATATATAAGTTTTTTGTTCAAAAACTTTGAAAAAAATATTCAGTAGTAGCGACCGATCACCAACCCGCTACCATCACTTAATGGCCGGACCGAGTCTTTTGAACTCGTCGTTTTTGGCGGGCCAACTCGCGCCCGCCCCTTTTTAGCGGGCCGAATGCAAAACGGGTCGGGTTGGGGCCGGCCGGTTTTGCCATCCCCGTTCAAGTCAATATTGCCAACTTTATTAAAATGAGCCACCTCATTTGAGAAAAAGAAAAAATAAAGACACATTTGCATACAAATAGCATCAGGGGCCAAAATGGATAAAAAAATATTTTGCAATGACCTTGTTAAAAAAAAATTACAGAGATTAAAATGAATAATCGTTGTAATTGTAGGGACCAAAATGATATTTGAGCTTTTTTTTTTTTACAACTTAGGCTCTATTTGGCAATGTTAAACTATTAGCTTCTAGCGGTTGAGTCTTTTGTAAGTGTTTAACAATAGTAGTTTATAGTGTTTTTTTAGTAACTTATAGTGTTTTTTGAAAAACTACGTGAAGTAACATTTGAGCTTATTGTTTATAACATTTTATTTTTTCTCCCATTTTTATCCTTGTTTCTTTAACTAAATTCCCAATTTATTTCTCATTAAATGAATATTCTCTCTCATATTTAAATATTAATTACAAATGTTTATTTATGTCATTTTATGTATATAAGCTAGTTCAACCGTTAATATTACCAAACACTTTAAATTCAATTTGCAAGCTTATCCAATATCAACACATTCGTTATAAATTAGCTTATTTGCTATCCGCTTGCTTATCTAATATCTACTACTTTTTGTTAAAGTGACGTTAATGTAAAAATTATGCTCTCTTTTTTATCATGAAATTTGAACCATCGTACAGTTTTCAGCTCGAACTGCTCCAACTCGACCCAAACATCCTCGGGCTTAAGAGCTCGACCCACAACCACTCCAAGCAAACGAGCCCAATCCTAGGTCACCACGAGAGATCCGAGTAACTAAGCGGAAAAAGAAGTAACTTACGGTCTAACTGCAAGGCATTTACCAAGAGGAAAGGGCATGATATATGAGAAGGGGGAGAGAAAAAGAGAGAGAGAGATTTTTGGTACACAAAAACACTATAGCAGAGCATGTCGAGATAGTCGTAAAGTTATACGACCACCATTGTAACGACCCGTTTTCATCAATAAAATTCTATTCAAGCATATTGTACCCACCGTGAGGTCTGGTAAATCAATTCCCAATCGCACTCAATCTTTTATCGTATCATGCCGACCACTCCTCGTGGTTGTAGGCGGAACTAGCATTCGCCTAGTCCAGAAAAAACTAGTTCGAATCGAACACCTCCTACTCCCTCACTATCTCGCCATCAACCCACCCGTGGAAGAGGGTAACTATTTCTTAATCGATGTCAACGTAGTGATCGACAAGTTGCGACGTCAAAACCATCCCCATCAGTGGTTCCCCCCAGCTTCCAATTGTGCAACAGTCAACACGGGTACCCATGTTGACTTTGACCATATATTGTTTTTGCTAATCTAATCTTGACTATTTTTTGGTCCTTTATAAGTCTCCTAGCCCTGGCCCCTGGGACATCAATGCTATGATCTTTAGTACTTTAAAGGCTAAATTACTGTTTTGGTCCTTTATCTTTGGCCTTGATTTCATTTTGGTCCTTTATCTTTTTTTTCTCGTTTTGGTCCCTCATGTTTCATTTTTGTGTCAATTTGGTCCTTTTTTGTAATTTTCCATCCATCACCTTAACGGACGCCACGTTGGCAGTTAACTGCTGATGTGGCGTCCATCTGACGTGTAATCATTAAATGACATGGCCAATGGAGGACCAAATTGAAACAAAAAAGAAACATAGAGGATCAAATTGAAACAAACACAAAACATCAATCACTCTCCATCTTCTTCCTCCTTCTTCATCTTCTTCTTTTTTTAAAGCAACCACCACCACTACCTCCGACGAAGCTACTACCACCACCCACCCACTCCTCCTCCACACCACACCACCACCACAACACCAAAATAGAATCCTAAATCTCAATACCAATCCTAAATCCCTAAATCCCAAATCTCAATACCCATCTTAAATCATTGCAAAGGTTTAGGCAGAGACATCTCCAACTTACAATCTTTTTTTTAGTACAACCCATCATGGATTCTGGTCATGGTTTCCTCAAAGGGATTTCGGTCTTTTATATGCAGAGGGGTTGGAAAGCTCTACTGAGCTAATGTATGTTTCAATACTATTTTCTTTTCCTTCGCTTTTTCTTTACTAAAAAATTTCTTTCTTATCAAAATAATAATACAAACAAATAAAATTTGCTCAGTATATTAAACAACGGTAAAAGTTGAAATAAAAACATCATTATAATGAAGAAATTAAAATCTAAATCATAAACAGACATCAGGTATAGCTCATTTAAACTTTAAGTCTGCAATTTCTGGTTTGAATTGTAGAGGAGGCCATTCCATTGGTGTCTTGATTTGAGATTTGAGATTTGGGATTTAGGGATTTAGGATTGGTATTGAGATTTAGGATTTTATTTTGATGTTGTGGTGGTGGTGTGGCGGTGGTGGGAGGGTGGCGGTGGGTGGTGGTGGTGGCTCACCGGAGGTAGTGGTGGTTGCCGGAAAAGAAGAAGATGAAGAAGGAGGAAGAAGATGGAGAGTGATTGATGTTTTGTGTTTGTTTCAATTTGGTCCCCTATGTTTCTTTTTTGTTTCAATTTGGTCCTCCATTGGCCATGTCATTTAATGATTACACGTCAGATGGACGCCACGTCGTCGAATTAATCGCAACATGTGGCGCCCGTTAAGGTGATGGATGGAAAATTACAAAAAAGGACCAAATTGCACAAAAAATGAAACATGAGGGACCAAAACGAGAAAAAAAAAGATAAATGACCAAAATGAAATCAAGGCCAAAGATAAAGGACCAAAACAGTAATTTAGCCTACTTTAAATTATTTTCTTGCTCATGACTTGTCGTGTAAAATCAAAAATAAAATAAAAATAGTAAAATAGCCCTAAAAGAAAACTAAATTACCAAATAAACTACTTAAAACAAATTTTAAAATAACATTTAATTTTGGACTTATCGGTCAAACGTAGGATTCAAGTGATTTATAGGCAACCCAAATAGTTTTACTCCAAGATTGACTGCATATAAGCAATTCACACTTGACCCCGTGATTTCATATTTTTTATTTGTGGTTAATTCTAGCTCAAATTTAATATTAATTAATTAATATGGATAAAGGTATTAATTATTAAATTTGCATAAAAGAATATTTCCATCTTTAGCATGATATGATTCAAAGTAGGGCTGGAAATGAGTATACCAAGTCGAACTTTGTTCAGCTCGGCTTGACTCGATAAAATTTGGCTCTGCTCATAGTTTGACTTGTAGTTTGACTTGAGTTCGACATGAAATTTTTTTGTCAGCTCGAACTCGACTCGAATCAAGCTCACGAGCAGCTCGGTTCAGCTCATTAGTTTGACTCGCATGAATACAAACTAAAAATAATCTCTCTTTTTTGTGAAAAAAATCATAAAATCCTAGATCTCTTTTACATGTTAAATTATCAATTTACTAGTATTGATTGGATAAAATAATTACCTAATAGAAAATATGAATATGTTTATAGTATTCTCTCGAGTCTAATAAAAAATTTAGACAAGCTTAATAATATAATTTGAGAATGATTTAATGATATAACTAATTCTAAACAAGTTGCACCAACCACTAAACAAAAATTATTGCTCTAAAAACACAAAATGCATAATAAGGATTATATTAAAAATTTTAAAAATATAAATGTTAGTAATATATATATATATATATATATATATATATATATATATATATAAAATTAACAAGCCGGTTAAGTAACAAAAAAAAGACAAGCTGGCTATGAACCAAATGAGTCGAGTTATACCTAGTTCAAGTTTAGCTGATTTATTCAACAAGTTTCACCTAAAGTTCAACTCATGTGGCTCGTGAACTGAGTTCAGCGAGCTATTTATTGACTTGAGTTTTGAATTTTGTTTGAGTTGATTCGGTTCATTGTCATTCTAATTCAAAGTGAAATGAAAAATGCAAGTGAAAATTGAGAGACTTTGTGAATAGGCAACAATGGTCTGAGCCGAAAAAACTAAGTCACTCACTAATGTAGCAACCAAATTGACCCTTTGATATAATATAAAATGATATGAACGATTGAGATCGTATCAACGTATGAAATATCATAATTCGTGATTTTTTTACACTATATTAAACGTTTAATTTTAATGGTACACCGGTGAGGAATTTAGTTGATTCCTTAATAACCAAGGGAGTTTAGTACTCAATTTTCCGTTTTTACCCCACAAATATACAAATTTTCAATAGTAAAAGCTCTAATTCACAAATGTACAAATTTTCAACAATAAAAGTTTTAGGATAAACTACAAGCTAATCAAGTAGTCAACTCTCTACCTTGAGTTGCTAGATATTATGTTAGCTTCATAATTTTTAATTATGTTCCAAAACCATGACAAGTTATTTGAATGGATGAATTGATTTGGTTTGGTAAAAAAAACCGTAACGGAAGGAAAAGAGAGAACGACTTAACTAAAAAGTAAGCTTTGTCAACGCTTAATTAATCATCGGCATTTCAACCTTTAATTTCTGTGGCTTTTTTACCACTGTAGCCCAAAAAAATTTTTTTACCTAAATGACACACCTTTTAGATTAAATACCAAACTAATTCACTTTTTTTTCTTTCATGAACTCGCCCCCCCACCCCTAGTTCTCAACTAAAATTTTGCAATTTTTTTTTCTCCTTTGATGAACTCGCCCCCCCCACCCCTAGTTCTCCACATGGTTTTTTAATTTTTTGATTTTCTTGTATTTAATTTTATTAAAATGTAAATTAATTTAATTTAATTACAATAATTAATTTAAATAATTAGAATAATTAGTAAAATTATTTATAAAATAATTACGGTAAAAAATGAAGATATTAAAAAGTGGAACAGAATTTAATATTCGATAAGAACAGAAATGAAAACACAAATTGCAAAAATACAAGGATAGGAAATTTAAAACTAAACGACAGGAAAACATAATACAACCTAGTTCTACTTAGAACTACTACCTCTAATTCTACGGCGGATGGATTGGGCAGATTATACTGTTTCGACGAACAATTCGAGATAAGGTTCAATGAAACCTTGGAATTCTTCATGTTTCTCAAACATTTGACGAACGTCTTTGTCTTTCTTGATAGGCTTAGGGCACTTCCGAATACGATTACGTGGGGTGATCTTTGCGGATGTAGGGGATTGAAATTCGATACTATTAATTTCTTGCTCCACACCATCTAGTTCCACATTTTCTGTTAGTTTTTCTTTCAATTCGGCGAAGGTGATATTGTTCTTAAGCCTGAAATGTTTAGTTTGATGACCATGATACAACATACCAGCTTGGTCCCAGCAGTGGACAGTCATCTGATAGTCAACTTTACAAAAAGTGCGTAATGACCGCTTTCCGGTATGGGTTGTTGTGGTGCGGGTGGTCTTTGTTGAAGAAGATGAATGACTTTTCTTCGAGTGCGTCTCGTGTGTCCACGCATGACTCTAAGATTTGTCGCCCCATCGGAACGTTAGCTAGATGTTCCATCATTGCGCGGACGTCATCGTCGCTTTTGATCTCCATGACTGAATAATGGACAGTCCCATCATCTCTACAATTGAGCTTTTTGAAACGTATACGCCACGCTATTAAATTCAATGTTTTAATTAATGGTCTAGATCTTGCCGACACTATTTAACGGCCTACATTTTGCCGCAATTTTTAATATCTTCATTTTTTACCCCAATTATTTTTTAAATAATTATTCTAATTATTTAAATTAATTATTGTAATTAAATTAATTTACATTTTAATAAAATTAAATATAAGAAAATCAAAAAATTAAAAAACCATTTGGAGAACTAGGGGTGGGGGGGCGAGTTCTACAAAGAAAAAAAAAGGGGTTTTATTTTTGGTACCCCCCTCATCATCTACCACACCCCCATAATATCCCAAATGGACAAAAATACCCCTACTTTTTCCCAAAAATTACATGGTTTGTTAAAAAAAAAAAATTGGAATTTCGAATTACCTCTAATTAGAAAGATTTTCGAATTACATCAAAATGAGGTAATTCGGTTCACATTTTGTGAACCTAATTACCTATTTACGAGGTAATCAAAATTACAATTTTTTTTATTTCGAACGAATAATTTAGGCTAAAAAATCGGTTTTCGGACAACATACTCTGATCGTAATGAAACCACAGCCATTAGAAGCGAAAAAAATCAAGAATCAAGACTCCCTTAGAAGAGACTTCTTATGGGACTACGGCCTCAAAATCCCAAATTCCATCGTTTACTATTTTTTACGATTTTTTTTAATTTTTCATAGTCTCCAAAAAATCTAAAAAAATTTGTATAGTCTTATTTTGGTTTTGTTAGATTTTTAGTGGTGTTTTTATATTTTTTTAGAGTAGTTTTGACTATTTTTAGTAGCCTATTAGTAATAAAAATTAAAACAAATCGTATATATACGCAATGCCCGTCCTGGATTGGCCCGGGATGCCCTAGATGCCGCCCGTTCACCTACTACACGTGCTTATTTTCAGTCATTTTTAGACATTTTAGACCCAAAAAAAAAAAAATTTCGGAATTACCTTTTTTAGAGGTAATTCCGAAATTTTAATTTTTTTTGAACCGGAATTACCTTATTTTGAGGTAATTCCGAAAAATTTAATTTTTTTTTTTATTTTAAAAAAGGCAGGGGTATTATTGGCATTTTTGGGTTTATGGGGGTGTGATAGGGAATGAGGGGGGTACGAAAACAAAAAGCCAAAAAAAAGTGGGTTAGTTTGGTATTTAATCTAAAATGTGTATTATTTAAGTAATTAATTTTTTTTTTGGTACTGTTCCGTTTTTTTGCCAATTTCTGTTGTATTGGATTAAATTAAATTGAATTGGACTCCTGGAAAGCCAAAAACTAATAAACCGGTGCCAAAAAATATGGGGAGTGCTTTCCCCACACCCCCCCCTACTTATTCACACCCCATAATAATTTTATTTCCAAAATTACCCCCCCTTTAAAAAAACAAAATAACCCACACCCCTCCCCCCCTTCTCTCACTCTCCCTCGTCTCTCATTCCCCTCCCCTCCCTTCGAACCCTAAACCCTCTTTCCCTCTCACTCACATTCTCCCAACTCACTCAATCTCACTCAATCTCTCACTCAATCTTCTCCACCAACACTCTCAAGAGTTCTTTGGGTTATTTTCTACTCCCTCACGCCTCTAATCGTTCCATTTTCTTCAAGGTATGCCTCTCCCTACGCTCCATTCTCGTTTTTTTTTTTTTCAAACGCAGAATTGTTCGAGTGAGGTCCATCGAACACGTGAAAACGCGAAGGTGTTCGAATGAGGTTGTCGAACACCGCTCGAGCAACCTCATTCGAACCGCTGTATTTTTTAAAAGCGAAATCGACTGCTCGAGGGTGGTTGTGCGAACAGTTCGCATGTAGCCACTCGAATATCGTTTTGACGATGAAACTTTCTCACTGATTGTGTTTGGTTTTGTTAATTTGATTGAATTGGTTCTGCATTGATTGTTGTTTCGTATATGGTGAGGAGTAGAGGTGGTCATGCAAAAATGAACCTTCGAGCGAGCCGGTCGGCCACCTCCTACGGTTTCAAACCGCAAAAGGAGGAAGAAGCCGGTGAACCTCCCGAGCTGGGGTCGTGCCGGGGTAGGGGTAGGGTTGATGTTCCTCCTCCCCACTTCCAGAGGATATTGGGCGGGATATTGAGCGTGATGCTCAATTTCCGCCTATGAGTTAAGCTGACCCTTCATCCGCTGGGGCCTTCGTCTGCTGGGCCTTCATCTGTCTGCTGGCTAGGCCTTCATCTTCTAGGCCTTCATCTTCTGGGCCTTCATCTTCTAGACCTTCATCTTCTAGGCATCATGAGGAGGAGGTCACGAGCCTCGTGAGGAGGAGGTTCTTTGAGCCTCGGGAGGTCGCTGCTGCAGGCGACATTCCCATTTCTGGTGGACCGTAAGATGGTTCTGCCTTGCCCACATACGGGGCACATATCCTCACCGATTTTTATTCGGCGTGTAAGTTATTATTTTATAGTTGAGTGTTGTAAATTTGTTTATTAAGTTGTTGAATGTTTTGGCTTATCAGTGTCTTTTCGAATGCAAAGTGCGGTAGGATTTACACCCCAATCCCACATGGACTGTTATGACGTTGTTTCATGTGCGATTAGGACACTCGGGCGAACCTTCGTTGGTTGGTTCCTTGGTTGGGCTTGGCTTCCCATTCTCCACAAGAAATTTGACGCGCATTCATAGGCGTTAGCGGCCGGATACATCATCATTCCACCTTCCCGTGGGTGAGATGAGCATCACCTCGATGATGTATCCCACCGTGCTGCACATCCCCATTCTTGGCGGGTTCTATGACATGCCGGTCGACTTCATGGGCGGGGAGCAAATGTGCTGGTTGAGTTTTTGGGTGCCACACCGAGGATGCAAACGCCCGCACTTCGGCCCGTGGGCCGCCCTGTTGGGCTTGTATGGTCGAGGATGGGGTCTACCACCCGACCATAGCCGAGGGCGGTGGGACCATGCTTTGCTAGGGGCCTACATGTTTGTATCTTTTGGGTTGCACCTTGTTTGCCGACAAGTCGTGCAACAAGGTTAAGCTTGGCTACCTTGGTATCTTGATGGATTTGGAGGCGATTGGAGACTATTCTTTGGGGCCATGGCCTCGCCCATCTCTATGATCACCGAAGGATGCTACAAGGAAGAAGACCAAGAAGATTGCTTTGTCATCTTCCTTTACTTCGTATATGAAACATATTCTTTACTTTTAAGTTTGCTTTAGTGTTACTTTCAGATTAATAATCAACCAAAGATATGTTCATTACAGAGCTTTGGATCTTTGAGCACTTCCAGTCACGAACTTTTCCTCTTGGGTGGAGCACCCGTAGTATGATGAGAGTACCCCACGGACGAAGAAATGGTTGTGCGATGATGTCCCCAGGGGCATCAAGTCACATACCATCGATTATGCCTAGACCGCTTACACCGTGAGGAGGTGACACAGGACCCTACACACCCCATGGCGGTGAGACCCTTTTGAGGAGCCGGCGTGTTCGGAGGGTTCATTCGAGTGGTGGTCGCATGATGATGCGTCACTTGCCGGTCGAGTGCTCGAGACGGTTTGGGCGGTCCAAAGACATTCCGGAGGATCCCGCACTCTCTACCAGGGGCGCCTCAGTACTTCTCACCGAGTGTGATGAGAGGTAGACCACTTGGTGGCGCGGGGGCCTCCCACGTGTGCCGTGCTCGTCAAACACGGTGTCGGCTACTTTCCATGGTACTCTGTGGGTCTCACATCCCTTTCTCTTCCCGAGCATTATCGCACTTGCGATGAGCCCGATGTCGGCGTGGTGCGTGTCTTTTATGTTAATTGCATGATAATGTTTCTTAATATTCTATTTATTTAAGTAATAATGTTATGTTATTTGGTTGATGAGATGCTACGGTGATTGATTTGGTTGATGACATTGATGGGGCCATCGATGATCATGTCCCGAGCCGGTCGGGAGCATGTTTCAGTGCATCAAGAGGTCGCTCAACCCCTTCCGTGGGTTTAGGAGGAGGTTTGGGAATGTGTATGAGAGGAGGAGGAGGCGCAACACCCAAAGTAGGATATGTCTTAGGAGGATATTTGTTTACTTTTTTGTATAATTTAACAACTTTGTTTCATTTGGTTTTTTAATTTGAAATTCCTTTTACGTTGGCGCAAATTTTTTGTCATTACACGGAATAATTACGGTAAAATAAAAAAGTTGAACAGATTTAATATTAGATAAGAACAGTAAATTAAAAACACAAATTGCAAAAATACAATGATAGGAAATTTAAAACGAAACGACGGAAAAACAAAATACAATCTAGTTCTACTACGGATTTCTTAAATGATTCTCGTGTTTCGACGAACAATTCGAGATAAGGTTCAATGAAACCTTGGAATTCTTCATGTTTCTCAAACATTTGACGAACGTGTTCGCTATTCTTGATAGGCTTAAGGCACTTCCGAATACGATTACGTGGGTTCCAAATTTCGGACGTAGGGGATTCACATTCGATTTTTTGATTTCTTCTTTGAACACCATCTAGTTTCACATTTTTATCGCTTTTTCTTTCAATTCGCGAATGTGATGTTGTTCTTAAGCATGAAATTTTTAGTTTTGATTCACGACTATGAATCAACGGACTGAAATGGTCGTCCCAATTACTGCTAGTCATCTCATACTCAACTTTACAGGTGCGTAAGTAAGTATGGGTTGTTGTGGTGCGGCGTGGTGGTGGTGGTTGAAGAAGATGCATGACCTCTTCGCAGGTTCGTATTGTGTCCACGCATAACTCTAAGATCTGTCGCCCCATCTAACGTTAGCTAGATGTTCCATCATTGCGCGGACGTCGTCGCTATTTCGGATCTCCATGATCGAATCTTCGGATACCCCATCATCTCTACAATTGAACTTTTTGAAACGTATACGCTCCACGCCTTTACGCCACGCCCTCCGGACGAATCTTCCTCTCGGCCTTTTCCTTCATTGGGGCGAAGGTGATGTCCTTACTCATCCTCGCAGAAGACATGGTTAGGACAACGAAACACAAAGACCATGTTCGCTTGTGGTGACAAATCCCATTGTGGTGAAGAAATCATTAGGAATTTGTCGTTTGAGTCTTGGGTTGAGCACAATTGCCATTCCATTTCAAATTGGGTTGGGAAGAAGGAGAGAGGCGTTTTGTGGAAGAAGCGGCACCGGGTTGGGAAGAAGCGATTAGGGTTTGGTGAAGAAGCTCGAGGATGTGAACCCCTTTTATAATAGGCGTGGTGAAATGTCACCGTTGATTTCATTTTTAGATCACAAATGAGCCGCTTAAATTCTATCCGCTCGTGCACAATTTCCAAAGCGGATTTACATCCACTCATTTATCCGACACATTTGATGATTGTAAACCGCTGATTAAAATCGCTTGGTGGAATCGGCGGCGTCCAATACCGCTATCTTCGCAGCAATTCTGCGCAGAGCACTTGTTCGAACAACATAATTCGAACATGTTCGCATGACCATCGTCGAACCTCGCTCGTATGACCTATTCGAACAGTGAAAAACGCCAAGCGGTGTCTGTCCATATTTAACACACTCGAACGTCTCGTTCGAACTCGCTCAAGCCCCGTGTTCGAACAGTGAAAATTTCTCGAAAAAATAGGTCTTTTGGTCTTTTTCACACCCTTATGGGGTGTGTTTAGAAAGAGGAGGGTGTGGGAAAAGCAACAGCCAAAAATATTATAGGTGTGGGCTCTGTATAATTACCAAAACCCATGGGGTCATGTTAAATTAAAATTGGGTTTTTTTTGGTACCCCACCCCATCCCCTCCCACCCCCACCCACACCGAAAAACCCAAAATGCCTTTCCAAAACGTATTTTTTTAAAATTTTTGACCAATCGTATATACACTTGGGGGTGTATATACGACCCTATGCATTTAGGCATCGTATATACACCCCCAAGGCGTATATACGATTGGAAAACCCATTCTCAATCGTATATACGCCTTGGGAGGTGTATATACGATGGGCAAAAATAGGTCGTATATATACCCCCTCTCGTGTATATCGACCCCATGTATTTTTTTAAATTTTTTAAGTCAAATAAAAATTATATAAGTCCCGAAAATAGGTTTTGTGTGTAGTTCGTTAAAACGCGACGATGTTATACGTCGAACGTATAATTTAGGCTAAAAAATCGGTTTTCGGACAACATACTCCGATCGTAATGAAACCACACCCATTAAATCCGAAAAATCAAGAATCAAGACTCCGTAGAAGGACTTCTTACGGGACTACCGCCTCAAAATCCCAAATTCCATCGTTTATTATTTTTTACGATTTTTTTAATTTTTCATAGTCTCCAAAAATCTAAAAAATTTGCATAGCCTTATTTTGGTTTTGTTAGATTTTTAGTGGTGTTTTTATAATTTTTGGAGTAGTTTTGACTAGTTAACGAATTTTTAGTAGCCTTTTAGTAATAAAAATTAAAACAAATTATTAAAAAAATTAAAACCCATCGTATATACCCTTTGAAGACGTATATACGATTGAACATAAAATAATGTATGTCGTATATACATACTCAAGGGGTATATACGATTTTCTTATTTTTTTAAAAAAAAATTAAGTTTTTCAAGGGCATTTTGGGGTTTTTGGTATTGGGTGGGGGTGGGAGGGGAATGGGTGGGGGTACAAAAAAAAAACCATTAAAATTTAGGCATTAAATCACTATACGATTACGAAGAGTACATCCGCTGAAAATATTCACAAATCCATCCATATATGTTTTAAATAAAAGAGTTTTAATTGAATTGAATTGAAATGGAATTCAATTCGTGGATCTGAATCAGCAGAGAGAGAGAGAGAGAGAGAGAGAGAGAGAGAGAGAGAGAGAGAGAGAGATGGCGACGATGGCGAGAGCAAGTTCTGGTCTGCAATATCCAGAGCGGTTCTACGCTGCGGCCTCTTACGTAGGGTTTGATGGATCAACCTCTCCAACCAAATCCCTAACCTCCAAATTCCCCAAGTCTACCGCTCTTCTTCTCTACAGCTTATACCACCAGGCATGCCATTAATTCCTCTTCTTTTCCCTTTTACCTTACCTGCATTGCCAATTCAATACGGAATTTCACATTTGTTTATCAATTGTGTTTCATTATCTTGTCGGTGATGCCATTCTAATTAATTGGAGCTTGATTTTTCGATGGATCTGTTTTGATTTTATTAATTGATGATTGATTGGTATGGTGAAACTGGAAAGGATTTCTAAGGCTTAATGCTCATAGGATTTAATTGTAGACGAAAATGTTATTGTTGCTGATTTCATAATTTGCCGATATTCCTTGCGGTGAAACAAGCAAATCGGTAGTTTTGATTTATGACTATGATGATTGAGAGAGCAATTAGATCAATGTCAAACTAGTTGCCGTTATTTGATCCATGTTATACAGACGGGTCAGCTAGCTGATTGTGGGGGAACATTTGCTGCTGATCTTTATGGTTTTTCTGAAATTTTTGTTTGTGTTTGACTCAGTGGCTTCATTAGCTACTCTCAATCACCGACACTAATATAGTTTGGTTTTTGTTGTTGCTGTTGTTGCACTTGCCATTGGATAAGCATACCTTCAGATGAAATGAATACAATCAATGTTTTGTTTGCATGCGGCAGGCAAATAGACCTTAATCTGGTAAAAACTAAAGAAGTCACAGTTTAAACATGAAAGAATGAAGTGTTGATTTACTGGTTATTGATTTTGTTCTAGCTTCATCCTACAGTTGCGCTGATAGTTCTGTCAAATCAATAAAGCCCGGATACTCCAAATAGGAAACGTATAGCTGTTGTACTTATTTCGGACACCAATATTCCTTGGGTACTTCCCGATACGTGTCCCGTAAGTATCCCAATTTTTCAGAAGTATTTTTTTATGGATACTGCTGTGATACTTCTTGGGTAATTCCCGATATGTGCCGCACAAATTTCCATTAAGTATCCAAACTTCCTTTAGTAGCTAGCTATTTTCTAGCTAATGGTAATGAAGGAGAGTTGACCGAATCAGTTAGCATTATACAGTAATAATTTAGTAAAGATGCTTCAAGACTTGTTTTGAGTTCTACTAAAGATGCTTCCGTTGATATCCTAACAATGCGATCAAAATATTTATGATATAGGCTGAAACTCTATTATTTTAATTAGGCTAAATTACTGTTTTGGTCCTTTATCTTTGGCCTTGATTTCATTTTGGTCCTTTATCTTTTTTTTTTCTCGTTTTGGTCCCTAATCTTCAATTTCTGTGTCATTTTGGTCCCTCTGTTAAGTTCCTGTTAAAAAAAAGTTATGTGGCAAACGGAGATGACGTCAGCAATGACGTCACTGCCACGTGTCAACATCTTATTGGACCTCTGTGCCACGTGGCACTGATATCATCAAAAAATACTGCAACCATGGAAACGAATCAGATCTGGAAACAAACGTTTTGGGTTTGGAAGAACGAACGTTCTGCAAACAAATGTTCTGCAACAATGGAAACGAATGAGATCTTCAACAAAAACGAATCAAATCTTCAAACGATTCAACGAGAACGAATTAGATCTGCAAACAAACGTTCTTCATCTCTGGGTTTTTATTTCGAAAATGGAAACGATTTCAGTTCGTTTTTTTAGAGATCTCGCAACGACATATCTTCAATTCATTTCTTCGCTTACCAAATTAGATTTCCAACGAAAACGAATCTGCAGTTCAAAACGAAATCGATTTACTAACGAATCTGCAGTTCAAAACGAATGTGAAGGTTTAGGGATTGGGGATTTTTGAATCGAAACCCAAATCACCAAGAACGAACTTGGAATTTCCAGATTTCGATTTTTCAGATTTGAAAATGCATTTCAAATCAAGATGGTTCTGGTTTTGTTTTTGAATCGAAACCCAAATCAAGAACGAACTTGCATTTCCGTTTCGAGTGATTCGGGTTTCCATTGAAGATGGTGATGGTGATGATGATGATGGGTGGGTGATGAGGGTTTTGTTTTTGATAAAGAAGATGAATTTTTTTTTTTTCCAGTTTTGTTTGTGTCAATTTGGTCCCTTATGTTTTATTTTAGTTTCAATTTGGTCCTTGTTTGCCATGTCATTAAATGAGTGACACGTCAGATTGGACAACTAAGACGCCACGTCAGCAGTTAACTGCCAGCGTGGCGTCCGTTAAGGTCATAGATAGAAAACTACAAAAAAGGACCAAATTGACACAAAACTGAAACATAAAGGACCAAAACGAGAAAAAAAAAAAAGGACCAAAATGAAATCGAGGCCAAAGATAAAGGACCAAAACAGTAATTTAGCCTTTTAATTATGATCACAAGTGTTAATTTTGTAAATTGTGATAATCATATTTATATATTAATGGGGAATGGTTAATGCCTCTTTCTTTATAAGTAGTCTGCATCAATGTAAGCTTTTTTCTATAAAGTTTTGCACTTTTGCTAATGTATCCAGGTCGTATGGAATCCCGATTATTTAAAACAAAAATTGTATCCCTGTGGTGTTGTACTTGTGTCTTACTACGTATCTTGGCTTCACAGTGCAGAATCATTGGTTTGTTGTAGATTTTATTGCTCAGTTCATGGTTAATTTGTTATTTCAGGCTAGTGTAGGGCCTTGTAACATCCCAGAACCCAGTACATGGAAAATTGTGGAGCACAGCAAATGGGCGAGGTTTGTTTGCTTCAAATATTCATGCCGC
Source organism: Oxytropis ochrocephala (assembly GCA_020916435.1). Taxonomy (NCBI): domain Eukaryota; kingdom Viridiplantae; phylum Streptophyta; class Magnoliopsida; order Fabales; family Fabaceae; genus Oxytropis; species Oxytropis ochrocephala. The sequence goes on along the minus strand of CM037091.1, from coordinate 115,958,942 downwards.
CTCTGCTTCTTTGTGCTACTGCTATACTTCTCCGTGAAACCTCTATAATCTTTATGTCTGTGTTGATGTGGAAATTGGAATTTTGAGTTTTCTATGCTTGTCTGTGCATTCATATTATGCAATTATTTTGTTATCAATACTGCTTATTTTTTCTTTTGATGTCATATCTGAAGTTATACTGGCAAAATATGGACTGTTCCATTCCTTCTCTCATTTTATTGAGAATATTGTTACGAGTAATCATTATTGACGCAGTTGGAACCAGCTAGGAAACATGTCTTCTACAGAAGCCATGCGCCTTTTTGTGAAAATATTGGAGGTTGGGCAAATAATTTTGTGCAACATTTTTTCCTTGGTATAGTGCAGTGTCAGATGTTATCTGATTACTTTTGTTTTTATTTTCTTTTGTTGTGTAGGAAGAAGATCCTGGTTGGTATTCAAGAGCATCTTATTCTGTTGCAGAGCCTGTAATAGACGTGCAAATGAATGTGAGTAATCTTGAGGCTATACATAATTCTGAGCCTTGTTCTTGCTGAGATGTACTTTTCCTATTGGCTTGTAATGGCTTGCAATAGGCCCGATAACTAGGTCCATTAGGTTTCACTGGTCTTAGCTTGTTATGTAAACAGGATTAGTGAACATAATTAGTTAATTACTCAATTGAAATAGTATTTAGAAATATTTTTCAAATGTATCACAAGCTCTCAATCTTGGTGTCTTGCTTCCGCACAAAAAAAATAGCTGCCTTCATTTTTGAGGCCCATTAGGTTTAGCTAGTCTTAGCCTGTCTATATAAACAGGATCAGTGAATGTAACTACAAATTGAAATCATGTTCAGAAATCTTTTTCCATAATAGATTACTTCCTCCATTCCTTTTCAAGTGTCGATTTTTAGAAGAATTTTGTTTCTTTTTATTTGTCATTTTCAAAGTTCAATGCAATATTAATTATTGATTTGTCAAAAATTCTCTTAACATTTATTGCAGAGAGAGAAATATGTTAAATGAAATAATAAATAGTTAATTAATGGTATTATAGGAAAAAGACTAAGCTTCATCAAAAGTAGCAATATTTATTAGGTATCTTGGTTTACGGAAACAACCTCTAAACAACAATTATAAAGGAATGGAGGTAGTATATTCAAACTAGCTTTAGAGTAAGTGCCGAGTGATCACAATATGGTCTGAGTTCATGGTCAAATAAGGAAGAAATCTTCATTTTGGCTAATATAGTTCGGGATATTATATAGTTGTTTCGTTGTATTTTAACTACCTATAACCCACTAGGCATGCATGCAATTCTTATGCAACTAAAATAGTTTTGATTTTGTTGCAAGTCATTTGCAAATTTCATGATATAGCACTTAGGGTTTGATTTACAGATTTAGATTAGTGTTAGAGACATCTCAAGTTGAATTTGCACCAAAAGAATTGCAATGGGAACATCGTCCTCTATTTTATTTTCCACTTTTGTTGTCAACATTGTAGTTTTTTCTGTTTCTCTGTTTCCACTTTCTGATTCTGTCTTGCTGGTTTGCAGCACAATTCCAAAGTTGAACCGGTAATTGAGAATGGGAACACTTATCCAGAGACAAAAACAATTTCCTCTGAAAATGGAAATCAAGTTGCAACACAGGATAAAGATGTTTTGGTGGAAGGCTTTGGTTCAGTTGGAGTCTATGATCAATGGATTGCACCTCCAGTATCTGGTCAACGTCCAAAAGCCCGATATGAGGTATTGGCTCTTGCAAAGTGTAAAAATTATAAAATGCATTCCACTAGGTTTTTTATTTTCCACTTTATCAGTCCCTCCTAATCCATGTGTGTTTATATTTTCAGCATGGAGCTACAGTTGTGCAAGATAAATTGTACATATATGGTGGAAACCACAATGGTCGTTACCTTAGTGATCTTCATGTAAGCATATGTTAAATATATTTGTTGCATGAAGCTATGAGTCTTGGTTAAGTAATAATTTATCTTCTGGGGTTGATTGGCTCAACCAATTTTGGAAGTTATTGTATATATTGTGATGAACTGATATGCTTTTTGTAATCTTTATCCCAAATTGACTATTTTTATTTACTTTGAACTAAATTGAAACAAATACAGGTTTTAGATTTGAGAAGGTGGACTTGGTCAAAGATTGAGGCTAAGGCTGGAGATGATTCCCCTACCACTTTGAACTCTTGTGCTGGTCATTCTTTGGTTTGTATTGAGCATAAAATTTACACAGTATTCAAATCTGTTTGTTGTTGGCTGCTTGTACTTATTCTGTAATATTTTGGATTTTGGCGATGTGAAACTTTGCCACTACAGATTGCATGGGGGAATAAGCTCCTGTCAATTGCTGGCCATTCAAAAGATCCATCCGAAAGTATCCAAGGTATGATATATTAATGATCATATTAATAAAATGTTAGGAATTAGGAAATTATGAGGAGTGTCATTTCAATAAGCATTAGAAGAGTAACTTTTGCAAGTTTCGTGTACTCTATTCATTTCAGTAAACTAAAAGCATGATATCACTTTAAAAGAGTAAAAACAATCAAGATTTGTGATAGTGATAAAATTATTGTGTGGACATTTTAGTTGAACAGTTAGGCTACGTGTTTAACCAGTTAAATAACATTTTTGGATTTGGGATATTTCTTTTAGTTAAACACTGAGGAACATGCCCTCAGTCAGGAAACTGTTTATCAGATGGGTAGGAGTCAAGTGGGCCAGCCCCTGTTAGCTGAGAAAGGTGTTAGAAGTTAGAACAGTTTGATTAGTTAGGTTGCTATCAATAGAGGTAGAGTTTGTAAGGGAAGGCATTTGGTTATTGAGTTGAGGGATGAGAGGCCAGGCTCTTGAATTCTCGGAGTCTTCTGTTGTAAGCATTCTTGCTTCTTTACACTTTGGTTTCCCTAGTCCAAAGTACTGGGAATATATTTATTATTTAAGAAGATTTTATTTTCTTCTGTGAATTTGTGTTCTCTAAACCTTATTATCAAACACAAAAACCAAACAACATTTCCCTGTTCATTGATTTGATTTGATGTATTTCCCCCTCGTTTGTGACTTGTGTTCTACACTTCTGCTCATTTCTGTTTTTCTTTTTTATTGTTGTAGTCTTTTTATTGTGATTGCGACTAACTATTGGTACTACTATCAAATTTTATGACAGTGAAAGTGTTTGATCTACAAACAGCAACATGGTCAACTCTAAAGACTTTTGGGAAAGCTCCGGTATGCGCCTTTTAAGTTTACTAACCCAAAAGTCTCTGAATTTTTTTTTAAATCTCATTAGGAGCATGTGACATTCATATTTGCATTTATCTAACAAGAGATGCATAGATTCTATGGTTTTCAGACATACAACAGTGTCTTTTTTTTTTTTTTTTTGTTTCTTTTATGAAGCACCAACTCAGACACCAAACATAGTGAAATAGACATGTTGACATTGATAATAATTTGAGAAAATAGAAGTGATTGAAGTGTTGGTGTCTGACACGACACTTGTTAGTCACAAGACACGTCTTCAATTTGACGTGTTGGTACTCATAGATTAAAATACAATAACTTCCTTTTAAGTTTCTTTCTATTGCATATGCTTTTAGATATCACGTGGAGGCCATTCATCCACACTTGTTGGGAGTAGCTTAGTAATTTTTGGTGGGCAAGATGCAAAGAGGACTCTTTTGAATGACCTACATATTCTCGACTTGGAAAGCATGACATGGGACGAAATTGATGCCGTGTAAGAAATTTTCTCAAACAATCCTATCCTATTTTAACGTATCAGGACTATGGGAAAACTTTTGATTGTTGAGTTGTAAAAACGAGCAAGTTTGTCCTAAACACTTTTTTAGTGGTCATCTTTTTTTATGCAATATTTGATTTACCCTTGCCAATCTAAAGAGAAAAGGAACGTGATAAGGTTTGTTGCTAACTGAGACTCATAACTGGCAGTGGGGTGCCTCCTTCTCCAAGGTCTGATCATACCGCTGCTGTGCACGTCGAGCGATACTTACTTATCTTTGGAGGGGGTTCACATGCAACTTGCTACAATGATTTACATGTTCTCGATTTACAAACTGTAAGACCATTGCTTCCTCTGTTAGGAAGTGGAATGGAAAATCATTTCCACCTAATTATTTGCATGAATTCTGCAGATGGAATGGTCTCGCCCCACACAACAAGGTGAAATACCAACACCACGTGCGGGACATGCTGCTGTGACAGTAGGGGAGAACTGGTTCATTGTTGGTGGTGGTGACAATAAGAGCGGTATGACTTTTTGCCACTTTCTCACTTAGATCTTATCGTTCTGCATTGAGGAATGAACTGTCACCAGAATAATCCTTGATATCTTGAACAAAAATATATGCGTAAAGGCAAATAGGTCCATCACACCCAAAGTAAGTTATGGTAAACAAAAAAAAATCGCTTGTGCCTGAAATGATTGTGCCCATCACAATGAGTGAAATGATTCCCCCAAATGTTTCATGGAGTTCCCTGCATAATGCATTTTAAAGAATAAATAGAGGGAGAGTAAATATATCAAAAACACTTTCTCTAGGATATTTGCTAATGGTTGCCTCTCATAGTTTTTGGTTTCTCCTGGGTTCTGGATATTACCCGCAAAAATGAAGTCTAGTAGTTTTTGAGTGCCTTGATATATTGATACAACAATGGAAGGGTTTGCTTAAGTGAGTATTTCATGCATACTATTCAACTTTGAGAGAAAGCAAGTGGGAAAAGCATTATGTTTTATCGGGATCACTTGGAAGGTTAAAAAATCTGGTGTAGTGATTATATATCAATATGGCCTGGTTACCTGGGTTGTGAATTTACTGATTGTTTTAGAACATTTTTGGCACTATCTTGCAGTTATGATACATTTTTTTTACGAGTTATACTCCATGTTATTCTACAGGGGGATTGTTTTAGGACATTTCTGGCACTGTCTTGCAGTTATGATACATTTTATTTTTTACGCTTTTCTACAGGGGCTTCAGAGACAGTTGTACTAAATATGTCTACACTGGCGTGGTCAGTGGTAACTTCTGTTCAAGGGCGTGTTCCTGTTGCTAGTGAGGTGCCATATCTATATTTTAGCAAGATTGCACGTGCTATGAAATCTAACTAGAGTGCTTACTTATCCTTGTTAGCTCCTCGCTGTCATTAGGTGCCTTTCTAGCTTCGGATGATTGACATAATTAGATGACTTCCATTGCAGGGCTTGAGTTTGGTTGTAAGCTCCTATGATGGTGAAGATGTACTTGTATCCTTCGGAGGATACAATGGACGCTACAACAATGAAGTAAAGTTTATTTTAGCATTTTACCCATTTCTGCTCTCTTTTTCCCTTTACTTTGTCGGTCTCACTCATCTGATTTGATTTGTGGCTTGCAGGTATATGTTCTTAAACCAAGCCACAAACCGACCTTGCAATCCAAAATTATTGAAAATTCCATTCCAGACAGTGTTTCTGCTGTCCCAAACGCCACAAATGCTACCCGAGATCTGGAGTCAGAATTTGAATCAGGCCATGAAGGGAAAATTTGGGAAATTGTTGTGGACAATGCGGATCCAATAGTATGTATTATTGTAAAGCATGTGCATTTTTTATGTCTGATTCTAAAAAGCCATTTTTCCTGCATTCGGTTGTGTTCGAACTTTTTCTTATGTGCTGCTAGATCTGAAAACTTTACATGTTATTCTGTTTCAGTTTCTTTTCTCATCTATCTGTAGATTTGTTAAAGGTTTTCTTTTTTAAGATCTGATTGTTTGTTTATTGGCCAAATCTTCCATCAGAACATTAAATGTACCCTTAAATCGCTTTCCACGGCACACATAACTTCTCCCTTTTTGAATATTTATCATATCCCTAGTGCTTGCAATTGCAACGAATCGATTCTCTAACTTACTTGCAATAAACCTTAATAATCCAACTCAGCCCATGTAGTTTTTTAGCTTTAAATTCATCCTAAAATCCTGACACGTTGGAATAACCACCACCCTATCCTGCCAATGACATGCGTTTAGTTTGTTCTGTCACCTTGACTATCATAGAATAACCACACATTACTTCCCATGGTGCCAGTTAGCGACATTTCTCTTATTGCCAATGTGACAAATGTGGATAGATAATAATGAAAAATCAGTTGGCAGATTATAAAAAACTCCAAACCACAAAAACGCATTAATGCATGCAATAATAGAGTTTACATTTCAGTCCTCAAACTTTGCAGATTTTGCCTCGATAATTTAAATCATGTTCTGCATTTGTGCCATTTTGTTTATTTTCCTATCAGTCATGCTTTCATATTTTGGGTGTCATATAGAAATCCAAAGGTGATCTCATATCAGTCCTGAAGAATGAGAAAGAGGAGTTGGAATCGTCGCTCGGTAAGGAGAAGCTGCATACTCTTCAACTAAAGCAAGAGCTGGGTGAAGCCGAGTCCCGTAACTCTGACCTTTACAAGGTAACCACTTTGATAGTTGGAATTCCTTTTTTATTTTAGAGCAAGTCAGGAATGGTTCTAATAATTAAACACTGGGGGGGGGGGGGGGAATTTAATCATTAATGATGGCAAAAATTAGAATTCAAGGCAATAAATCTATCCTATTGCTCTATTTAAGTGTACCTTTAAATCTTTGAGTTTCAGAGTAACTCCGTGTCTATCCGTCCAGTAAACCACTTTCTTTTGTCTCCCCGACTCTCCTGGTCTTTTTAATAAACGGGTTGAGACTTAGGAACAATAAGGTGTCTAAACCATATTTGATTATTGTGTATTATTATTTATTGATGAGGTTTGAACTACATCACCGTTCTTAGTGCCATCAAAGTTCTTTACACTTTTTGTTATGACAATGTAGGAGCTCCAATCAGTGCGTGGTCAGCTTGCTGCTGAGCAGTCGAGGTGTTTCAAACTTGAGGTATGCATTAATGCTTCTGAGAGTTTCCCCTCTTGAGTTTATGAGTGTGTTTTTCAATTGAATCTGATGTTAGGCAGATTATTGAAGAGATCTAACAGGATGCAACATTCAGCTGATCGATAAACTATTCATAGATTAACAGTTAAATGAATTAATCCATGTGATAAGAATTTTACTTTCATAGTTTTTAATTTTTTGAAAACTCTGTCTATTTCAAATGGTTTGTTTTAGAATTTATGATGAGATTTCATAAATGAAATGACAATTGGAACCAAGAACCTCTCCTATTTTAAATTCCTTTAGGCAAATCCCTCTGTAATGATCTAGTTCATCTGTCTGATGCATCTTTAGAATTTTGGTATATGTCATTTCCTTTTATGGATGAAGGAAGTTGGATTTATTTTTATTATTTAACTGAAAATAAGATTTGCTTTAAAGTTATCGCATTTGTCATCTCCTTTTATGGATGAAGCAAATTGGATTTATTATTATTATTATTATTTAACCAAAAATAATATTTGAAATCACAGGTGGAGGTTGCTGAATTAGGTCAGAAGCTCCAAACCATTGGGACATTACAGAAGGAGCTTGAACTCCTCCGGCGGCAAAAGGCTGCATCAGAGCAAGCTGTCTTAAATTCAAAACAGAGGCAAGGTTCAGGTGGTATGTGGGGTTGGCTTGCCGGTGCTCCCCCTAGCCAGGAAGCAAATGATGACGAGTGAACCTTTGCAGTTGACTTAACTAAATAGCAATGCTTCGTTTGGTTTCATTTTGCTTTTGCTGATTTTATTCCCAATATTTATTGTGTATCAATTAATTGAGTTATTTTAGTGATGTAAATATAAGATTTAGCTTATATTTGGCCTGAGGAAGATTTTCCATATATGAGGATTATAGTTTTATATAGTAAATGTTATTTTTGCCACCATTTTTGTTGATGATATTGTATTGTTTGTGAATAATACATATTTAATGAAAATATAGAAATTCTTTTTGTGAGAACTTTCTATTTTTTGTGAGAACTTTCTATTACTTTTAATGTAAACATCTTTTTGATTTTCTTATTACAATATCCACAATTTAGTTTTTACCCTTTAATCTCTTATGTTTTTTATTCGTGTAACAAATATATATTTTTGGAACTATATAGTTAATGTTATAGATATTAAAATCAAAATGGTTTTTGTGTTTATGGACTAAAGCATGAATAAATATTACAAGAACTAAAATAAAACATTAAAAATCATAAAAACAATTCTACTTTAAAAGAATGAAAAGCAAAAAATTATTTTTAATAAACGAAAACACATTTAAATCTATATAATACTACTTTCTGTTATTTGGTTAAAAGGAAATACTACATTCCATAATGTTAGTTGTGGAATACTTTGCATAGTGCTTGTTGAAAATGATTAGGATTTTTTGGATAACAAGTAAGGTGGAGTGGTTTTGTAGGTTTAGATCCCTACTAAACTTCTTAAGTGAGTAAATATAGTTTTCTTTATAATTTCCTAAAGAGGGAAAATAATCCTCTCATATGACATAAAAGTTGAATTTATTTATTATTACAAAAAGTAAGAGATTTAATGATAAGATTACTATAAAATTATTTTTTTTCACTTGAGAGGATCTTCTCTCAAAAAAGAGCTCGAAGATTTTTCTTTCTAACTTTAAATGTAGTAGTTGCATTACCTCACCTAAAAATTTCGTTTATATTAATATAGAAAAAAAGTGACATGTTTTCTGTTCTTACAAATTCATTTCATTTTTTTTCATTTTTATTTTATAAGTTTAATTTATATACACAATAAGTATATAAATATTTTACACTATCTATCAATTCCAAATAAAAATGAAAAAATTATTAAACAAGAAGAAATAAACGCAATTTTCTTGTAAAAAAAAAAAAAAAAAAAAATAAACGCAAATCACGACCGGCTGCAAATCATATAAACACAATTGTCTGCTCTTCTGTAGCGCGCGCTGTCACCTCTAAAGTGTTAATTAGGGTTTTAAATCTTCCATCATTTCCTAATCTAAAAATATCCACAGAATTTGCATTTCTTACTCACGAAACCGCGCAAATGTCTCGCTGCAAGTGGAACCATTAACTAACTCTCGTTTTTGTAGGGTTTCCCGATTTTCCCATTCCCTAGTGATGAACGACGCTTCCCATTCCAAACCCAATCTTACCACCGATGCCAAACCCGACGACAACCGTCCCCAACCCGGCGATTCTCCGGTAAGTGAATCTCAACCTAGGGTTTCGAGAAATGGAAATCCCGATGACGCTGTGGTTGCTTCCACGGAAGAGTTTAGGGTTAGGGTTTCTTCCGACGGTGACGATGTCGATCGACGGCGTGATGTGGAGAGATTTCCTAGTTCTGATAGCAAATCTTTGTTATCGGAATTCGATGAATACGTTGCTGCAGATAGAAGTAGTAGCGGAGTGCAAAGGGATCTAGGTTATGGTTTCGAAATTGGTGATATGGTTTGGGGAAAAGTGAAATCTCACCCGTGGTGGCCAGGGCATATATACAATGAAGCTTTTGCAACTTCTTCTGTGCGTCGCACGAAGAGAGAAGGCCATGTGTTGGTGGCTTTCTTTGGTGATAGCAGTTATGGATGGTTTGAACCGGCTGAACTTATCCCTTTTGATTCGAATTTTGCCGAGAAATCTCAGCAGTTGCATTCTAGAACTTTCTTGAAGGCGGTGGAAGAGGCTGTAGATGAGGCTAGCAGGAGGCGTGGTCTTGGGTTAACTTGTATGTGTAGAAATTCTGATAATTTTCGTTCTGCTGATGTTAAAGGGTACTTTTCTGTTGATGTGCCGGATTATGAGCCTGGAGGGTTCTATTCTGATAATCAGATTAGGAAGGCGAGAGATAGTTTTGTTCCGAGTGAGACTCTTGATTTTGTTAGAGAATTGGCCCTTGCTCCTCATGATGGGGTGCATGGGAGTATTGGCTTTGTTAAGAATAAGGCTACTGTTTCTGCTTACAGAAAGGCAGTGTTTGAGCAATATGATGAGACTTATGCTCAGGCTTTTGGAGTGCAGCCGTCACGCCCTTCTCGGCCTCAGAATCTTCCGCACAATCAGCCTGCAAGGCAGCCTCCTAGAGGTATATACCCCTCCCCAACTTCCTCCTTTAGTTCTGGACTTTGTATGTTGGACAAGGAACTGTTATTGTCAAAACTGAAATGCTTGAGGTTACAGAAAGTATTCCATTAGCTCTGACACCATCATTATAAATATTGTGCTTGTTCCTTCTTGTCATGTTTATTTATTTGCGGAGATAGGTTCCTGTCTCTTAATGTTGAGTGTGACTTTTCTACCTGACTGCTAGACCATGTTGTATTTCAATACCTTCATCTTTGAGTTGTTTGTGTCATTGTTGGCAATGAAATTGATGATTAAATCTTTATAGATCTATAGCTTTGGACTTTAAAATAGTAGATGATTCAAAATATACATGCATTGGGACTTGATACCTGGCCTTAGATATTTAAGATAGATCTTAAGTTGAGATACGAGTGTTAGGACATTCATTAACTCTGTAAATTGTGTTTTGTTTAAACATTTTCTTTTTCTTTAATGTTGTGGACACTGAGTCATTGTTATGATTATAATAATATGTGAACATTATGATGTTTATGCTCAGTAGCTGAAAGGTTTGTTGTGTTGTCTAAGAAGGACTTATTAGTAACTTCAAATCTGAAACGTGTGAGCATTTATGGTTCTTGATAGGTATTAACATGTGAAATTTAATTTGGCTCACTTACACTGAGTGAGAATTGAGGTAATGAGTGGTCATACGAGACAAAGATAATCATATTATGAGAAGATGACAAAAGTGTGCCAAGAACATAGGTGATTTGGTCACATCAGAAGAAAACCAGAGGCTCTAGTGGGAGAAATGGATGAATGGAAAGCTACTTATATTTAAAGTAGTAGAGGAAGATCAAAGAATTTGTTTGAAATACCTTTATAGTAGATACAAGACCATGCACCAAATAGTTTGATTGAAATTTGGTTTTCTAAAAAACCCGATTTTGTTATTTCATCTATGTTGCTGGCCCCAGATAGTGGGGTTAGGCTTGGTTGTATTTGTTTTTATTAATGGTTATCAAATCGGGATACGTATCGTGTATCTGAAGACCTATTTTCTGAATCGTGTATAGTATCTTGTATCGTATCGTAAGATACATGATCAAAAAATATATAACTTTTTTAAGTAAAACTAAGTAACATAAGTAAAAAAATACATGAACTTCAAAATAAATCAACTCATAAATACATATAAACATAGTGTGCTAGGTTTGTTTCTTAATCAATCTAACACGAGGGACTTAGAAGGTTTGTTTTTGGCTTATTATTTATCATTTAAGAAAATTTTCCAAAAAAAACCACTTGAGAAGGCATTTTAGCGGTACGAATTCGTATCGTAAGATTCATCAAAATTCATATATCGTAAGATACAACAGCGTGTATCGGGATACATGATGGGATACAGACACAAAAAAGATACACACTAAGATACGTATCGTTTTTGTTTGATTTCGTATCGTATCGGGATACGAATCGTATGTATCGTAATATACTGATAACCATTTAATTATTTTTAATCACTTCGATACAATTATCTTGAGTTGCATGAACAGAGAAGCTTCTTATAATATTTGACATTGTGTCAACTGGGCTGTTTGCATTTTAAAGTTTGTCTTATTTGACCTATAATTTAAGTTTTCATTGCAAAGCTCCTATAATTTATCCCCTCACTTGTATATGGTTGTTAATTTATGTGGAATGATTAACAAGCTTATTGCTGTTTCTCAATCTATTTAAGGTCGTTTCACATGCTAATGGCACCTCTTTTTTCCCATTTTAAAATGTTTTTTTTGTACCCAGCTCCTTTGAGTGGTCCAATGGTGATAGCCGAAGCTTTGGGTGGTGGGAAAAGCACAACTAAATCTGTTAAAGTTAAGGACAGTTCAAAGAAGGATAGGTACCTTTTCAAGCGGAGAGATGATCCAAGTAACACTTCCCGATTAGCAATTAAGGAGGAGACACCTGAAGCAGCTGGCTCTTATGTATTTCAGAAGAGAGCTCCTCCTGTCCCTGTGATGCTTCACAACATAGAAAAGCATACAGACTCAGGGTTTGTTAGTAATGATGGTGCAACTTCAACTTCAGATGTCAAAGAAGGTTTAATAGGTCAGGTTCAAGCAGACAGCAGTGGTCTTACATCGCAAGCCATTTCCTTAGATGCAAAGCCTCATCTTGAGAAGGGGAAGGAATCTTCTGAAGAAATGACCCGTAGCATTGAACAGGATAATATTTTGAGTAAAAACATGGGTAGGTCTGATTGGTCTGGGGAGTTGGCATTACAAAGCACTGTTGATGAACCATCTAAAGCATCCCTTCCGGAGAGCAAAATTTCTGTGAATGTTAAACATGACACGAATGCGAAACTGTCGGAACCTTGTGAAGATTTTAAGAAAGTAGAGCAGGAACTTCTGACTATTGCTGATGGAGGAAATGACTTGCATCAAATTAAGGCCAAAAATAACTTAAATAATTCACCCATTGAAGCAAAGCATCACAAAATTAGTGCCGTGAAGAAGATAAAGGGTCAAAAGCGGCTTGCGGATGACTTTAACTCTAAGACTTCTGATATTGAGGAGAGAAAGAAAAAAAAGAAAAAGGTTCCAAATTTACAATCAATGTCAGACCATCAAGAGAAACATCATACTGCTGGTAATTTTTCAGGAAATTTGAAAGGAAAACCTTTCTCAACCACTTCATCTCCTAGAGAAGATTTTCCGGCTGAAAAATTGCTGGTAGATGTTGATGACCGTAATTTGGTGCCCATGGATACTTCAGATGATGTTAATTTGGAATTGCCACAACTTTTGGGTGATTTGCAAGCTCTTGCGTTGAATCCTTTCCATGGCATTGAAAGAAAGATCCCTGCAGCTGTTCTGCTGTTCTTCTTGCGGTTTAGATCTCTTGTTTACCAAAAAAGCTTGGTTTTATCTCCACCAACAGAGAATGAAGCTCCAGAAGTTCGTGTTATTAAATCTCCTTTTGGTGCCCGAGTATCGGACAATCCTGAGGATCATATCAAATCTTCGCCACTTAAAAAACCTGTAAAACATAATGTTCGGCTCGATGATCCTACAAAAGCTGGGCGGAAGAGGGCTCCATCTGACCGCCAAGAAGAAATTGCTGCAAAGAGGGTGAAAAAAATCAAGAATTTAAAGACATTAGCAGCAGAGAAGGCAGCAGCCAGTCAGAAAACTTCTGATGCCCGGCGAGAAGATGCAAAAGAACCTGTATCTCAGGCTCCATCCAAGTTGGTGAAACCAGAATCAGCCAAGGAACCTGCATCTCAGGCTCCATCCAAGTTTGTGAGACCAGACTCGGCCAAGAGAGTGGACCGTCCGGCTAAGGTAGTTGAGCCAACCACACTGGTGATTAAGTTTCCACCCCAAACATCACTTCCATCTGTGGCAGAGCTGAAAGCAAGGTTTGCTCGCTTTGGACAGATGGATCAATCAGGTTTCCGTGTATTTTGGAAGTCCTCAACTTGCCGTGTTGTTTTCTTGTACAAGGCTGATGCACAAGCTGCATATAAATTTTGTGTAGCAAACCAATCCTTATTTGGCAGCGTCGGTGTGAGGTGTTTCCTTCGGGAATCTGGAGATTCTGCACCTGAAGCATCTGAAGCTACCAAGGTTAGGGGAGATGATGGTTCCAATGAAACACCTCGGGTCAAGGATCAGACATCAGTGTCATCACAGAAATCTCTTCCACAGCCAACGATCCAGCTCAAATCCATCCTCAAGAAATCTACTGGTGACGAGTCAGGTCAGGTTACTGGTAATGGAAGTAGTAGTAGTAGTAGTAGTAAAGAAATCCACGTGTAAAATTCGTGTTAGGTGGGGAAGAAAGTAGTAGTAAGGGAGAGCAATTAATGGTGGGTAATAAAAACTTCAACAATGCTAGTTTTGCCGATGGTGGTACACCTGTTTCAATGGATTTTAATAGTAAGAACGTTCAAAAGGTTGCTTCTTCTCTACCTCCGTTATTGCCTACTCCTCCCCATGCTACTCAGATTACAAAACCCCCACAACATAATTTGCGTAATTCTGAATTTGCAATGGCACCCAGAAACATACCCAATTTTATCAACACCACTACATCTTCCGTCACTACACCCTCAGTTGATATATCACAGCAGATGATAAGCCTTTTGACGAGATGCAATGATGTTGTGACTAACCTGACGGGTTTATTAGGCTATGTGCCCTACCATCCACTTTAACATAAATGGCGCAATAGAGGACGTTATATCATTTCCTATACAAGAATTTGCGAGTAAGATGTTGCTTTGGATTCGGACATGCAAGAAATGCAATTGTGGAAGAGGACACGGGGGGAAATTTTGGGGCCCAGAACAATCAGATAGTGGTTTTAATTGACTTTTGGGTTCCATAATGTAAATGCACTCTCATATTCACAGTGGCATCTTATAGTTAGCTGCGTTTGCTTTTTCTTTTTCTTGTTTTATTTAAAAACACCTTTGAATAGAAGAGGGGAGAGAGAGTACACGGATGATATACCATTGCTAACGGCAAATAGTTGCTCAAAAATGTACTTCTGTACTCGTCTTCTCTTTCCAAGTGTGTTAATTACATTGCATGAGTACCAAAAAGAGGCTTTTCGGAGGCCTTGATGAATAGTGTGTATCATGTCATGCGTGTTAAAGGTGGAAAATATATATATCTTCATGTTTGATATAAGTTTTAAAATAATTATATTAGATATAACTGTATTTCTTTGTTTGATTACTTCCAAAGTTTTTCATTATATCTCAGTGTATTTCTTTGTTGATTATAAATGAAATGAAGTAAGCTTATCATTATGAAAGAAAAAAAAACTCAACTGAAAAATATCACTTAAGGTGGAAATTGGTCCGGCCACCCGTCAGTGTGTGGGTATAAAACCTAGCTTATTTTGGGATCGAGGCAAACCAGACAAACTTTTTGAAAAACTTAGTAGACTGGCCATTTAAATGAATGCAAATAATATAAATCATAATTTTTTGTTATTTATTATATATTATATAATAATATTAGCTTAAATATGTTTTGATCCCTCAAAATATAGCAACTTTTGCTTTTAGCTCCAAACAAAAATTCCAAGCCCTTAATTTTTCAACGACACATTTAGTCGCCATTAATTAATGGGTTCGTAGATATCATCTATGGGTGTTTACCGAGGTCAGGATAAGTCTCAAGGCTCTTTGAGCGCTAATACTTAAGAGGTCTTCACGCTGACAGTAGGTGTTGAACTCACGCAGGCAAAACAGGGAATCGACCTAGAAAATAAGGCGAAAAGCGAGAACCAACAGTTCAACAAAAGTCTAATTTAAAAAACGGTAAATAATGTTTTTCAAACATGAGATAGTTTTTAATTTTTGTAATTTGATAGATAAGATCAAATACTATCAAAGTCAAATAAGTTCGTAAATTAATATTTTTTAAGATTATGCACGTTGTAATATTTATTTTTTTATATAAATCGGGTATCATTTGTGCGCAACGCTGGATTTGAACACGTGACCTTTGTTGAGATAGAAATCGAGTATAAATTGGGCTAGATTTTTTTGGTATAAATTAGGTATCTTTACGCGCAAGTGCTCTTAAGTATAATATTTATGATTATTCAATGTTAGAATGTTATTATAACATGTTTGCTTTGGTTAAATATGTAATTTTGTACCAACATGATGTGACACAAGTGGAAGATACTTGAGTCTCTAAATTATTTGGTCTTGGATTCGATGACCGATGCGTATGAAAAAACATTTGTTTGGAGAGAGAGGTCAACCTATTAAATACATCTTTGATACATTGAAGGATTAGTCTCCACAATCGCCGTGGAGGATACCTTACTTGTTTGCTTATAATATTTCATATGGAGTTTAATTTAAGTCCGACCCGAATTTGACCCTGATTGAAACCTTTAAACTTTGTACTAATACCTTTAGTGGTCTGTTCAGTTTTAACAATCACTTCTTCGTGATTTTATTATTATTTTTGGTCAAGTTCATGATTTTTTTAGTTTTGGTACCATATCACTTCTTCATGATGGATGCCAAAAGGTTTGCTAAACACAACAGATAATAAAACGGCCTAACAAAAGGTCCCGAGTTCCATATCGTTATTGTTCCGGCTTAAACTCTTTATTTATGAAGAACATATGCATACATAAGTAAACAGAGAGATTATAATGGGTGAAAACTCACCGAATATCTCATTATTTTCTCAATCTCCAATAGTGGTGAATTTTTCTATTTTTTTAATTAAGGTAGTGAATTTTTCTATTTTGATGTTACTTCTACTAGACATACATTTATATTGAGCTCATAGTAAACAATATACAATTTCAAAATCATTGTTTTTTTTTTGTCAAACCAATCATTGTTTAGGGGGACTGAAATTCTCTTTCATGTGATTGTATATGCCAAACTTGCCAAACTTTGGCATGGTGATGAAGGATTGGAAATTTCAAAAAAAAAAAAAAAAAAAAAAAGACTAATGTTGAGTAAAAAAATTATTAAAGACCCAAAACGAGATTTAAATTTTATGAGCACTAAAACCAAACTTTGAAAATTTTATTGAAACGAAAAGATGCTTAAATTGACAGATAACGTTTGTCATGTTGCATCCAACTTGGTAGCTACATCTCAATCAAAGTGGCTGGCACTTCAAATCACTCCAACATTTAACAGGGGTTGATTTAACAACGGGACTAAAATGGGCTACAAAATATTAATAAATTTGACCAAATTGTTTAAAATATTAATATTTTGAGAGACAAAAACCATATTTGAGCTTCTAACTTAGTTTTAAAATCACATACTTGTTTATCCTTGTAAAGATCTAACTATATTTTTCTACATAAAAGACTTTAGGGCTTTTTCTAGCCTACACAATCTTAATAGACTGAAACATTTCAAAATCACTGCTGCTGTAACTATGATGATCAAATTGAGCCCACCAAAAACAAAAGCATCACCATGTTACCCAATCAAATACTACTCTCGACTTAAATATAAGGAAAAATGTACATGTATTTGATTAAAACTGAGAGGAAACAATTGGACAAATCACTAAAAGGGAGGAAACAGCACCGCCTTTTCATGTGTTTGCCAACAGCCTTCTACAAATCGATATTGGATTCCTCTGGGATCACAGTTAAAGTCACCAATTTATCACTCGCTCTTTTAATTACTACCTTCATGGGCACCCCAACTCTGTCTCCCATTATTTCAATTACCTGCCATACGTTATATTTCCGTAAGAAAAAATAAATAAGCACATCATAAATGAAGAAAATTTCAGGAGTCACTTGACAGGCGGTGCAGATTATTGTAGATTTATTTGCAATTAAGACGTATTGTTAGAACCATAACTATATTTAGTTATCGGTTAAAGTTGGTGTTAACCGTAGTTTGCATGTCACCCACACTAGACAGTAGACACTGCTGTGGATCCTCGACATTGGTGTAACTTACCATGTCATATATACTAGATTCAATGATTCAATTCCACTAGTTTTCGAACAATGGGGTCCTTACCTAATGGCATCATGGCAACAGCTAACCATTCAAAGAACTGTCCATTTTTGCAAAGATTTTCAACTCTTCAATAAGCTGTACATACCGGATTTCAATTTTAACATTATTTCAGTGCAACAGACCATTTCATCCTTACAATGTAAACTGACATTTACCGAAACCGTGTCGCATACAGGATACCACTACATTGAGGATGATTGGATCTTGCTGAAATTTGCAGTGGACTCAACCATATTAAGGTACCTAAAAATGCAATTCCTACATGTAAACTTTGTTACCACTGTGCATATGATAGGAACTTGTGCCTATCAGCATACCAGATTTAGGCTAGGACACCGATCAAATAAGATGCTTGATAGTATTCGTACAAATGTTCCGTGTCAAATGCTTCCAGTAATAACAATGCTGTCAATCCTTGACATGATACATTTAGACATTTGTGGTCCAATTAGTGTGTCTTCATTGTATGGCCATAGTTACTTCTAACAGTTATGGATGACCACACAAGGCATACTTGGCTATTCTTAATGAAGGCCAAGTCTGAAACCAGAAAACTTATGCTCGACAGTGAGTTTTGTGTAAAATTTGGTACAAGTCATCAAACATCATGCATTGAAACCCCAAAACAAAACTCCATATTGGAGATAAAACATCATATCTTAAATGTGGCTAGCAGCCTCATGTTTCACGCCAATTTACCTAGATGTTTCTGGTCATATGGAGTCCGACGTGCATAAAATATACATATATAACTTATAAAATATGTCAATACCTCCTTTGTGCTTTCAACGGGCTTCCCATCAAATTCAATGACAATATCACCTGGACGGAACCCAGCACGATCACCAGGGGACCCGGGAGTTACCTAGTCAAAAACATTAAAATTCCCAGTGAGAAACACATAATTTCAAGTATTTTTTATTATTTTTTATTTTATATTAAAAAAGTTTAGGTGAATTGGGCTCCGGAGGCTCACCAGGGTCAGGGCAGGCCTCAAGGCTCTTTGAGCGCTTACAGAGGTACTTACAGATCACCCACCAAAGAGGTCCTCACATAATTTCAAGTATTACATACCGGGAATATTTACATTGAATAAGCTAAATTACAAGAAAATTAATTCACAAGAACTGCATATTTATCTACATTAGCATCTAATCAGAAGTTCAGTAAGTGGCCTATTCCAGTCTCCTGTTCTCGCTTTTGCATTATTGCTACATATAACCGGATCGTAACAGTGTGAACTGGCTGCTTCACTTAAATAGTCTCTTTGAAACACTGACAACCCAAAAAAATAAAATTGTAGCTACTGATCAAAGTATTGCCCTCCAACTGGGCAGTGAAATTTTTAACCAAATTCATTCAGTGTTATCGTTAACCAGCTAGGCGAACAATTTTGCAACTTATTTGTCTCAAATCAAACATAAAGATTCTGCCCAATGAATCTAAATTTTAAAAATTTGCATTACTAAGGATCTCAATTCTCAACAGTCACTAGAGTATGTAAGATAGAAAGGATCGACTGGGGACATACCATTGGTACAAGAATGCCCTTATTGACATTAGGGAACGAATCATTTTTCTTTTTAAGTTGCGCAATAATCATCTCATTAAGGTCGAGCATTCTTACTCCAAGCCAAGGTCGTATTACTCTCCTGAATAGCATCAAATAATTTTTATTGAATTATTCCTCGACATAGCATAGCCAACTACTCAAGCATGAATACCAAAAAATATTAAAATCAATAATTTATGGAATATTTGTATAATATATTTAAAATTAAAATGTGAACATTGTGAAAGAACTTGTCTAATTTCACTTTCTTCTGAGAGTAAAACATCCTTTCTGAAGGTCCATGTAACACAAATGGAAAGCTAACAAAATTTTACAACAGATAATGGTAGGCTTTCCAATGAATTTGTAAAAAAATAGGGCATGTACAGATAAAACCAATAACATACCCATTTTTCTTGAAATGCTCTATAATTTTCCGCACAGCATCAATTGGTACAGAAAAACTCAACCCATCAGCAGCCATCACTTTCATTAGGTTCACGCCAACAACTTCTCCATCCATATTAACAAGCGGACCTCCAGAATTTCCCTGCGCCATACAAGCAGATCGCATGCAAGTTAATATTTGGTCTGTACACCACATCCAAATCTAGTTGGCTAGTTTGGGTAGCTTATGGAGAGATAGGAAAACATACCATATTAACTGCACAATCTGTCTGTAAATACTCTCTTGGCAAGCCACTAAATCCCAAATCACTGCTTTTACGGTCAACACAACTGTACCAAAAATCATACAACCATATAGCTTTAGCTTTCAAAGTCTACCATATCAGATGGTACAATTTAAAACAAAAAATAGCTTAAAATGGAGACACATTTCAATGTCTGGAATTTTTTATTCACACCTTACAATACCAGCAGTGACAGTATTCTGAAGGGAAAGCGGACAACCCATGGCTATTACCCATTCCCCAGGACGAAGCCTACTTGAAGAACCAAGCTGTGCATCTGGTAGTGGGGTTTCAGAATTTATCTTCAGAATAGCAATATCCGAATGCAGATCAGCATTCACCAATTTCCCCTCAAATGTTCTTCCATCTTGCAATTTGACTTCAATCTGTAGTATGGTTCATATTTTAGGATCAACCATACTTGAGACAAGTGTCCAAAATCTTGTTTTTTACATATATAAATTGGATGTTTCAGAGAGACAAACAAATGAGAATGGGTAAACCAATTATGTAATACAAAAGCTCACATATGGCAGCTTAAAATAATACGCAGGTACAGATACTTCGATGAAAGATAACAATTTATGTAAATACTGAATAGTATTAAGAACCGGTCATTCATACAACCAAGCTACAGCACAGAACCTACAACTAAGTGAGTAACTACCTTTCACTTTTTGGATTCCACAATCAATTATCACATATACTTATAAGGGCTTAAGTATCAGACAGAAATTCGGATGGTAAAGAAGCAACATGAAAGTAAACTCTCTGCATATGTGAGAATGTTAAAATAGATGATGGATGTTCGAGACAAGATACAATTGGGAATGCATTAGACAGATAATTGAGGTGGCTCCCACTGTTAAAAAAGGTAGAATATTGCCCTAAGTGGTTTGGACACGTGTGGAGAAGACCTATAAATTCATCAGTAAGGAAGACTAGCGAAACGCAAAACAACTAAATAGTTAGAGCTGTAGATAGACCAAGATAAACTATATATGGGTCTACATCTTCAGAATCTGTGTGGTCTAACCTTCTTAAACTCCTAAAGATGTAGAATGGGTTGGAGGGGATTTAGTTGGGCATGGATCAATGAAATTTAAAACCGTGACTTAGAATGTGTGACCTACCCCAGTCAAATCTTAAGCCACACTAGCTTGGAGTCACCCAAATAAATTTTTAGACAAATGAGAGAAGTCCACTAGCATGAACACAAACCTTCCCTTTGGTTGCACTCCGTGTGCCTTGAAAATCAACCACAGCATGAGCACATGTCAATATTGTACCATCCTTGTCGATGATTGTTCCCGAAGCTTTACTCGTTCCAGCAGTAATACCAAAATAATCTGCATAGTAGATGCCTAATCCTCACCATAAACTCAAAAAAAGACATGAAAACTCAAGTACTCAACCAGTTTAAGCTGAAAAGATCCTATAAGTCATAAATACCTTGTGGAACTGAAATATTAACAACAGCAGGGCCAACTTTAGCAGCTGCATTTGCAATAGTATCTCTGCCAAAACAACCAACTGGCTTTGACTCATCATGAACAGCCCCAGAAACTCCCTTAGATACGTCGGACGAAGGATCTGTACTGACTCTATAAAAAGCCGGTGCAACTATCCCTACAAATTTTCAGTCCTAAACCTAAATCAAACAACTACACAAAAAAAAATGCATACACCAAATTCAAAACAAATTGAATACAAACCTTGTTGGTCAAAATCATGTAAATGTTGAGGAAACAAATAATGCGGCATTGGCCAAGTCAACAATTGTGTATCCTGAAGCCATGCCCTAGCCGATGATCCTAAATTCGAAGACAAGATAATAGAATAGAACATGAATATGATATTCAGTTTAAAATAGGTAAATAATAACAATGGCGTTTTTCAAGTTACAATCATCAGAACATTCCAGAAGATTATAATAAACAAAAGAGGTTTACGTGCTCACTGAAATGAATATTGTTATCTGAGTATAGCAGAGTGGAACCAGCAGCAGCGATCGCCACAGCTCCGACGACGGAGCTTCTGTTAAAACGCACAAGCTTTCTCTGTCAAATATTCCACCTCACATTCAGAAATTCCAAGCAGCTTTTAGTTTAAAATTTAAAAAATTAACAAAGCATGAATGAAGAAAACGTCGATACCAGGAAGTAGTTCATCATAGCAAAACCTTCCACACTCTTCCCCCAAAACACAAACAGTGTCTACCGCAAAATATTCCAAAAACCCCGAGTGAGTGAAATTAATTTTTTTTATTTTTTTTGTTATTAGGAGAGAAATTCATTTTTGGGGTATTACTTTTCCCACACCCCCTCCTACTCAAACACACTTCATAAGAGTGTGAAATGACCAAAATGTCAGCCAAAACGTCTTTTTTTTCAAGAATTTCCACGAGTTCGAACACGGGGCTTCAAACCCGTTCGAACAACATCATCTGCGTGAGTTAAATATTGACTTCACACCCTCTTGTGTGTTATTTCATCTGTTCGAATGGAGTCACTCGAACCTGTTCGAGTAACCTTATTCGAACACCCCATTTTATTTCGTTCGTATGTTGTTAACTGAGGCAACAAATAATGGACCCTCACACCACATTCACCATTTTTGTTGTGTTCGCATGCTGTTATTCGAACGTGTTCGAACAAGGTCGTTCGAACCGTCACTAAACACGTCCTCTCAATGTTTCACGCGAGGTTATTTTTGGAATAAAATTTGTTAAGGGGTGTGAAAGAGTAGGAAGGGGAGTGGGAAAAACAAAACCCCATTTTTGGTCTTGGGTAAGTTGATGGACAAGGCCCAAAAGCCTAATAGGTTTTAGCACATGTTTTTCCAACCCCCTCCTACTCTCACACACCCCTAAACCTCAAATATTCCATTTTTACCCTCATGTGCAACACTCAGGGATCATGTGGACGACATGTTTTTATTGGTTCGGTTTCCCCCACCGAACTAGTACGATACCACTATACTACGTTAAGTAAATAAAGGTTCAGTAACAGGTCGTCGAACGGTCGCCGAACGGGTATGATAGTTGGCAACCAGACGTGAAGTTAACAGGGAGTTGGTTTTTGTTAGATGAGTTCCATTACCGTGATTTTAACGGGTATGACAGAGAGGCGTCGAACTCGTTCGGCAACTAGGCGACAGACTTGTTAAAGTTCCAACACATGGGGACGTGCCACAAGACTTGTGCCACATCACCCATCCATCCACTACAAAAAAAACGCGAATTAGCGACGGAATTAGCGAGGGAATTTTTGTCCCTCGCAAAAAACTGACATTAGCGACGGAATTGTAGGTCCCTCGCTAATGGTCACATTAGCGAGGGAATTAGCGACGGAATTGGCACGCCCCGGCGATTTGATACCGCAAATCGATGCTCTCGACTATGCAGATCGACAGCGAGCTAGCGACGGAATTGCACGCGTCCTCGCTAATTGGCACGCTCTTTTGACCGAATACCCCATTATCTCACTCTTCTCTCACTCTTTCTCATTCTTTCACAATACCCACTCCTCTCCTCTTCCTCTTCCTCTTCCTCTTCCTCTTCCTCTACTCTCTCTCACCTACAAACTAACCCACCACCACCACCACCACCACCACCACTCACAATACCCACTCCTCTTCCTCTTCCTCTTCCTCTCTCTCTCTCTTTCTTCACAAAACCACCACCACCACCACCACCACGCCCCCCCACCACACCACAACCACTCTCTCTCCTCTCTCTCTCAACCCACACACAACCACCTCCTCTCTCTCTCTCTCTCTCTTTTCTTCCACACCACCACCACACCACCACAACCACATACCTCTCTCTTTTTCACCACCACCACCACCACCACCACCACCCTCTTTCTCCCTTACTCTTCTCCTTCTTCTTCTCTCTTTACACCACCACCACCACCACCACACCACCACCACCACCACCACCACCACCACACCACACCAAACAACCAAACAACAACAATAATAATAATAATAATAATAATAATAATAATAATAATAATAATAATAATAATAATAATAAGAATTAATAATAATAATAATAATAATAATAATAATAATAATAATAATAATAATAATAATAATAAATAATAATAATAATAATAATAATAATAATAATAATAATAATAATAAATTCAAATTGATAAGCGTGCCAATCGGTCGCGTTGCGTCTTTGTCGTCGGCAAGATTAGAGGGAATTAGCGAGGGACGGTCCTCGCTAATTAGCGATTGACACATATTCCCTCGCTAAATGCCACTAGCGAGGAGGGAATTAGCGACCGAACTGGTCCCTCGCTAATTCCCTCGCTAATGGACATTAGCGACCGAAATGGGCCTGTTAGCGACGGATATTTCACTCGCTAATCCCCGTGTTTCTTGTAGTGATCGTATCGGGTTTGGTACTGAGGTGTTGAACTGGTGAAAATCTAGGAAAAAATATAAGGACACGCTGTGAACTATTTTGCTCATTAAGGATGTTTTTGAGATTTTGCAGGGTTTGGAGGTGTGTGGTGAGTAGGAGTGGTTGGGAAAAGCAAGGGTCTAGGTTTTTCTTTTAACTATAGAAGGGTATTTTCTTGACCCATACTTCCTACAATCCCCCACTACTCACTGGAAACCTCCATCCCTCAAATATTATAAAAATACTCTCACGTGAAATGCACTTCCACCCCCCACGTTGCATTTTGGCTTGGAACGGAACTATTTTTCTGAACCAGTTCAAAACTATAGTTCTGTGCCTGTTGAAAATCTTTGCAAATGGGGGTGTCTGCTTGGTACGAAAGTATAGTTCCAAATTTTTGTAATCCCAAAAAAAAGGTACGCGTACGTTTTATTAGTGACATTTTGGTCATTTCACGGGGTTTGGGGGTGTCCAGTGAGAAGCTGAGGGAATGTAAGAAGTATGGGTCATTTTCTTTCCCACGCCTTTTTCAACTCTCTTTACCTCTAACATACTCGCTATGTTAGGATGTGCAAAGAGTGGGAATCGAGTGTACAAAAAGAAATGTATGGTAAAAGGCATCTTTAAGGTGTTCAAACATTATAGGCTAAAATCCTCTCAGGGTCCCTTAACTTAATTTAAAATAACGATTTCGTCATTTATCTTTTTTTTGTCTCAAATCAGTCCTTTATGTTTTAAATTTTTGGCAGATAAATCATTTTCCATCAAAGACCGTCCAACTCCGTTAAAAAACGCATATGTGGCTTTTTTGGGGCTGATGTGTCACAATTTATGCTTATGTGGCTTATGCAATGTTAATCCATGTCATTTTTAATTTAGTTTTAATTAAAAAAAATACTGAAAATTGACCCTCGCTCATCTTCTTCCCCAAATCTGAAAATTGACCATCTTCTTCAATCTGAAAACTATTACGAACCCAAAATGCGAAATTAGAAATCGATGGGTTTGCTATGTGAAGCGAAATCAATGGATTAACATTGTATAAGCCACATAAGTCTAAATTGTGACACAACAGGCCCAAAAAAGCCACATATGAATTTTTTAACGGAGTTGGACGGTCTTTGACGAAAAAAGATTTATGTGCTAAAAATTTAAAACAGAAAGAACTGATTTGGGACAAAAAAAAAGATAAAGAACCAAATTGTTACTTTAAATTATGTTAAGGGACCTCGAGAGTATTTTGGCCAACATTATACTAGAAAAATTTTGAGGAGAAAAATTTTGAGGAGAAAAATTTTGTATATGATGTTTTTGTTCTTTAGAGCATCTTTAACACGGGTCTCTAAATGGGTAAAGCATCTATAAGATGCGGCATTTATAAAAACTCTGCGGTAAATTGATCCTACGTGGAACTGCTTATTGTGAAATTTTAGTCGCTGGTTTCAAAATAAGCACCGGCTACTATGAGATTTTTATTATAAAATTTGATCTTCGAAATTTAATTTTTTTTATTTGGATTGGATTTTTTTTAAGATTTTTCTATAAACTTCTTTTTGTATTAATTTTTAAATAATTTATTTTTATTTTAAGTTATAGTATTAGTAGTTACTTATTATTTTTTTGAAAATGGTCATGGGTGGATAATACTTTCAATATTCTATACAGTCAAATATTAAAATAATAGTTGCATTAAATTAAGAGGACTAAAATAATAATCACATTAATTAAGAGTATAAGATAAATCTAGAGAATGAAAAAGGTACTCTAGACATATTTACAAAAGCAAAAAAGTACCAGTATTTTTTGGCACAAATATTAGTAAAAGTGAACTAACTCAACTTCATTTGATGTTATTATTATACAAAATAGTATATATATTTTTTAGACAAATTCAAAATAGTATTTAGCATATGTATAAAAACGTAATTGCAAGTATGAATTTATTCCGAATAAAATAACGGTTATGTTATATAGACATATATTTTTAGACAAAAATCGACAAAAACCAACTTACAACACCAATTAACCAAGTTTTTTAGACTATTAGTCAAGTGATCAATTAACCAAGTTTTTTAACAACGCCTCGAAAACTGTGAAAAAGCAAGTTGGCTAATAGTTTAAAAAAAAACTTTGTTAATTGTGTTGTAAGTTGGTTTATGTCGATTTTTGTCTAAAAACCTATGTCTAAATAACATTTTTGATAAAATAATACAACTTGTATTATATTAGCAACAATGTTATTTGGACAAAAAAAAATTAGACAAAAATAGACAAAAACCAACTTACAATATCAATTAACCAAGTTTTTTAGGTCATTAACCAAGTGATCAATTAACCAAGTTTTTAATCAACGCCTAAAAATCGCGAAAGCGGTTGGAAAATAGTAAAAAACTTGGTTAATCATATCGCAAGTTGATTTTTATCTTATTTTTACTATGCATAACATTATTGCTATATTAGTAATTATGCGTCTATTTGATTCATTGTAAGTAATTATGTAATTATAAGTATAAAAATTATAATGTCAAAGGTATATGGAATATGGTTAATTAAACATGTAAAATTGGTTCAATTGGGATTGGTGAGGACCAATTCAACACGATCAAATTTAAAAAAAATTGTTTAGATTTTGTTGGTTTGGAATTTTTCTATTCATTTACCGTGATTTGTATTGGATTAGATTAGATTAATTCATTCATTCGCAACTATAGTATCTTTAGCGGTAAATTAAAGTTTGGTAACCTTCTCTAAAACATCTGAAATGAGAAATGATAATGCACAATCTTTAATACACAATCTTTATAATTTTCATGTCAACCAAAACTAAACAAAACAATAAAACGGGATCTAATCTAACTAAAAGTAAGATTATTATACAAATGGAATAATCTAATCCTTAGAAGGCTTAGATGGGGTTGATTTCTCAGTAACAGCACTACCAGTCTTCTTGGGCAACAAAACAGGGTTGATATTAGGCAAAACTCCACCATGAGCAATGGTCACACCTTGAAGCAATTTTCCTAACTCATCATCATTTCTCACAGCAAGCAACACGTGCCTAGGGTTAATTCTGTTCTTCTTGTTATCCCTCGCAGCATTCCCAGCCAACTCAAGAACCTACGTTGCATAACACAATAACAAAAAAAAAATAATCAAGTTTACGTAAATCGATTATGGTAACGCCGTAACGGCGTTGAATTAAATTTGCATCGCATTGTTGAATTGACGGAAAATACCTCGGCGGCGAGATATTCAAGAACGGCTGCAAGGTAGATTGGAGCACCGGTTCCCAAACGACGAGAATAACGACCTTTTCTCATGAACCTTGCGATACGACCGACGGGAAATTGAAGACCGGCTTTGGTGGACTTTGAAACGGATTTCTTCCTATCGCCCTTTCTTCCTCCGGCACCTTTTGCCGTTACGGTGGTTTCCATTGTTATGATGTAAGATCCTGAGAAAAAGCAAAATGATTTGTTTGGGTGAAATGTGGAGAATGAATGAGATTGGTGGTTCTTGAAAATCTGGAATTGGAAGTTATGACGAGAAATGAGAGGGACGTGGTATTAGTATTGCTTGTAAATGACACGTGTTGGAGATCTGGCTGTTTTTTGATGATGAGATCCGATGGTCAATATCGTGCAATGTTGGCGATCCGTGGCAATGCAAGGAATTGGAAGTTATGAAGTCACTACGAATGTGAAACGGTTTTCATCTTGCCTTGCTTTGCTTTCCTTTGCTTGCATCTTTGTTTGCTAATCGAACGGTAGTTATTCTGACACGCTGGCTATCAGTGTTCTTCGCTTTTTTTATGACAAAACGGGCTGAAGCGCAAGTAAAACGAAAACTAAAGGGTAATTTTTTTGGGCCTAACTTTTCCCACAACCCCTCCTACTCACCACACACCCCCTAAATCCTTAAAATGCTCTTCGATTAAAAACATTTATCTCTCACTCTCCTTCCCAAACACTCTCACACCCCCTCCCGAATTCCTACCCGAACCCTAACTCTCCCTTCGATTTCTTAACCTCGCTCTCCATCTCAATCTCAACTCTACCATTTTTAAAGCTTAAATCTGGCATTCTACGCACCAGGTACTCCATCCCTTACTCTTCTCAATTTCAGTGTTTTAATGGGATGTCAGGGCCGGCCCTTTAGCAGTACACCCTGTGCTACTGCACAGGGCCCAACACAGTGGAATTTTTTTGGGGGCCCATTAATCATCTTAGTTGCTTTAAGTAACATGATGCCAGTTGAAAAAAAAACCCGTAACATGCTGCCACCCGTATTATCCGAGAACTATTAAGGCAAGATCGTTGACTTCCCCATTTTGGTGGGAAAATTTTATTCCCACCATTTACCAATATACCTCTCATTTTGTACCTCACTGTTTACCAATATACCCCTACTCTATATTTTTGTACCGACATACCCTCACTCTATATTTTGTACCCCACCATTTACCAATATACCCCTCATTTTGTACCTCACTATTTACCAATATACCCCCACTCCATATTTTTGGACCGACATACCCCTGACAAATTTTTTTTTGTCCAACACTTTTTTATTATTATTATTAAAATGTACCCTTCATTTTGCACCGCACTGTTTACCAATATACCCCCACTCTATATTTTTGGTCCGACATTGTTGCCTCATCCCACCAAGGGCTATTGCTGCCTCTTCGTCTTATATATATATGTGTTGCAGTTTTTATACCCCCATTATAAAATGTTGATGTTTTTGAAAAACTACATCCAGTAGCCATTAATCAATCACTCTTCGTGCATCGCACAGATAATCGTCCTAGTTTGGATAATAAGGCACCAAATTGACAAAAAAAAACACCAAATTACCACTGAGTCAGCTTGACGTTTTGACACCATTATATATATATATATATATATATATATATATATATATATATATATATATATATATATATATATATATATATATATATATATATATATATATATATATATATTACTTAAAATACATTTAATTATTTAAAGACCAACTTCAACTACTAATACTTATATTTATATTTATATTTATCATCATCTATAAGGGAGACATTTATTTAGTAAATGTAGAACGCTTAAATAAATAGTTTTTAGTGATATAATTGATAAAAGTATAATTAGGGGCCCAATTTTTAGGATTTGCACAGGGCCTCTAGATTGTTTGGGACGGCCCTGTGGGATGTTACTGTGTTTTCTTTTTTCTGCAATCTTCCATGTGTTCGGTTGGTCTTCCCGGACAGTTCTGGGAATGAAGAACTTCGTTCGTGTTTGACTACTGCCTCCCGAAAATTTTATGTTTTATTTTGAAATTACGACCACTATTTTAATTATGATTTTGAAATTGTTTTATTGTGTTTGTTTTTGTTTCTTCAGATGTGGGCATGGAGAGTACTAGATGGCATGAAGAAATTGATAATGTTCGGGTGCCCTAGTTTTGAATCTCTCAAAAGATATTTTCATACATATGACATGACCAATAAGAATCCATTGAATCCTAGGGGATTTTCATCTCAAACGAATAAATCCTTGAGGACACTAGTGTCTTCACACGCCTCGTACTATAAACAGAGTTTGTGGTATTTGATCATTTTTTCACTGCTTCAAGTTTGTGGCTACCCTTGGTTGTGTATTCGTGATGAGATTGCGGGTACTTGTTCATGAGATCATACTCATGTTGCATTCGTGATAAGATTTAAAACGTTGTAGAACATTTTCCAACAACTATATGATTGGGTCACGGTCGAATCGGCTCGATCGGGTTAAGATAACTATCCTCTCGACTAAATAGTAACTACTTACAAAATCTGTCATCAATTCAACACAATATCGTGTACATTATTTCATAGTTTGACACTAAACACGCATATTTTAGGTGAAGTATGAACACAGGAATAAAATGTCATAAGGTTAGTCTTTCATTTATCACGCAATAAAGATGTTTCTCTCAATGAAAAGGATGGCCAAAAACCTATTTCAGGTAACAAACTAACTAACACGCGTGATGCTCCAGAGACGAGTTTAACATGATCTTTTCTTGCATTTATTTACAGTATGCGACAAGAATTTCTATTGTAGCACACTGACACGTATATTGGTGAACAAATACTAGTACATGAATTGTTTTTGGTAATTTTAACGTGGCTTCTCGCCGCCCCTACAGCTCTACTCCTCAGTAGTTCTGCATTCTACGTCAGCTGGTCAGCAAAATTAGGTTTCTATACATGATCTTTGTCCATCATTTTCAGTTAAGTATATAATAATTGCAAAATCTAATACTAAAACCTTCAATACAATGAATGAGTCACGATTATTGGAAACAAATGGCTCTGGTCCCTTTGCTAATGAAACCGCTTATGGATAAACACAAATATTTGCAAATTAACTTTGCTTCTCTTCCATACACAATTCCTGCGCGTGCCAATGTCATCGTTGTGTGTAGACAAAGACAATAACGACATCTAATATTGTTTTTGGACCTGACTTTCTACATAATGTCTCAAAACTTTTTAACGAAAGACGTCTAATATCTGTTAGTTTGTGCTTACGAATAAATTTTGCTCTCACTAACACTGAGTCTGTCCTCTACGAGAATCGAACTCAGGTCTTGGTCTACCCCTCATATCTCTTGCCCGCCAAATTAAGCCATTGGGTCAACGGTATTGGTTAGCGACATCTAATTGGACACAACCCGGTGAATGGACTATGTGTATGTTTGGTTCAACTTCTAAAATTGGTAAAGTTATTTTGGAAGGTTAGAAGTGATTTTGTTGTGCTATAAATTGATGTTTGATTCTTTCACCTAAAATCAATTTTATTGGTCTAGAACTAATTCTACAAAACTAAAAATTGTAGCTTTTAAGGTGACAAAGAATTGATTCAACCATTACATATTTATATATTCCATAATTGCCCTTTACTATATTTATTTTTGTTACTTTTCTAAAATACATTCTTTTTTTTTTAGTAATCTTAAATTATATTCTCTAATTGTAATATAAATTATATTACATATATATTTAAATCATATTCCAATTTACATATTTCATAATTCCTTCACAAAATTTAGATCTTTCATAATTGTCTTCCACGATTTAAATTATATTTTATAATGCTTATTTATTAGTTTTTTATATATTTTATCAAATTTGAAGTTTCTAATATAATTTAAAGTTGAGACCCATTTTGGTAAATTGACATCTAAAAGAAATTATAATCCAACATATCCAAACAATATTGATCGATAAAAATCATTTTTTCAATTAAAGTATCCAAACAAAAATCATGTCACTTTTAACTCACTTTTAACCAAATCAATTTGTAAAATCAATTTTATCAAAATCAATTTTCGTCACTGCAGACCTTGATACACTATAATACTATATGTAAATAAAAATGGTTAGATTTATTAAAAAAATTAGTTTCACCTTTGTTTTCCAAATCGAGTGAGTAACTTCCACAACAACCAAACAAATTTAACCGTGCATAATTTGTAATGCTAAACTATCATATTTTTATTGTAAATTGGTTTTAATGAGACCCTCTCTATTTTCTTACTGTAAATGGGTTGGCGAACTTCTAGTGCTTTCATTAATACAATTTTGCTTATCTAAAAAAATCATATTTTTACTTTGTTGAAAATTCAGATTGTTGGGAACTACGTGGGAAGTTTCAACTCGACAATTTTTCGTTAGCGCCCTAATAGCCATCTTGACGGAGGAGGGGGAGTTGAATTTATTTTCCACGCGCTCACAAAAGTGAAAGCAATACCTGACTTTTCTACATTGCGGTTAGTGGATATGTTGGCCCAATTATTTAATATTTTTATGGTACTACTAGTTTTTTTTTTAAAATACAAAAATGGTTGTTAAGAATAATCTTTTTTTAGATACCATGCTGACCTCAACAAAAGAAACGGGAAAAAAGTACCTTTTTACAAATAAAAAAAATGAGATTAGGTGAGCGAAAAAAATGAAATAAAGAGAATAAAAAAGAAAAAGTAATTAAAAGCAACATTAGAAAAAATGTCACTTATTTAAAATTAGAAAACAGTCTAAAACCGTTGTGTAACGGTGTAATCGAATCTTCATTTATTTTTCTTCTTAGAGTCTTTTTCAAATAATATTAGTACGAGTTTGTTAAAAAAAAAAAAATTGTACGAAGCAAATTAATTTAATTTGCGGACTTTATCGAACAAATATTTCCTCTTAAATTGTTATAAAATGTGTTGAGGTTCTAGAATCTAAGCATTTTTAATACATATAATATAACCAACTTGCTGCGGTTGAAGCTTGATCATGAGTTCAAAGTTCAAACCATTATCCAATGACCACGAAGAGAGTATTAATTGATTAAAAAAATTACTAGTAGCAGAATTAACACTTAAAATAATTATTAAAGACAAAAATAACAGAAAATGTCGTTTGTAATAAATGAGAGCTTGTAAGAGTTAATAATTTATTACTTCATTTAATAGAGGATAAATTAATTAATTAATTAAAATTATGTAAAAATAGAGAAAAGTGATACATTCTGTTTTTTAGTAAAATAATTTTACAAAAGATCACATGGTAATTTGTTTTTTAATAAATAAAAGTCACATAATAAATAAGAGTTCTCAGCTAATATTCTCCCTCTCTAGTCTAGACAACTATGGACAACTATAGATTTTTGCCACCTCACCATTTTGAAGACACATGACATGATTTGATTAATTTAATTCTCCTAAATATCAAATTTAATGAATTTGTTCCCAATGTTTTTTATTAATTGTTGGCCCCAACAATGTGTTTTTTTGCAGTTTTAGTCCCCATTCTGAATTATGGAAAAATGGAGGACCATAGTACAATAATAAAATTAGAAGACCAAAGTACAATCATAATAAAATATCAATGATTATTTTGCTTTTACGTCACGGCGGATAAACATCATAACTTATCCGTATTGTTTTATTTCTATACGTACATATATAGCAATTTTTAATTTTAAACCTCTTTAGTATTTATAAAGAATTATTTACTTTTGGGTTCCTACGGAGAAAAATTACATATTTTTGATTTAGGCTCTGTTTGGTAAAAAGTAGTGGATAGCGGATAAGCTAGCGGATGAGCGGATAGCGGTTAGCGGATGAACTGGCGGATAGCGGGTGAGCTAGCTGATAGCAATTGATGTGTTTGGTAAAACTAGCGGTTGAACTAGTTTTTTTTTTTGACAATAAGCACTCAGTGCATTTCATTAATAATCAGATCAGTAATACATGAAGGAGTGTCATAGTACTCTTGAGGACTAGCTATAAATAAGGCCACCCTTGCAAGGGAATGAACAACCTTATTAGCATTCCTCCTAGTGAACTCTACATGAGAGTTGTTGCTAAAAAAAGAGAACAAAGTCTTACAAACTTAAATTAAACAACCAAATTCAGAAAATTTTACTTTACTAGAATTAAAGGCATCAACCGTCATCTTCGTGTCCATCTCAAAAATAACATCTTTAAAGCCCAATTCACGAACCCAAATGATCGCCAAATGCAAGCCCAAAGTTTCACCCAAAAGGACATCAGTCAACGGGGTAAACCAGTGAGTTTTGGCTCGAATGAAATTCCCTAAGTGATCACGGATACATAAGCCAATCCCAACTTTATTTTCAGTTAACGAGAAAGAGGCATCAATGTTGCATTTGACACTACGTACCGCTGCAAGGCTTGCTCCAAGCTGATTAGGACCAGGGTAAGAGTTGCTACTAGCACCATCACGACTTCCAATATCGCGTGCCTGAGACCAATCGCTATACAAAGAAGAACCTGTCCAAATAATAGAATTAGCATCAGCCTTCTTATTATTCCAAACACAATCATTTCTAGCTTGCCACAAACTCCAAAGGGTCATGCACCATCCCACTTTGGAATCACTGCTCAACACTGCCAAGAACTGAGAAAAAATAGTCAGCAAAAATAGTAAAATTAGCAACCCCATTATTAACTAAATAAGTAATTCCTAGAATATTCCAACAAGCAACAGCTTTAGGACAAGAGATAAAGAGATGCTTTTCGGGTCAAAGAACCCCGACGCACTGAAGCGATCAAAGAACAACATTAATGTGGCGATGGATAAGATTAGACCGCACAGGTAGAACGTTCCTGCAAAGGCGCCACAAAAAGTGTTTCACCTTAGGGGGAATCCTTAATTTCCAAAGGGCTGGCCAATTACCTGTAACCTGTAAATGTTCTGTATGAAGCACTCTATTCATCAACAACTTGTATGCACTCCTCACAGAATATATACCTGACTTGTCAGGCTCCCAGACACACATATCGTAATCAACAAAGTGATAAAGAGGCGTCCTCAATATAGACGCAGCAGTAGGGACAGAAAACAAGTTTTGGATAATATCAACCTTCCATGATTTAGATGTGGCATCAATCAAATCAGACACACAAAGGAAATGATTGAATTGGGACGAGTCAGCTGCAGTGATGGATCTAAGGTCAGTCGTCCATCTCGTGCCAAAGACATGAATTTGGGAGCCGTCACCAATTCGCCACCTACAACCCTCATTAAGGACCAACCGAGCCTCGTAAATGCTATGCCAAACAAAGTTAGAATTACTACCTTTCGGCGCACTTATGAAATCACAGTTGGGGTAATATTTGGCCTTATACAACTGCGCAACCAGAGAATTAGAACAATACATGAGACGCCAACCTTGCTTACCCAAAAGAGCCACATTAAACACATACAAACTTCTAAACCCAATTCCACTATGACTCTTGTCTATACAAAGCTTGTCCCAAGACATCCACCTAATACCCTTGTTATTTGCTCCCCCACCTCCCCACCAAAACCCATTAATAAGACTCTCGATCTCATCTTCAAGAGAAGCAGAAAGTAAAAATAGACTCATAAAATAAGTAGGAATAGATTGCAAGACAGATTTTATCATAACCTCCTTACCTGCCTTAGAGAGAGATCTGCCACCCCAAGAATTGATTTTTTTCCAAATTCTATCTTTGATAAATTTAAAAAGGGATTTCTTACTCCTGCCGATTATTGAGGGAAGACCCAAGTACTTACCTGTCCCCAAGCAAGCATTCACACCCAGAGCAGTTGTCAAGTAATCTTTACAAACCTGGTTCGTGTTTTGACTGAAGAAGACTTCAGACTTTTGAAAATTGATTTGTTGACTTGATGCCTGCTCATAAATATCCAGGATTGTTTTCATATTATCTGCTTCTCTCTAATTAGCCCTGAAAAAGAGAAAACAATCGTCCGCAAACAACAAATGGGAGATAGTAGGTGCTCCCCTACAAATATTAATTCCATGAATATCACCTCTAGTGATAGCTTGATTGATGAGAGCAGTCAAACCTTCAGAGCATAAGATAAACAAGTAAGGAGATAAAGGGTCTCCCTGCCTAAGACCTCTCCCCGGGGTAATGGGCCCAACAGATTCATTATTAACAATAACAGAGTAAGACACAGAATCAACACACATTTTAATCCAACCAATCCAAATATCATCAAAACCAAGCTTCTTAAGCACTAAAAGTAAATAATCCCAGTCTACCCTATCGTATGCCTTACTCATGTCTATTTTAATAGCGACCTCCCCTTGTTTTCCTTTACGCTTATTTTTCAAATAGTGAATAACCTCAAAAGCAATCATAGCATTATCCAAAATAGAACGCTAAGGAACAAAAGCTGATTGTTCAACAGAAATGCATTTATGTAAAATAGGTTTAAGACGATTAGCAAGTACCTTAGAGACGAGCTTGTAGCGAACATTACACAGAGCTATAGGCCTCCAATCTCGCATGGAGTCAGGACTGTCATTCTTCGGAATCAGAGCAATGTTCGTCTCATTCAGAGTGGGAGGGAGCTGCCCGTTACTCAGCCAAGTCGCACAGGCCGAGGCGATCTCATCACCAAACTTCG
Organism: Oxytropis ochrocephala; assembly: GCA_020916435.1. NCBI lineage: Eukaryota > Viridiplantae > Streptophyta > Magnoliopsida > Fabales > Fabaceae > Oxytropis > Oxytropis ochrocephala. The sequence goes on along the minus strand of CM037091.1, from coordinate 115,922,750 downwards.
CCCAAAACCTTTTATTAAAACCCGGATTGAAGCCATCGGGACCCGGAGCTTTATCGGAGTCCATTTGCATAAGAGCGCACTTGAACTCCTCCTTCTCAAACGGTCTAATAAGGCCTGCATTATCCTCCTCACTAATGCACGGATGGAGAGCATCAATAACCTTGTCATAAGTCCCATTCTTTCTGGTAAAGAGCTATTGGAAATAGCTCACAACAACAGCTTTAACCTGAGGCTACCCTTCAACAACCACCCCATCATCCATCTTCAACATAGCAACCCACTTTCGTTTAGTTCTACAAGTAGCAGTAGCATGGAAATATTTGGTATTCAGATCCCCATCTTTCAACCAGAAAGATTTAGCACGTTTTTTCCAAAAGACTTCTTCCTGCATGATTAACTTGCTCAGCTCTCTCTTAAAATGATTATGACGTTGAACTCCCAAAAAATCTCGCCTACATCGAGTCTGCTCAAGCCGCGCCCGACAAGCGTTAATATCGTTGCGGAACTTCATACGCACATTGCAACCCCAAAGGATATTTATATAAAATATTCAGGATGGGGAGCATGATTCGCGTCCCCATCCTCAAAATTGACGGGGAGCAGATGGATGTTAAACTGTTGTCAACCTGAATTTGCATTTTACATGTCATTTCTAATAATTAAGTCTTTCTTTAAAAATAGTAAATTGCTAAATTATTTGAAATTAATAGACTATTTTTAAATTTAATATTTTCAATAGTTAACTATCTATTTCAAAAATAGTAACTTACTTAACTGTATATAATAAAAAAGATATTTTTATATTTTATAGTTCTATATAGTTAAACATTGATTTAAAAATAGAAAAATATTAAATTAAATAAAAAATATATATATTCTATTTTTATATTTTATATGTTATCCAATATCTATATAAGTAGGTTTCTATAGGCATATTATATAACATAATGACTTTATAAATGCTGTTTTACAAAGAAACGTGTGTGCATCACATACTAGTATACCCATGTTGGCACGAGTGATCATACTAGTATCTTTTAAAATAAGAAAACAATGAGATTAGGTGAGTGAACAAAATGAAAAAGGGATATCAAAAAGGGAAAAAAAATAAAAGCAACATGAAAAAAAAATGTCACTCTTTTAAAATTAGAAAACAATCTAAAACCGCTGTGCAACGGTGTAATCGAATCTTCTTCAAATATTTTTGTTTTATGAGTCTTTTTCAAATAATATTAGTACGAAGCAAAGTTAACTCACGGACAAATCTTTCTTCTTAAATATATGTATCTAGTCCAGAAATAATAGTTTTTTTTTTTAAGACGAGAAGTCGAGAATTAATTAATGTTATATAATGTGTTGAGGGTCTAGTAATATTGATGTGGTTAAGGCTTGATAATGAGTTCAAAGTTCAAACCATTATCCAAGGCGTTTACTTTTCCAACACCCCTACTCTTTTACACCCCTTAACAAATTTTATTTCAAAAATAATCTCGCGTAAAATCTTTGGCGAGGCGTGTTTAAAGATCGTCAACGACTTTGTTCAACACGTTCGAATGACTCGTTCAACGGTGAAATTACGCACAAAAAGTGTGTGAAGTCAATATTTAACACACTCGAACGATGTCGTTCGAACGAGTTCGAACAAGGTCATGTGAACCTGTTCGCATGACCTCATGCGAACAGGTGAAAAACACCCAAAGAGAGTGTGAAGTCAAAATTTAATACACTCGAACGATGTCATTCGAACCTGTTCAAAGGCCCGTGTTCGAACAGGTGAACTTTCGTGAAAAAAAAAAGTTTTGGCTGACCTTTTGATTTTTTCACACCCTTATGGAGTGTATTTTGAGTAGGAGGGGTGTGGGAAAAGCAATAGCCTTATCCAATGACCACAAGAGACTACAGTGAGTATTAATTGGTTAAAAAAACGAGTATGAAAGGAGGAAGCTTTTATGAAACAGCCTTTCGAGTAGAACTTCTCGTAATGCAATCAAATAAGTAGTTCTAGAATTAACACTGAAAAATAATTAATTAAGACCAAAATAACATAACATATCATTTTTAATAAATGATGAGAGCATGTAAGAGTTATAATTTCTTATTTTGTTTAATAGATGATAAATGAATAATTTAATTAAAATTTGATTTTTTAATAGGGGATGTAAAAAAATCACTATATTTGCAGGACTAAAATCACGTTTTTGTCCCTGCAGTTCTCAAAACTATCACTTTTAATCCTTGTGATTTTTCGCCTTTTGCCATGTCACACTAGAAAAGATACATCAACTTGACAACATAGCAAACACAAAAATACTTTGGGAACTAAAAGTAATTATTTTTGAAATTGTTGGGATAAAAATGATTTTTTTACATACGGCTAAAATCAAAACTCGCCATATCTGCATGGACTAAAACAATATTTAAACCTAAATAAAATTAAAGTAAGATCAATAGTAACTCAATACAAATAATAAATAACAAAAAGATAAATATTATTGTGGAACTTGTAAAAAAAATATTATTGTGGAAGCAATATTGCTTATACCATCTAAGAAAAAAATATACCAGATCAAGAGGCTGATCAAAAACATACCAAATCAAGAGGTAGAGAAGTAAAAAAATAAATTGAGCGTGAACCAAAAATTGGAGACACTTTTTTTCTTTTTCTTTTATTTTATTTGGATACCAACAAATATCTACTATTGAAACATACACCAACACATTTTCTTTCTATAGTAGTTCTTGGAGGTGTAAGTTTGCTAAGTCTTACAAGTTGCACCTAAGTGTCAAACTTAGTGACACCAATTAATAACTTCATAGAGAAAATGATATTTATCAATCTCACCCGAAATTTATAATTAAATTGATCAAGTCCGTCAAAGTTCATGCAAATCACAAATTAATTGGCTCTCTATCGCACTATTTTATTTAGTGAATATTCATTTAATAAAGACAGATGAGAGACTTAATTAAAATAGTGAGGGTAAAATTGAGAGAAAAAATGAAAAGATATAAGCTATAAGTTCAAACGCTACTTGAAGTAGCGTTTAAAAAAATGCTATAAGCTAGTAGAAAAACGCTAAAAACTAATTGTGTCAAACACTTACAGCTAACGGATCTGTTATAAGCTAGCGGATTAACATTGTCAAATAGAACCTTAAAATTCAATCTACTACCTCATCTGCTATAAACTAGTTTATCCACTGTGTGTTACTTTTTGCGAAAGAGAGTCCTAAGCCTTTTTTGACTCAAGATACGTTATATTATTAGAGTTGACGTGCCAATAGTCAAATCCTATTCCGTTAATACTAGAAGGAGTATGGCCCTCATAAAGTCATTAAACAATACTTCATAGTGAAGTTAGCACCACCAAAAAGTGGTTACAGATTGATCACACATAATTAGCAACTAATAATACAAGGTTAACAATACTTCATAGTGAAGTTAGCATCTGAAATAAATGTTTACATTTTAATTACTCAACTTAGGTTACCACATTGGTAAAATTGTTTGAACCGGCATACGTACAATCTATTATATACAACCAAATACATGTCACCAACAAAAACCTCTAATCCAACAGTTACGCCCTAAAAATACAATCAATAGGATCCACATATCATTCATAGTATAAACAAGAAGAAGTGTTACCCCTATCTAGAAACCATCGCAAAGATATCACGTCGAAATCTCTCCCAAAATCTGGTACTCCACCATAAAAAATACATTTGTTCCTCAGGTCCCAAATACCCAAAGAACATAATGTAATATAAGCATCAAACCCTGCATACTCCTGACAGAGCCACCCAAATGAATGAACCAAAGAAACAAAGTCGAAATATTCCCACTGCATCACAAATTCAAGCCCTAGCCAACTGACAGTTGCATACCAGGGCGCAGAAGCAAAACGACACCTACCAAAGAGATGAAGGGAAGTCTCTTGGAAATTCCCAAAGAAAATACATGTAGCAGCAGCAATATCCAAAATCACTCATCTACTAAACAAGTTGGGCCGAGTAGGTACTCTATCCAATAGGAGTTGCCAAGAGAAGGCAATAACCTTAGATGGATCATAAATCTTCCGCACCTTATTTAGAATCCAAAACACTTGGTCAGACAACCTCAAAACACGGGACGACGACTGGGAAAGAAGAAGACACGCCGAAGACACTGAGAACAAACGAAAACAATGAGGTGACCAAACCTACGAATCTAGCGTCGCTAATAAAGAAACAAATCAAAGAGACTCTAATAACTCCCCAAGGCTAACTTCCTCCCAAGTGAACATATATGTCGCCTCCAAGGGATATCCTGTTAGAATAGGCTTAACTGATATTCTTTAGACTTAGTAACTGACTCAGCTTCCCTTAACTGATTCAGTTGTGTATATTGTTGTATATATAGGGATTGATCCCTCATTCAATAAACAAGTTAAGATTTACATTCCTAACATGGTATCAGATGAAAAAAAAAATATTCTGAACTTCACCCTCTTTTCTCACTCACAACCCTCTCTCTCTCTGAAACTTTCTTTTCTCTCTCGTGAGCTTCTCTCCCTTTGAAGAAAACACCAAACTGTTTTTTCTTCACCTCTCTTCATCGCAATGTTCTATGCGATGCTCTCTTTGAATCTTGATCCAATTTTTCCTTCTTCTACTTTGAATTGCCGCTTCAAATCGCTGCATCGTTCTCCTCTGGATCTCGATTCATCCTTTTTCTCTCAGATTCATGATTAGAATGGATCTTGATTTCTATCTCCTTTTTGGTTGAGTAAGTTCTCTCGCCTCATTCCTCCGGATCTCTCGATTCGATTTCCTTTTCAATGTGATTCCTAATTCTTCTTTTGTTTCTTCTAACTTGCAATCGTTTCCTTTCGGTTGCGTTTCTTATATTCTTGATTTCTGGTTCGAATTCTGTTTCAGATTTCCTTTTCGATGTGAATCGCTCTTTTCCTTTTCGGTTCTGAATTCTTTAATCGATCTTGTTTCCTTTTCTCTTCCGATTCTGGATTGTAACCTAGATCGGTTTCTATTAGCAATTTCGATTCACTCTCATAGGTTTCTTGAATCGATTTCTTCTCTGATTCACAATCACGTTCTTGCTTCGAATCTTGTTTTCTGTTCTTGTTTCGTCCTCTTTAAATCGTTCATATGCCTAAATCGATTTCAGTTTTAGTTGCAATTTTCCCTAATTTTTCAGATCTGGACGTTGTCCTCTCTTCTTGCTCCTGTGACCTCATTTGTTCTATCTCACCTTTGCGTTTTTTTCTTCTACGCACAAAAAAAAAGTCATAACTGTTTTCGTCTCTCTTCACTGATTCTTCAATTTCTTGATTTGCATATGGTTTTCTACAACTAGGTCCCATATTCTATGATTCTTCATGACTTTTTCTCAGATCCTGCAAATCGCAGATTGATTAGCATTGATTCAAATCGATCCCTTGTTCTCTGGCCTCATATGCTTTGTTTTTGACGTGCTTCTAACTAATTGTGATTCAGCGCACTGCAACTTGCCTAGGTTCTATTTCTGGTTGATATTTGCCTTTGGACTGTGGTTTGATTCTCCTTTGGAACTTGCATCTTCAAGTTCAATGTAATTTTCCTTAATTTGGTTCATGATTCTCTCTCAGACCTACACTTCGGCTCTCTGCTTCAGGTTCACATTTTGAAATCAAGAAGCAATATCATTGATTCTTGCTATTTTGACTTTTGGATTGTATTCTAGATTATTGTTACTTGGCAATTTGGAAGCTACGATGAATACAACGACTTGCCGTGCAACTATAGGAGGTTCAATTGGTGGATGGTTGAATGATAAATTGGGAAGAAAAATTACAATATTTTATGCAGATGCACTATTTCTTGCTGGATCAGTTACCATGGCTGCTTCTCCCAACCCAATTGTTCTATTCTAATTGCCTTACTGGATATTTGGAAAGTTGTTGTTGTTATTAGTTGATACTAGTTCTGGATTTCTTGATTACTTAGCATCTGTCGCGACTTTCGCTTCGGCAACCTCTGTTCCCGACAACTCTTCGGCAACAAGAAGACTCTAATCACATCTCCTAGTTTTTTTTTTTCTACTCTTCTCTTCAAGCTGCACATGATTGTCACTCATGATCCAGCTTGAGGGGGGCTGTTAGAATAGGCTTGTATAGCTTATTGTAATTACTTGTATTCTTTAGACTTAGTAACTGACTCAGCTTCCCTTAACTGATTCAGTTGTGTATATTGTTGTATATATAGGGATTGATCCCTCATTCAATAAACAAGTTCAGATTTACATTCCTAACATATCCCAAACTTAAACCCTACCGACCAACTGCCACAAGAACTAACTAAAGCATTAGGATCGACTGCCATTAAGAATATTAGCCTAGGAAACATAGCTCTAAGGGATGTATCACCCAACCAAACATCATGCCAGAAAAGAGTTGTATTACCATCCCCAACTTTCACTTTAGAGTTATTTAAGATCCAATCCTCACCCTCAGACCCCCAACTGCCTAAGCGACATATGTCCTCCACCAAACTGATGTTGAATTGGGGATACTCGACTAATGAAAGTGGCCCATCGATCCAATGGCCCGACCATACCTCGAGATTAGGACTCACCTTCACAGGGCGTCTCCATGAGAGAGAAGCTTCTAGCGCCACTTACCTAACATACAAATTTTACTATCCTAAGATCTAGCTCTCACCCAAGTCCGCCACCACTCTTAGGCTCGCAGATATCTGACCACCTAAGCCAATGAATATTCTTTTCCTCCAAGATACCCCCCCACAGAAAGTTCCTCTGCAACTTAACAATCTCTGATCCAAGTGCTCTTATATCTCCTCATATAGCTCATTCCCAGTCGATGTGGGCCTAACCACTCATACTTGAATTCTCAACACTCTCCCCTCAAGTGCGAGTCACCCACATCACTACCATTGATCCAAACCAAGATCCAACTCTTGCCCCCCCACCAAGCCGAACCATAGCTCTGATACCACTTGTTGGGGAGTCCGGGGGAGCACCGACGAGCTAGCCAATGAACCGGACTACACAGAGACTTAGACGCCACATCTCCACCCAAAACCTGTTGGGGGAAAACAACATAGAAAAATAAAATAAGCACAATAATTTAACGTCGAAAACTCTAAAACCGGAGAAAAACCACGAACCGTTGTCTAACGACAACCAGAGAATAACACTATGTGAATAATTTTGCGACACATAGACCTCTCTCAAACACCCCATGACCACAGAACACCCACACCCTCGGAAGAAAATATTTAATTACATCTTACAACACTATAAAACAAGAGTATAAGAAGAAAAAAACAAAGTCAAATACAACTTAAGGTATTTTTGACTAGTGCATTTTGTAATGAAGAACTTGAACCCATTATATAGCTTTGGTCTCACTCTTCCTTCACAAAACTAAGCAATGTGAGACCTAAATATGCTAATTTCAATCAACTCCAACAATTTCCACCTTGATCGTAATTGATTAGCAAGACATCTTCGGCTTTCATTGTCTTCATCGACAATCGTAGTTGAAAAGAACTTTTATACTCCATCGTAACCACTCTAATAATTTTATCCATCTGACAGCCATCGACATAAATTTTTCAAGATGCTCAATTTCTATCAACTCAAACATATATTTTTACTCGACTCAAAATTATCCTCTATAATTGCGCGTAGATGATACCAAATAGCGAAACAAAATGATGATAACGAAGATGAATAAAATCTGGTTAGTTTTCTGCTAGTGAACAGAACGTAGCTTGTCGTTGCCGGGTTCTCTTGTTTACGTGAAAATAAAAATATCGCATTTCCTTTGTGGCCGTGGTTTCAGTTTCACTAGTTTGAACAAAACAAACCACCATCTATTATGGGGCCAGGGAAGTTATTTTGAATGCAACAACTCCACGGCCCGTTCCGTCAACCAACGCGCCAAAAGCCAAAAATGTCCACATGCACTTTTTATAATTCAGCTCCCATTATTGACCCGTCTCACCTCTCTCTCTCTCTCACACACAGTTATATACTCTTATTTTCAACCCAACTTTCCACTCACTGCCTCCTCTCTCTCTCAACCCTCTCTATATATTCATTATTTCTATTTTTCCTTCCTTCCCCAATTTCTTCATCTCCTATTACACAATCCTATTAGAGAAATTAATCAAAGTTTTGAAAATTAAGATCTCCGTTAGCAACTACTTAAGGCTTTTGATTAAATTTCTTAATTAATTGCGTGAGTACGTGGATCCATTCCATAGCAAGTTATAATGGAGATTCAAGAGAATCACCAGGAATCATGGTCAGAAACAGAAAGCACGGGAGGGAGAAGCACGCGAGTGGGCTTCAGTGGGCCTTTAAGTGGGCCATTAAGTGGGCCGTTAGTATCAAACAAAAGAAACAGCAGCAAGAAGAGCGCGAGATTCAAAGACGAAGAAGAATTGGTGGAGATAACTCTAGATGTACTCAACGACACCGTTTCGCTCCAAAACATTCGTGGCGGTGACTCCGAGACGGCGTTGCTGGCCAGCCGTTTGGAGAAACGGCCGTCGTCGCTGTCGATGAGAATCAAGCAAGTTTCACAGGAATTGAAGAGGATGACTTCTTCGAAGAAATTCGATAGGGTTGATAGAGCCAAATCTGGTGCTGCTCGTGCTCTCAAAGGCCTAAAGTTCATGACCAAAAGCGTTGGAACTGAAGGTTGGGCTCAGGTGGAGAAGCGCTTCGAGGAGTTGAAAGTCGATGGAAAACTCCCTAAAACGCGCTTTAGCCAGTGCATAGGTATGCATTATTATCATCATGATTATGTTTTTGCTCCACCATTGCATATTATATTATTATATAGTAATAAAAAATTAGCGACTTGTAGTAATTAATAGAAGTTTTTATGTGCTTTGTTAAGCAATTATTGGTTGTGATACTATAGTACAAAGATTAGAAGCGATAGTAATTAACCTTGGAGTGAAAATCACTTATATAAATGCTTATACACAAGCCATTTTTACTACTATGAAAAGTTAAATTAGCTAGCAAAATTAGTGATGAAAAATTGTAATAGGTTTCTAATTCTAACACCACAAAATTTGTTTTGGCAATCTGTCTCAAACACGTAGTTAAGTGTTTTTGTCCTAAGATTAGTTTAAATAAGTTGTAAATAAGCTCTTCTGGAGGCACCTAATTAAGATATAATAGAAAAGGTTAAAGCCATGGTTAATCAAGTGTGTATTTTAATTCCTGAAACTAATGATGTTTGGGTGGAAATGACAACCAGGAATGACCGAGTCCAGAGAGTTTGCTGGTGAGTTATTTGATGCATTGACTCGTCGCCGGGGCATAACATCAGCTTCCATAACCAAAGATGAGTTGCTTCAGTTTTGGGAGCAAATTACTGATCAGAGCTTTGATTCAAGGCTGCAGACCTTCTTTGATATGTAAGATTTCATTTCATCTTTCTTTTCTGCTTGTTTAAACATTGATTAGGATTTAGGATATGCCATAGTTAATAAATTAATCACTTAATGGTGTTCAAATTTCTGAAATCACTATAAGAGGTTGTGTGGGGCTTTGGTTGGCAATTATTTTTTGCTATCAGATAATATGAAAAGTGACGCCGCATTTGGTGCAATTTTCATGTGAGCATAGAGTCATGATGCTATTATTGACTTATTTGTAAGAATGAGTGTACCAAATTCAATGAAATAGACATTCACTTATAATGACAGGTAACGACGCATTAAGAGTGAGACAAAAATAATTGGGCACATGAAGTGGGGATATTTTTGTAGTGCCCAGTTGAAAGCAAACACCTTCAATAAAAAATGATTTTGTTCTTTGGTAATGATATTTCATTAATTATAATTTGGACAATCTTTCTTTATAAAAAATAAATTAAATTATAAAAAATTGTAGATCAAAATGTTTTTGATATGCATAATTATTTAATTAGTTTCCTAACGAATTGTAAAGTTTTTTTTAAAATACTTCATTATTCAATCCTTTATAAAATTTAGGTTCGTACGCAGTGGAACGATAGACAGATGGAAAGAATCCACCAAATTGAACACAAAGGAAAAAATGAACTATTGGCTCTATTCTTTTTGATTGGATCTATTGGCTCTATTCTTTTTTTTTTTTGATAGAATCTATTGGCTCTATTCTAAAAAAAGAGAAAGATGGAAAGAATCAACATTGCCCCTTTAAAAAAATAATAATGGGTCAATGAGTTGTTAGGTTGACAATTAAAAAATTTAAATCAAATTAGCAGCTATTTAAGAAACGATACCCGGGTATATCCTAGTCAAAATAGGAAAAGCTAAATGTCAACATTATTGAATCTAGATTGGGTCAACACCCACTCCTTACCACTTGTCCCTAACTTAACTCAATAATGTGAAATCATTATGCCAGGGTGGACAAGAACGCTGACGGACGAATCACCGAAGAAGAAGTTAAAGAGGTAATGGTTTAGTGCTAAAGATTTTAATATTAATAACTACAGTTAAGAAAAAAACACAATGGAGTTATGAACATGGTTTTATGATTTATTTTACAGATTATTGCATTGAGCGCTTCTGCTAATAAGCTGTCAAAGTTACAAGAACGAGCTGAAGAATATGCAGCCCTTATTATGGAGGAGTTGGATCCAGACGAGCTCGGATTCATTGAGGTTTGTATTCTATTTAAAAAAATCATAAAGAAAATTCTTGTTTTCATTTGTAAATAAATAAATGTTACAAAATTTAACTAAGTGTATGGTATGGCATGATGATGCAGGTGCACAACTTGGAAATGCTTCTTTTGCAAGCTCCAGCACAATCAACCCACATGCACACAGATAGTAGAGTTTTGAGCCAAATGTTGAGTCAGAAACTAGTTCCTACCAAGGAGCACAACCCAGTCAAGCGAGGTTTTCGGTCACTGGCCTACTTTATTGAGGACAATTGGAAAAGAATTTGGGTCATAGCTCTATGGCTAGCCATTTGCGCTACCCTTTTCACTTGGAAGTTCATCCAGTACAAGAATCGTGCTGTGTTTGATGTCATGGGCTATTGTGTCACCACAGCTAAGGGTGCTGCTGAAACACTCAAGTTCAACATGGCTTTAATTTTACTACCTGTTTGTAGAAACACTATCACTTGGCTAAGAACCAGAACCAAATTAGGAATGGCGGTTCCCTTTGATGATCACATCAACTTTCACAAGGTAAGCATACATACATTCTTTTATTTCACTTTTTTTCTCTCAATAATTTTACATTTTATTTTAATTAGCTATACTAAGTACTAACTTAAATATTCCATGTATTTGTTTTGCTTAGGTGGTAGCTTTTGGCATTGCAATTGGAGTAGGGCTGCATGCTATTTCGCATTTAACGTGTGACTTTCCAAGATTGTTACACTCAACGGATGAGGAATATGTGCCCATGAAGCCATTTTTTGGGGAAGACAGGCCCAATAATTATTGGTGGTTTGTTAAAGGTACTGAGGGTTGGACCGGGATAGTCATAGTGGTGCTTATGGCTATAGCTTTCACTTTGGCCCAACCTTTGTTCCGAAGAAACAGGATAAAGAAACTCCCTAAAGCTTTGAAGAAGCTCACTGGATTCAATGCCTTTTGGTACTCCCACCACCTCTTTGTCATTGTCTATGCGCTCCTCATTGTTCACGGATACTACCTTTACCTATCCAAGAAATGGTACAAGAAAACGGTATGCTTAATGCACAATCCCCATTTTGACATTTTTGGCCCCTTTACTTTTTTTCTTAAAAATTTCTTGTTTTCTAAATTTGGTCATGCAAAATTTACTTCTACAGACTTGGATGTATCTAGCCGTTCCTATGATAATATACGCTTGTGAGCGACTACTTCGTGCTTTTAGGTCTGGCTACAAAAGTGTCAAGATTTTAAAGGTACATTATAAATTACTAGTGTAAAGAGTTTACCTTCTATGTTTTTTAAAACTTGAAATTTTTCCTATTAAAGTTTCTAACACATTCTTTTTCTTCTAAATAAAGGTTGCACTATACCCCGGAAATGTGTTGACCCTTCAGATGTCTAAACCACAAGGATTTAAGTACTCTAGTGGACAATACATATTTGTTAACTGCTCAGATGTCTCCCCATTTGAATGGTAAATGAAAATTCATGTTTTTACTATTTTGAATTTATCCCTTGTGATGTTTAGCAAAGTTAATAATGTTGTTTTGTGGTATCCGTAGGCATCCTTTCTCTATTACATCAGCCCCTAGCGATGATTACGTAAGTGTTCACATTCGGACTTTGGGTGACTGGACATCACAACTGAAGGCTGTTTTTGCCAAGGTATAGAAATTTTGCACCAGCAACCGTTTTTCTTTCTTGAGAAAATGCTGATGTTATAAGTTGTAGTGTTTGTACCTTTTCTCAAACATGTTCATAATGTAAATGCTTACAACTACCTTCACATGATTGATGCAGGCATGTCAACCAGCAAGTGGTGACCAAAGTGGTCTTCTACGAGCTGATATGTTGCAAGGCAACAACATACCAAGGTAAGCTACCTTTGATGTCGTTTTAAGAGTGTAATAAATAAGGGCTGAGTGATAGAAATTTAGATGGGGTGTCTCTTCTTTATAATTTTTTTTTGATTTTATCTCTAGTCAATACTATATACTCAAGTTATTTTTTCCTGATACACTCCTCATGCTGTCACTATTTGGTTTGGTGCGTGGATAATATGGTAAGCCAATAAATCTAAGATAGACTTTGATTTTTAAAAAAAAAAAAACTATTATTAGGCATTAATTATCTCTAGGCATTGTGGGGTTTGGATTTTTCGTGATTCTGTTATTAAAAGTTAGAATGCCAAAATCGATTTCTTTGTTATTTCTTATGAAACTGAAATCAAATTGCAGGATGCCAAAGCTAATGATTGATGGCCCTTATGGAGCTCCAGCACAAGACTACAAAAACTACGAAATAATCCTTCTTGTTGGCTTAGGAATTGGTGCCACCCCTTTGATTAGCATACTCAAAGATGTCCTAAACAACACGAAACAACAACAAGACGTAGAAGGAGAGATAGAAAGTGGGGTTAAAAGCAGGAGAAAACCTTTTGCCACCAACAGAGCCTATTTCTATTGGGTTACTCGTGAGCAAGGTTCCTTTGAATGGTTTAAAGGTGTTATGGATGAAGTTGCAGAGAATGACAAGGATAGAGTAATCGAACTTCATAATTATTGCACAAGTGTGTACGAGGAAGGAGATGCTCGATCGGCTTTGATCACAATGCTTCAGTCCCTCCACCATGCCAAAAGTGGTGTGGATATAGTTTCAGGGACAAGGGTCAAGACACATTTTGCCAGACCAAATTGGCGTACTGTCTTTAAACAGTTAGCTCTCAAACACCCGGGCAAAAGAGTTGGTAAGTATTGATTTTTTCTTAATTCAATTACTAAGATTCATACCATCATTTATGTTGCTTAATTTATTTTCAATTTACTTAACAATTTTGAAATTTTCAGGTGTATTTTACTGTGGGGCGGCGGGATTGGTTGGAGAACTTAAAAGACATTCTCTGGATTTTTCAAGGAAGACCAACACTAAATTTGATTTTCATAAAGAAAATTTCTAGATTCTTTTTGTCATAGTTCAATATTTTTTACAACTGTAACGTATATAGTGAAGGGATATTAGTAATGTGTAGTTTGCTGCTTTTTTGTTATAGCTAGAGGTAGTGAGCAGCTAAGATTTAATTCATGAAGTTGTGTATGCACGTGTAAATAAGTAGCATCACTTTGATGCAATGTGAAGTAATGCTCTTGTTAGCTAGCACAGTCAAAGAAACCATCAAATGATGATTATTGTAACACATAATAAACTCTTTGATTTATTCATATCACCCTATTTCACCAATAAATTATTAACAGCACTCTGCAGCAAACAATAAAGTTGGGATTTTCATCATCATCATCATCATCAAAAGATAGATGTTTGTAGCTTAAAGTGGACTTTGTAGCTTAAAGTGGACTTTGAAAACACGTACAGGTAAATTGGGACATTCTAGACCATATAATGGGAAGAATGGCTTTTGGCCTAAATCTCAAGATCTAGTAGGAGCATCTTGATTTTCTAGCTTGCATATATATACAAATCTTGGTGTATACCGAGAGGGGGCCATGGCCCTAATTTTTTTTTCAAAAACTTAAATTATTATAATTAAATAATCTAAAATTTATTATTTATTGTAATCTAAAACTATTAAAATTAATCAATTAACAACTAAGAATTGTTAAAGAAAAAAACTTTAATCACTACCAAAAATCACAAAATAACTTTTTATAATTAAATGAATATGACTAAATTGATATTAAATCAAATAGAAAAAGGAGAAAAACGCGCAAGAACGGAGTGACAAACCAAAAGTCGACAATCGAAACGACAATGAGAAATGATAAATGGGAACGATAACGAGAGAGTGAAGAATGAGAGAGCCAACAAGAGTTAAAATTATACTCAATAATTAAATAATGTAAAATTTATGATTCACTATATATAATCTAAAACTATTAAAATCAATCAATTTAACCACTAAGAATTGTTAAAAAAAAAACCACTACCAAAAGTACAAAATAAATTTTTTATAACTAAATTAATATTAAATCATATAGAAAAAATGAGTAAACATGCAAACGAGAAATACAACGAGAGATCGATGAGATCGACAACGAGAATGCGCATAGGAGTCTTGCGAGAGGAGGCAACTTGAGTATCAACGGGGGTGTATATTTTACCTTAACTAATGTCATTTTCTTTTTTCTTCATTTTTACTTCATTGTTAATATTATAAGAAGATACCCACTTTTTTAACTTTTTCCAACACAACCTATTTTAATAAATTTGAAAATATAGTTACTTATCAAGTTTTTCCGTTCTCTTCTATTATATTTTGCAACTTTGAATGTATTTTTAATTTCAAAGCAACTTATAAGAAATATAGCGTCACCCGTGCGCATGCACACGTAAAATACTAGAAATATTTTTGAAAGTGAAAGGGTAATCTACTATCTATCTATACCATTAACCTACTTTCAAAATACCAATTTTATGATTTTCCCAACTAAACAATTTTATGATTTTTATGTAGTTTCACTTTTTCACATTTTTCAAACTTTTCACTCTCTCTCATATACTTTTTTAAACTTTTTCACTCTTTCTCACAGATTTTTTCACTGTCTCATTCTTTTCCTTCCTCTAACTCTATAGGAAATATTACAATTTGTAAAATTTGAAATTTTACTACAATTTTGTTTCTGATCTCAACAGGAAACTTTTTCACTCATTCTCACATATTTTTTTCACTCTCTCCTCCTCTTTCTCCTCTAACTCTATTTCTATTTTCTATTTTTCACAATATATCTATTTTAATTTCATTTACACGTCTCCTTCACTTTTAGTATTTCATTTTTCTCTATCAATAAATTTTATTTAGTACGGGAAATATTATAATTTGAAAATTTTGAAATTTTAATATACAATTTTGGTTAGTAATCTCTACAAAAATATTACATATTAGTGGTAAATATTCACGAGGTAAGATTCAAACTAACTCAATTACAATTTAAAACTTTTTGTTTATCTATTTTAAACTAGTCTTGATTTTCACAGGATAATTTCAAACTAATTAAATGAAGTGCAAGTTTATTAATAAAAATATCACGACAATACTCCTACATATTCACGAGTATATTTTTAGTTAAAAATATTGATAAAGTAGGTGTAGGCGGGTAGTAAACTGAACTTTTATCCATTTTCAAAAAGAAATTGGATATTTCAAATAAAATTCCACACAAGACGTACATGAGGCTGATTGTGACCAGCAAAGAATAAAAAAAAAAGGTGAAGAAGCATCTAATGCTATATTGATAAGGTTTGTTTAGCGTACAAACTGAACTTGTTTAAATTAAATCGAATCATTCATTCAAACACCACATATTCTTCTTCCCACAACTCTCATCACAATTATTTGAGATATAATTAAAGTGAAAAATATGAGTCCGGTTTACGTCATTAAATGACGTATTTAGTGATAGTCACTAAAAGAATACAAATGTAATTTACCAATTAATAAAAAAAGAATAATTTAATATTAGCTTTTATGTGAGTTCCGATTAATTAGACATTAACTTTTGATACAAAAAAGTAACCTCAAATATTAATGGCCTTAACATAGGAGATAATGTGTACCGGCGGAATTAATGGCCTAAAACATAGGAGATAATGATTTTAATAGTTATTTATATTTAATTAATTATTATAAAGAATATTTGATAGTATTAAATTACCCTACTATGATAACAACCATTAGATACAATTTAAGTAATATCTTTATCCTCCAACGACTAATATAGATTTAGCGATCATCACTCAACAAAAGATCCCTCTATCCTACGAGTTTCATTTCATATATATCACCCTCGCATAGCCTAGCAGCATCTCTAGTTTCTCTCTTCCAAAATGGACCCAACAGAACCACCACCACCCGAACCTCAAGTTCAAGAAACACCAGCAGGAGAACAATTACAACCTCTTATG
Organism: Oxytropis ochrocephala; assembly: GCA_020916435.1. NCBI lineage: Eukaryota > Viridiplantae > Streptophyta > Magnoliopsida > Fabales > Fabaceae > Oxytropis > Oxytropis ochrocephala. Next base: position 115,906,172 of record CM037091.1, on the reverse strand, counting down.
TGCAAGGTAATATCACTCTTCTTCTCTTTACTCTCATTTCTTCACCTAGTCCAACATATTCTAATCCTCTCACGTTTCTCTTTACCAGAGCTGTGCTTTAAGAGTTTCCATTCACTGCCAAGGTTGCATGAAGAAAGTCAAAAAAGTTCTCCAAAGCATAGACGGTAAACAATAATAATATTTAATAAAACCCTAAACATCTTTCCTTTTATTTCAAAATATTCATAGTTTTTTACGAACTATATATTTCTTGTGTTGTTTTGTGTTCCTCACAGGTGTTTATCATACGACAATTGATTTGAAGCAACAAAAAGTGGTTGTAATGGGGAACGTGGATAGCGATACACTGATTAAGATACTAACACAAACGGGAAAACGTGCGGAATTATGGCCAGATCAAGATCCAATAAAGAAGAAAAAGAAAAAGAAGAAGAAAAAAAAGAAGAAAGCGAATACTGAGAATGTAGAGAAACAACAAAGCGACCAAGATAGCAGTGATGAAGAAGGGAACCAAACCGATGGAAATGAAAAAGAAGCTGTTAAGGTTGTCGTTCAAGACACGCCGAACAAAAATAATCAGGAAAACGTTAAAAACAACGAAGGTTGTGGGATTAACGTTACGAGAGTATTTGGTGGTGAAGGATGGCCGCCAACCGGTAGAGGCAGTGTACAGTTTCAAGAAATAAAGCCAGAGGTGAGGCAAGTTATGACTTTACCAGCCGGTAGCCAGTTTCCGGTAGCTGAGAAGAAGGTTACGATCGCTGTTGAGAATGGAGGGGGAATCGACGGTTGTGGTGGAGGTAAAAAGAATAAAAGTAAGGTGCAAAAAGAAGCTTTTGGTGTTACTTTCGAAAACTCTAGTGGTGATTGGAATCAGAATCAGATGCATGGTTATGGGCCAGGAGGCCCAACAGAACATGTTCAATTTATGGGTCCCCCACCCAATGAGAGTCCTCCACGTCATCATCATCATCATCATCAGTATCCACCGGTGTATGGTGGGAGTTTTCATACGGCGTATCCAACTCCTATGCGATACGGTTCAGCGTCTTATACATCCCCACAACCGTATTCGTACGCTTATGTGTGTCAAGGTAATGGGTCTGATTCGGAAGCATCTTACACGTCTCGACCATCGTGTTCGTTTGAATTATTCAGTGATGAAAATCCTAATGCTTGCTCTATCATGTGAACCATGCATGTTAGCTGAATTGTAACTGCCATAACTAACTTTCTTTTGTAGTAACCGGTTGGTACTGGCCATTGTTGTTCTTATTGCTTTGCATTAACTTTGTGTTGATCTCTTGATTATAGTGGTGCAATTACGAACGTTTGGATAAACAATTGTTTATGCGTCTATAAGTTGTTCTATAATCAATGATAAAATAATGTTAAAATATTTTTCTATAAATTATACTCCCTCCGGACCTAATTATAAGCAAAAATACCTACTTTCACACATATTAAGGATAGTGGTTTTATGCATTTACTTTTCTTGGATTCATGGAAAAATCAAATACATTTACTAAACTATCCCTAATTAATGCTCATCATTTCACACCCTTAATGAATTAATTTAAGGGTAGTTGTGGAAAAATACCATTAAATATAGGTAAGTTAGTTAACATTTGCTTATATTTGAGTCCACCAAAACAACACACTTTTTTTCTTATATTTAGGTCCGGAGGGAGTAAGTTATAATATCTTGAGGAGATTATAGAAATTAAAAGTTTTTATAAATTCTCTCAAAGAACCTCACAGAGTACTTATATCAATAGGTAAACTCAAATAATTCGACCTAAACATGCCAAAGGTCAATCTTGATAATGAGGAATACCATGGGATTCTATTTATGGGAGTAATGTCAGTCTTTATTAGAGCTAAACATTGTTTTGAAACTTTAAAGATATCTTCAATCTTGATAATGAGGAATACCATGGGGTTCTATTTATTTATGGGAGTAATGTCGGTCTTTATTGTAGATGTTCAAAATAATTTATTGCAATTTAATGTTAATATATATATAGATATATATATATATATATATATATATATATATATTTAGTATAATTTATTCTAACAAAGAAGTTCGTTTAATTATTTATTATTTCAAATATTTATATAATAATAGGAAATTAAATTTAGATTTATATTTATATATATATATATAATTATATATAATAATTTCAAATGGGATGTGGGGTTTTGTTCGGAAAATGATTTTGTTTCTATTTATAATGTTTTGTAATAAGTAAATGAAGGAAAATTAATATAAAAGTATTCAAACAAAGATCTAAAACGAAAAATTGAAACCAGATAAAAAATATGATTATCTTCGAATGTATTATGAATGAGTATATAGAAAAACACATTACTATTACTAATGCCGAAAGAAAAAGGATATACGATAATAGAATGTCTCGTCTATTTTGTAATATATCATTCATAATCCACTAATATCTAGTATTGAGAACTAACATTTACATCTCTCCACCGATGAGAAACCAAGTCCAAGTGAACTACTCCCAAAGTCAATCCCAAATTTAGACATTAATTATGATCCATATAATTTTCAGAAAATAAAGCAAATATCATAAGAAATAAAAGCAACATCAGTCCCAAGGAAGGTTGTTGGTAGATCCTAAATCGTGGGTTCAACTCACGCTCTTTGGTGGATCTGTAAAATCGTGTCACAAAAGTATAGAAGCGTAACAATTTCAAATAGAAAGGAAAAACCTAGATATGAAGCAAATTTTTACATTAGAAATAACATTGGTTTTCCGTTTTTAGAGACGCATAGAAAACCATACGTACCGAAGAGTGCCATAATTCTATTGGTGTCCGTATCTATGAAAGAAAACCCATCGTCACCAAGGAAATTAAAACCAATTTATAAAGTGGTGAAATAAGTAATAAGGTGAGTTGCAAGGGTTAATGTCACCAAATTATTATTTTTATCAAATCGGATATTGAGTAACCGACTTTGTGTATTTGAACAGTTAATTTTTTTTTCAAACTCTAAAGTACCCCAAAAGACACCGCTTAGAATCACACTTTACTTATTTGTCACAAAATTATTATTTTTTCACCAAACCAGTTACTGAACAACACACTTTGCGTATTTGAACAGTTAAATTTGTTTTTGAACCCTATAGTACTCCAGAAGACACTGCTTAGCATCTCACTTTACGTATTTAGTCATCAAATTAATTTTTTTACCTAACCGGTTATTGAGGAACCAACAACGCGTGTTTGATTTGAATATCTAATTTTTTTCTGGACCATAAAGTACTCCTTAAAATATGGAAAAAGAAAAAAAAATTATGCCTAAAGTACCCCAAAATGCACTACTTGGCATTTTACTTACGTATGTTGTCGTTAAATAATTTTTTTTCACATAGTCAGTTATTGTGGAACGAACTTTCCATATTTGAACATCTAAAATTTTATCTGGACTTTAAATTACCCTAAAACATACTACTTAGCATCGCACTTTGCGTACTGTGTCACGAAATTATTTTTATCTTCACTAAGCCGAGAATTAAAGAATGAACTACGCATGTTTGAGAAGTTAGAAATTACTAAATTTCAAATATGAAAAAGTAAAAACAAAAAAGAAAGAAATTACTAAAGTTCACACACCAAATATGAAAAAGAAAAAAAATGTTGCTGAATTTGGCGCGTGGTATGCCAAGCCGCTTATAATATAAAGATGAGATACTTTCCTAAATTAGAAGTTCGTTCAATTATTTATTTGTTTTTTGATAAGCAATATTAACAAACTTATTTCTCGCGTTTGAGTCATTCTCAAAAATAGTTTTGATTTTTGGTTACAAATCACCATTTGAGGAAAAACTTATAGTTTTTAATTTTTGAAAATAAGTATTAAGTTACCATATTTAAGACTTGATTAAAATCAGATAACTAAAAAGTGTAACAACTAAACAAACTTATAGTCATTGTCAAAAATAGTATTTTTTGGTTACAAAAAGATATAGTTTTTTTGAAGAAGTATTAAGTTACAGTTAATGCTTCCTCAAAGTTGCACCATAGAGTAACAAGTTTAAATTATAACTTAGATCAGTTGTATAACATAATTTCTTTCACTTAACATTTCCAGGAAATATTAGATGAATATTTAATGAATGAATAATATTACAGATTTGATAAAATTGAGAAATTAAAATTGCGAGAAAAAAATAAAAAAACTAAAATTACGGTTTTGATAAAATTAATGGACCAAAATTGCAAAAAGTAAAACAAGAGAACTAAAATTGTGAATTCAATAAAATAGAGGCACCAAAAATACATTTAAGCCTCAAATTTATTTTATTTAGACCTTCCCGGCTTTCCCCTTCCCGCCACAAGTTTTCCACTATGTGTTGGGTTAGGTGAGAGAGCAAAATCATCAAAATAGAATGGAGTTTACTTTGAGCGATAACTCTCTCAAAACCTTTGCGCGATGCATCACGTGCCTCGCGCGCATCGGAAACGAGCTCTCAATTCAAGCCTCTTCCTCACAGGTAACAGTAACACACTTCTTCACTCTCTTCCTCTGCGCTTCGCAATTTCTACTCCTCAAACAAATATTCATCTTACGATAACTAGGAACTAGCATTGAATTTACGCCTTGACTATAGTGTTACTTTACTTGCTGGAAAATGTATTTTCGTTTCTCATCGTTTGTGTTTTTGGAGAAGCTTTCTACTTCCTATTATATTTGAATTAGGGTTTTAGAATTTAGAGGCATAAAATGCACTTCAGAGAAACTCTGTTGAAATTGATTGTTGAATAGTAATACAATACTTATTTCGGTGTTTTTGATTTGTAACAGCTTCTTTTTCACACTATTAATTCATCACGGTCTGCATATCAATCTATCACTTTCAAACCCGGATTCTTCGATGTCTACACAGTTTCCAGTAATCCCGTGCAGTGCAGTGTGCTTTTGAAGGTTAGGATCGTGTTATCTCATTTTATTTTAATTTAATTTAATTTAAACGTGGATTACAATTGAAGAATTCTTACTCACATGCTTTGATTAGGCTGTTTGTGCTGTTCTCAGGACACCTATTCCAAATATTGATAATTTGACTGTGAAGCTTCCTGATCCAGATGCTCCCAAAGTTCAGTGGATTTTGAATTGTTACAGTGGTAAGTTGCCTAGTTTAATAAATACACAATCTCTGGTGTTTGGCTAACAAGGAAAAAAGCTATAGTATGTGAGATTAACCGCTCGCTTTTCTGTTGTTTCTGAATTGAAATTTGCAACACTTTCCTTTTGGTAACTTTTATGGAACCCAACCGCCCTTTAGAATTTACATACTGATGAATGATGATATGACCTTTTTTCCTATGCGGGCTAGTTAGAACACATTGAATGTTAGCTCAACATTGCCTGCCATGTTGTAATGACATCCAATATTTTGGTGAGCTGCTTAGGGGCTTGTTACAACCCATGACTCAATGCAATTCTTTCAGGCAATTTTGAAATCTTTCTTGTATAGAAAGTTTAAAACTGTATTATAGCATGTTTTCCTTAAAATGAACTCAAGGGCAAGGTGATTTAAATCCTTCTCTGGACTTGAATATCTATTATTACTTGGGGCTATTATATAAATGGTGCAAGGCATCTCATTATTTATGCATGCTTCTATTTCTTGCCACTCGGCACTATATGTTTTTGTGTGTTCTTTCCCTACTGTGGATTAAAAATGGTATTTTATTTATTAACTGCAGGTATGAGAAAAACCTATTGGATTACTTGCAATGTAGAACCTGACATACAACACTTGTCCCTTGATAGGCAAAAATTTCCTAGCAATTTTGTTGTGAGGCCTCGTGATCTAAACAGGTTACTTGCTAATTTTCAGTCATCTCTTCAAGAGATCACTATCATTGCTACAGAACCTGCTTCCTTACCTCCTGATTCTGCCAGTGAAATTGGTGGAAAGGCCGTCGAACTTCGAAGTTATATTGACCCAACCAAAGGTAACAAAGATTGTTTTGTTGGTATCTTCACTGCAAACAGTATACTCACGCCCAAAGTTTTCATGGCAGACAATGATTCTTTGCTACATACCCAACTGTGGATAGATCCTAAAGAGGAATTTTTGCAGTATGTTCATACTGGGGATCCAGCAGACGTAACTTTCAGTGTAAAAGAACTGAAGGTAAAGTAAACCAAGCCTTTTGGGTTTGGTTGCAGAAGTAAGTTGAGCAACTGTTTAGAGGGATTGCAGTCACCTGATACTTTCCATAATGCCTGTTATTCTTCCTTTCTCTCGCTCTAATGCTAATTAAGCTCTATTATGAGTGTACCTGATGTTTTTATTATCAAATTGCAGGCATTTCTTTCATTTTGTGAGGGTTGTGAAATTGACATCCACTTACATTTTGAGAAAGCCGGCGAGTAAGATGAACTTTGAGCTCATATTTTTCTGATGGTTCTAGTCATGCTTACTGAACACATTCTATAAATGGTGTCACGATTTTGAGAATGATATGATTTTAGTTGGAGAGTTGAGAAAATAGAAAAATGAAAAGTTAGAGACAAGCCTCAGAAGTACGTGATTTTTGCCTAACTCCTAAGTAGAAATTAAACAAACTATATGCAGTGCAAGTTTAGGAAAGGAAAAATAAATTGACAGAAGTGGAAATTGACTAATATACTGCAAAAAAGTATACTGCAAAATATGTTTTTCTCTGAAAATTGAAAAATATACTGCAAAAAAGTTTAGGATAGGAAAAATAAATTATGACAGGTGAAAATTGAGAAGTATATGGGGTTACACGAGACAAGATAGGATTAAGAGTATAATCATTTGAGAGAAAATTGGGGTAGCCCCCTTAGTAAAGAAAATGGTATAATCTTGTTAGGTGGTTTGGACATGTTAGGAGAGGTAAACCAATCAGCGTATTGGCAAATACTTAGAAACAGAGGGAAACTAGGGAAAATCATAGGCCAAATCATGAAGGGAAGTAGAGGTAAATGATCTGTGTTTGGACCTAATATGTAATAGAACTTTTTATCCGACCCCCTTAGTGAAAAAACGGTTTGGTTGTTTTTTTTATGTATTTCATAGTTATGATATGTTGTTAATCTTTAGTTTTTTACTCTTGAATGGCATTGTGGTTGACAAGCAGACCTATTCTCATGGCACCTAAATTTGGTCTGGAAGATGGTTCCCACTCACATTTTGATGCTACCCTTGTACTGGCAACCATGTTAACATCTCAGCTCCATGAAGGCATTGCATCAGAACCTCCAGTGATGGGTAATGAAACACGTGCTCAAACTGAAGAAAGAAATGGATCTCACTTGCAGCAAGAGAACTGCAGAACAAATGCATCAGAGCTTCCATCTGACCACACCCGTATTTGGTCAGACCTCTCAGGTAATTTCAATCTTGAGTTGGATAATATGTTATTGATCTAAATTCTCATCATTTCCATTTTGCAGCAACTGCAGTTAAAAATATTAGTGTTTTGGAAGAAAGGCAGGGACAAGAAGGACCTACATTGAATGATAATGAACAAAGAGAAATTCAAAGGATTAGTACAATAAAAATTTCAAGAGCAACATCAGTTGCGGGAAATAATCCCATTGATCACACTTTGTATCCTCGATTTTAGTGTTTGCCTCAATATGCTATCATTTCCAGCATCACGATTTACCATCCCCATAATGTGTGGCTACAAATGTTACTAATGTTATATTTGTGTTTTCGAACTCCTTTCATTTTAAGCAATTGCTAACCTCATCTTTCTCACTACAAATTTGAGGCGGCCATCAAAATAGTATTTATTGAAGTGCTAAGTCACTTCAAATTCTCCTAATTGTATTTCACAAACTATTTTTACTTCTATTTTTATCTTATAAACTAATTATATACTAATGAGAATACCACAAGAATAAATTAAACATAGCCTTTTATTATGGTTATGATTTCTCGTTCTTGTTATTAAAATATGATATTTATATCTTTTGATTTAAAATTTCTGTTTTGTGTTAATTTTATTTTGATTTATATGTTGTTTTATAGTTGTATTTTGTACTATAATTTTAATTTTTTTTTGGTATCCCTGTATCTTTGTTGCATTGCATTTGTTTCGTATTTTGTATCCATGTCTTTTAGCTATAAGTTTTGTTGGGATTATGTTTGACACCGATGTTGGATTAAGTCTTTACCTTGACTGATATCTCAGCTGCCAACCAACTGAAAATGATCATGTACAAGAGCCTCAGGGTTAGTTATCCAGGCTGCTGATTGAGCTTGCATAATGCTGTTATTGTTCCCGCGGTAACTAATAGAATTTATACTTTTGTCTAGATATGATGCCAAATAAAGATCAAGCATTTACACAACATCATCCTAGTAACTGGGCAGATCCTGAAGATGATGATGAAGATGATGCGGATGAGAATGAGCAGTACATTCAGGCAACACCTCCATACTATGAAGAACAATAATTCAGAGAATCCTACTCTAGTTGTGCTTTATCTGGGGTAAGTGCTATGGCTAATTCTTGTAAAATGCTTTGTCTCTTGAAGCTCTTCTGATCGAGTCTGTAACCCATCATCTAGAGTTTGAAATTATTGAACAGCCATATATTTCTTGTTTTTCTAGTACATATAAATGTAATTAGGGAAGCATCAAAGGAGCTTATTGAGAACTTAGTTGGGCTTATTTCATAATATAAGCATTTAAGTTATATTGGTGTTTGGATACATTCATAAAAGATAACTTATGATGCATTCACAAGTTTTCTCATTGTTCATGTTTTGAAATTCTCCTCCATCGTGTCATCCCTCTGCCATGCTCAAAACCTCCTCTCTGCCATGCATTCACAAGTTTTCTCATTGTTCATGTTTTGAAATTCTCCATCGTGTCATCCCTCTGCCATGCTCAAAACCTCCTCTCTGCCATGTGATCTTATTGACATGTTCAATATCTCTTCATGTTTAGAGTCAATCCCCCCAGCTTTTGTCCCAACTAAATTTTCCCTGGACTCGTTTTCCATATGCAGTCTAGCTCTGCCAATATTCAAAATCAAATTATATTATTTGATTATTTTTCTCTTTTAAAGGGTACATTTGTAACAAGCTAAAAGAATAGTAAGTTTTAGCTTGAGGGAGAGTGTTAAAAGAAAAGAAAACATCTGGCAGTATCTTGATACTATCATGAACTATCTTAGATTATCTTAGATCAGCAGGCTTGATGAAGCACGTCATTGCCCATTGTATAGCACCTAATGGTAAGAAGAACAAGTTAAGAAAGCATGATCTAATCCATAAAAAAATAATGTTGGAATCTGACTTGATGTGGGTGTTAACTTAAATGGAAGCTAGTTCATTTCTGATTCCACAACACTAACCGATCTTGGGGAATTTGGATTAATCTGACATCTACTCTTGATTTATAATTACACAAAGGAGCACACCAATCTTCTAACTCAAGGATCTGGGGAAAAATATGTTTTTGATTTTTAGCAGAATTTGAAAGAATTGATGTTTTAAAAGAATTGAGGATCAAATAATTTGTTTGGAAATGATATTTCAAATGTTTGTTTAAAATATTTGACTTTGTTCTGGATGATAAAACAAAATCAATTTTGAATTGTTAATGTGATGAATTTTTCGAGTCCCACACTTAAAATCAATTCTACTCACTGTAAAAGTTGTAAATTCCCACTTCTCTTTTAATCAGTTCTACTCGTACTATCAACCAAATGCTATAATTTTGGTGAAATGTTGTTTTCTTGGTACCACTGGCCATTTGCTTTTATCCAAACAGGCTGTTGATCTTTCAACTGTGTGACTTGCATCATGTAAGTCACATATTACATCCTTTTCTGGAGGCATTTTCATAAAAAGTTCTGCTATAGAATGCAAGACAGCTTGCATGAATATGGGGAAAGAATGAAAAATAAAAATCATGCAAGAGATTAATAAAAGAAGTGTGAGAGAATTAAAAGTTATTTGCTAATAAGCGTTTGTTCAAGAGAAGACGGTAGAGCCATGTGTGGAGATGACCTGTAGAGACAACAGTAAGAAGTGTTTACGAGATAGACGATATTATACTATTTTGATGTAGAGGGAGACCAAAAAAAAAATCTAAGGAAAATGATTAACATTGATTTAATTTTAAAGGTAAATGCTGTATCATTAAGTCTAATGATATGGCATTGGAGCATTGATTGATCTATATAGCTAATCTTTGTATTGGGAAAGGGTTTGGTGGTTGTATTGGTCATCTTGGTTTACATAGAATTTGAAGATGTAAAGGATTGATTGTTGGTTGGTCATTTCATCACCTTTGACCCTTTACAGTGCTGGGTGAGAATAGTCGTTTGTAAATAAACCAAAAGTTATTTAACATTCCTACCAGAGACAATTTGATTTGAAGTAGCTTTCAGGTGGAAAGAGATAAGAATTGAACAAATGAAACAAATGAACTGGAATAGTATAATGACCTTCTATAGTTGCAACAATAAAAATATTTGTCATATCTCTTATCTCTTTGCTGCATTTTTTGCCAGCTAGCTTGGTTGACTATATGGAGGCAAGAGAACTTGGACAACTAATCGGAGCCACCAAATCCATCCAGAAGGTTGATGAAGTAGCTATTCGTACATTATTATATTACATAGGAATATCATGATTTCCTGCAAAATTACTTATGGGATGAGATCAACTTTTAGTTGGACTCGTTCAAACGGTTTATACCAAACTACAGAAAATCATAGATTTGACTTTGGTTTTATTGATCCAAATTTTCCTTTGACATTTCATGTCTCCAATGGCCGTTTACTTAATAATTGTTTAGTTGAGGTGTTTTATTAAGTGGAAATAAAAAATATTGGAATTAAATAAATAGTTTTTATTCAAATTATTATGTGTTCATTCAAGAGAGCATCAGAACCGCTAATGAACTCTTCACATCAAATATTTTTAAGGATAATGTTCACGATTCTTTTTACAAGGACAATGTTTATTGATTAAAAAAATGATTTTGTAACTTGTACAGAGGTAAAAGTGCCCTCTATATATTTCATAGTGATTATCAAGGATACAAGTTTCAGCAAAGAAAGGTTTATGACAATTCACAAATATTGATCTCTATTGTAAAACAACTACTCTCACTCGCAAACTGATTACGAGTATGAACTTTTTTCCGTAAACCAAAATATCCTTGATAATGATCGTAGAGACTGATCATTCGAAGTATCGGAGATCCATTTAATAGGTTGATTGGTCTCTAACAAATATTTTTCATACTCTCCGGCTAATAAGCAAACTCAAGATTAAATAATTAAGGAATTTAAGTATCTATTTTTGAAAACAAATTATATCATCTTTGGGATTTGGAAGACACTCTCAATTTCAAAGCGAGGTTTGGTTGCTGATTACTGACCCCGTTAACTGAATGAATCAAAGTATTGTGATTTTATACGTTTCTCTCAAATCATTAAAAAAAGAAAGTTTATTTTGTTTTGTTTTATCAGAGATGGCAGCTGGAAGTGGGAGGGATGAAGCTTTGGAAGTTGGAACGCGTAAACACCGTCTTCCTCCTTTGTCCTTTTGCACTTGGCTGACTTGGAATTAACGGATCCGTCTTCCTCATTGATAAGAAAACATAAGTTTGTTTGATATTTTATTTTACAAATTTAAGTTGGGTAAAAATGCTTAAACAAATTTATTTAGATATATATGCTAAACAATTTTTTTTGTAAGTGTGTGGATTATCAATAAAGGAATTTTTTTTTTTTGGATTGCAACAATAAAGAATATAAATATTATATTCTAATGTTAATATTATTTATTTCATTTTTTATTAACATAGTTATTCATTCATTCAAATTTGGAAAATAAATTGAAAACGATATAAATTTAACATTGCTAAAACCGAAAATGATGATATTATTTATTCACATTTTAATATTATTCATTTTATCATATATATATATATATATATATATATATATATATATATATATATATATATATATATATATATATATATCTTACTTTTTATTTCATTTTCATATTTATGTTTAAATTACATGTATAATATTAAGACTACGTTTTAATATTGATAAATATTTTGATAATCTACATACACTACACCCCATGTGTGCAGCTGCACACCTTTAAATTTAAAAAATTGCACCAATATCCTTATGACAAATATATTTTGACACTCTTAGTTTTAATTTTTGAACGTCCTGCTATTTTTTTTCTCTTTTTATTTTGAGCTAATCTTTCTTGTTGCAGTTTTAGGAGCAATTGGCAGTGTAACTATGAGATAGTTTTGGTTATCAAAAAATAATATGTGTATTTGGGTAATTATGCATATTTTAAATTTAACTACTCCAATTAACTTTATTTGTCTAATGAGATAAAAGAACAATAACATGTCCATTTGTTTAATTAGTCTCTTTTGATCAAAAAAAGTCTTTTATTATCACAAACAAATATGGTGTTTTTTTTAGATAGGCAATTGTTAGTGGGGAGTGGGGGAATGTTAGTTTCCGGGACTTGAACCCGATACCTCCTTTTTGCACTCATCTGGTGCACTCCTTCAGTATCCCTTAGCTCGCCAACTGAGCTACCTACTCGGGATCAAATATTGTGTTTTTTGTTAGCTTGGTGATTTTAGTTTTTTATTTTACTTTGACAATTTTGGTCCCCATTTTTTTAAATTTCGCAATTTTTCCCTCAAAGTCATATATTTTTTGCACTTTTGGTCCTCAAAAATCTTGAATTTTGAAAAAATAAAGGAATAAAATTGCACAATCCATGATTTAGCAACCAAAAGTGCAATGAAAAATTATTAAATTAGATGAGCAAAAAATGTTTGGTTGGTATACAACATCACTGTAAAAACTTTTTAAGGTAGGTGAGATAATGTCAAACATTTTTATAACGTGTTGCTTCGTAATTGGCCGACGTTGTAAAAAATTTTCTACATGACGATATTTATTAATTGTTAAATTAAATCATTTAATCACCCTAGACCAGTAGGGTCCTAGATACGCCACTGTAAATGATTATCTTGTAGTGAAACTTTCTTTAAAAAAAATCAATGCACACACCTAATTTGGAAGATAAAACAATATTTTAACCAATCATAATCTTTCTTCTATTTTTTTTTTAAAAAAATATGACGAGATGATGACGTTCCAGTCTAAGACAAAGAGCATTTACAAAAGAATTTATATTTAACTCTATTCAAAAGAACTAGTAAAAATTTGAAGTTATAACTCGTCAAATGCGATACCATATCGTGCTCCTAATTTACATAAGTTTTAGGCATAAAAAAACATTTATGATGTATTTATACGTGTCTCTCTTAAATCCCAAAAAAATTTCAGCTTCCTCTCTCCCGAATCACTCACACCCCGTCTCCAAGTCTACAACATTTGGTATATTTTTGTGTTTCTTTTTTATCTATTTAAGTAAAAACATAAAGCATCTGTTGGAACTGACTTAGCAATTCCAGGAGGTACACTTAGTATATTTCTTTGGCCCATTATCCAAGCCCAGTGCACTCATGCACCAAAGCTATTCCAGGAGGTGCACTTAGTAGGTTTTCCGTTTGCAACAAAAAAAAATGCTATTCCTTTATTATTGAATTATTACGTGTTGATTTTGACAATAATTAATAGTTGGTCTCTTCTTTTGTTTTCTGTCATTTTCTACCTTATATATGTGAAAATTAGCTGTTATCCATCATTGAGTTAGTTCGCTAGTTTTCAGTACTTCCATCCATGCTTGTAAGCACATTAAAAAATCATTTTAAAAATAGTATGAAAAGTAAGGTATATTTATTTATTTATATTGACAAGGTCAAGTATTTATATACATCAGCCAAAATTTCAAACCAGGAGTAGTTATTAAAACAAAACAAAAATTAAAACTAGAAATCACATAGTCAACTTGGCAGATTGCAACTATACAAGAACCGTTCTATATTTTAGAAACACAACAAAGGAGAATAAAATAAATACCAATACTTATGCTTCTTTTTTTTTGGAAGAAACCAACTTATGCTTTGCTGGAAAAGAAATAAAAAGAATATTTATTAATAAATGCTCTACACGTCTATTCTTTGCCTTCCTCCCACTCCTGCCTTTGTCATTTCTTTAATCAAATATTCAAATAATTATATGAAAGGTACAATTCATTAAAAGGTTTTCTTTGAGGTACATTTAGTTTTTTTAATTGTTTGTAGTTTGTATCTGATTGGTTTTGTGGTGGCGAAAAATGATTTTGTAAAATTAATTTTAAGTGAAAGTGTAAGTGTAAACTGATTTATTTAGGATGAACTTATGTAAAATTGAGATGAAAAATAAATTTGAGAATAAAAATCAATTTTGCAAGCAAATGATACAAATTCTAACTTCAAATTAGAATCGATTCGAGAGGCAAATAAATTTTACTTGACTTTTTTACAATTGAGACATTTTTGGTCTTTTAACACTTTGATTTGCTTGCAGGGTGGTATCACTAACCGAGGGAGGTGCCAGTAATGGAAGCCCAACTCAAAATGGTCCAACCCAATGATGTTGATACTTCTGCCAAACAATTTTTTTTGCCGGGTCTTGCGCACCCGGACCCGTTCAATATGGATATGCGCGGGTCACCTTTGACCCGAGGTATTTAATTCTTTTCTTCACTCTCTCTCTACCAGAAAACAAAGAACCTCTTCACTCTCTTCTTGATTCTCCGATCCTCTCTCTTCTTCTTCTCTCAGAGACTGCGAAACCTAGGGTTTGCAGAAGCTCTCACCTTCAATGGTGATTGAAGCTTCCAAACGCTTCGTTTCACCGTCAATGATGATTCTGGTTGATGATGTAACAAAACCCCCAATTGGTTTTGTTCTGAAACCCTAATCTGAGACCAACGCTTTCACTTCTCACCTTCGCAAACCCTAGTTTGCTTCTTGTGAGATCTGAGTTGAATATCTCTCTATTACTTTGCAGATCTTAAGAAACTATAAAGTAAATCACTACTCTCCTTTGATTAAACCCTAATTTCGATCTAATTCACTTTCTTGCAGAAACCCTAACTTGTTCAATGTTTGATTGCAGGTTCTTAAACACAAAGAAGATTGTTTCAGGAACTTGAACAAAGGTAAAATCACAACCTATTGTGATTTTCCCTCTAATCTTTGTTCTTAATCAGAAACCCTAATTCTTTATGTTTATCTTTTGCATGCAAACACCAAATGCTGAGCTTCTATCTAATTCAAGCCTCTCT
Organism: Oxytropis ochrocephala; assembly: GCA_020916435.1. NCBI lineage: Eukaryota > Viridiplantae > Streptophyta > Magnoliopsida > Fabales > Fabaceae > Oxytropis > Oxytropis ochrocephala. Next base: position 115,890,907 of record CM037091.1, on the reverse strand, counting down.
TCTCCTTCAAGATGAGTTTCCCAGAAACTCAAAGGTAAAACCCTCTTCCTTACTCTCTTATTCTCTGCACTTGTTAACCAGTCACTGAAAAACCTTCACTAACACACTTCTATCCTCTTGTGCAAGGTACAACTCAACCTAGTTGCAGTCTTGCAGAAACTCAGAAACAATTGTGTTGATGGAGCAGATGTAACAGGGAGTGAAGTAGAACTAGTATAGAAAGACTTAGGCAATTTTAAAACTGTAAAGTAGTATTGTATTGCTGTAATGAATTTCTGTACATTGTGTATATTTATATGGACTGGAATCTAGCTGATAGAACTAGTTTGTTACAATAACAAACTAGGGTAGTTAGGTTAGTTAATAACCGTTTTACAATAGTTTGTTTTTGTAAAGCCAACGACTATAACTAAACTGTTTTTAATAAAAATAGGGTTTTGACTATATATTTCAACACATTGTTGGTGAGGGCTTGAAGATAAACAGAGGAACAAGCGACAAATGGAAGGAGGGCTAACACTGGCATTGTGGATCTTGTAGAGTCCGGGGGGGTATGAGTCATCTCTCTTATAATATTTTATTTAGCTCTTAGTCGATACCATCTTTCTTTTTTTGGAGAGTCCTAGTACATTTAGATACCATATTTCTTTTTTTGTTACTGCAATTGCCCTAATCGAAGATAATAGTTTTTGAGGCACTGTCATACTCATACACTAAGTATGATCACCTCTTTTAAAGGGGATTCGAAAATTGATTCGCCATATCGCGAGATATTAACGCCTTGTTCTAGACACTACTCTCATTTATTAGATAAAATGTTTTTAAACAATAAATATAAAATTATCTAACTCCAAAGCTTGCATAAATAAGAAATAGAAAATAAACTAGGGGACATTGAAGTTGTTACAAACATGTCATGATCCATTATCAACCATAGGTTAGAATATTATATTATATTGATAAAATATATGTTTTTATTCATTTTTGTTGCTGAATATGTGAGAATGTGAGATCCTATTACTATATTTTCTGAAAATTTTTAAACACGTCTATTTGCTCTATCTCTTTAGTGAGTCATTTTTATCTTTAAATGTGTGTTTTAATCATTTTAGTCATCAAATGTATTTTTGTTGACCAGTTCAATTTATGAAATTACAAACAAAAGAGACACATATGATAGAGATGTATTTATAATTTCAATACATTAATTACTATAATAACAACGCATTACATATTTTGTTTAAAAATAGTTCATGAAGGTCGACTAAATTGGTAAGGAGTTGACTCAATCACTACAATGTCGTGAACTCAACATCTGCATGTCAGTGTGAGAATCTTTTTAGTGAATTCAGTGAGGCTCTAATCCTAGTGAACTCCCAGAGTCAACTCACCTAAACTTTTTATAAAAAAAATAACAAGTAAACAGGAAATAATTTTTTTTTTGAGGTAAGAAGGAGTGAAATGCATCCAACTCCAAGTCAGTTTTTTTTTTTTTTTTCAAAAAATACTCCAAGTCAGGTCCAACTGTACAAGTTTTGTACGTGTGAATGGCATTTATGTAAATACAACGCATTCGAGTGTCGTTGTTCAACGCGGGGAAGGAGTTGGGGGGCGTATAAACAATTGTTAATGCTTCCTCTTCAAATCCCCCTTGTCCTTATTAATTCATTCCATTGCAAAACCAAAGCAACAAGGACAGAGAGAGAGCGACGAAACCAAGCCATTACTAATTTCAACAACTCTTCAAATTCATTTCAAACACAGAAACAGAGAAACCAACAAACAACACAACACAACATCAATGGCGAACTCGTTTTCACTTTCGCGACTCATCGTTCTCGTGATTTGTGCCACACTTTTGGTGTCGCCGCCGCCGACAGTGAAAGCAGGAGGAGTAGAACTTGGACTAGGATGGATGACCTCAAAAGCGACCACCTGCGAAGGTTCAATCGCTGACTGCATGTTACAAGGAGAAGAGTTCGAAATGGACAACGAGATCAACCGGCGTATCTTAGCAACTTCTCAGTATATCAGCTATGGTGCGCTTCAGAGAAACACTGTCCCTTGTTCTCGTCGTGGTGCCTCTTACTATAATTGCAGACCTGGTGCTCAGGCTAACCCTTACCGTCGTGGTTGCAGCGCTATTGCGAGGTGCAGGAGTTAAATTTTTTCTTTTTTTATTAATTAAGAAAATTGAATTGATAATTATGTTTGTTTGTGCATTTTTATACATGAAAATTGAATTGGATGTTAATCCATTTGTGAGTCTGAGTCACCGTTGTTTGTGACACTTTTATGAATATCACCAATATACTTTGTTTATTTTCATTTCTTGTTATTATTAATTATTAATTATTATTTAATTAATATACAGTGTGCGTCCACTGTCCAACTTGCTATGCTAGGCTGTCGGTGTATGTTTGTCGTGTTGTTGGTGAATAATTGAATGTCAGTAATTCATTCATCGTCTACTTTTTTGTTTTTTACCGTTTCCTTCTTATAAAGTAAACTATTTTTTTCCCATTTTCAAATCTGGCGGATTGGATTTGGAAATTCGAATAGTTTCCGTTGTCTTTTGTTAACGGTTAAGAAATATTTTGGTTTGCGTGTTGTTCGGTCTAACAAACAACGATGCTCTGCTTTCCATGTTTGCCTAAAGTATATAGTGAAAGTGTTGATACTGCATTTTATGAGATTTTGTTTGGCGTGGGATTTTTTTATTTAAATATTGAAGTAATAATTTGTTGTGAATTCGTCAAAGAAGAATTAGAGAGCAACATTTTAACTTATCTTTATTTTATTTCCTAATGCTTTATTGAATAATATTAGTATTGCGAGTTAAGCATGTCTGGTTCCGGTTTTATCTTAAGCTCTCAAATTCGAGAATGACAAAAATTTTATTGAGAAGGGAATTATATAGACAGACAAAATTGAGTAAAAATATGGCCAATCATGTTTTTCAATGTAAAAATCACTAACAAAGTCGGTAGATATTGCGTAGTAATAATACAATAGTAAAAGAAATATTACAAATTCAACATGTTAGAATTGAGAATTGAATATTTCTGCAATTTTGTTATTTAGATGGTTCAAGTTTCAATTTAGGTTCTGTCAAAAAAAAACTTTCAATTTAGGTGAGTTTAATTTAATCAGTTTAAAACAACCAAATCATGATTTGTATTGCTCAGTCACTTTTTGTTAGTGTGAACTTGGTTTCCTCCAACAGAAGAGACTAATTATTCGAATCAGATAGTACCATAATAAACGACAACTCTCTCTCTCAAAATTTTTAACACCGCTGTATCCCGAAAGCTGAATTTAAAGCTTCATCCCATCTTGTTTAACCTATTTTGTTTGGATAGATTAATGGTATATAGGTCTAGTCTAAGAATACACGCTATTCCTTCGTTAAGACTTATGAGCATGGATGGAAGAGGATGGGAAGAGTGAATGTATAGATTAATGGTATATAGACCTAGTTGCCTTGCCGGCAGGAAAAGTTCTCGCATTAATATTTTTTAAGTGATATTCCCCACTTTTTATACTCTTGCATTTTAGTGGTTGGGTTGTTAATAAAGAATTAATGATGGGTTCCATCGCATTCCAAGTTCTAACTTCAAATACTGTCCAAATTAAAGGCATGAGTGGTCCCTTTGCCAAACCATACTACGTTTATATAAAAAAAGACCCCACAAATTAGTACTATCTCAGTATACCCCTTTTCAAAAATGCAAAGCTGGTGGTAGTGAGATTTTGATTTTGATTGCCTTTCTATGGTGTTGTTGCTTTTGTAATTAAGAAGCTGCGAGATTCCTTCCACCGGTCATGGATGGTGCATTGCATGGAGATGGGGGACCACATAAAAAAGCCTGGAAATTTTTAATGTAGTTTGATAAGCTTCATTACTGACCTTACCCAATCATTATGGATTTTTAAAAAATTTGGTCACTGAACAAACAGAAACAACAAACATGAACCAGACAGATGCTACAAAGCTCGTGTGAGGCAGCCCAACAATAGTACATCCAATTTAAGGCAGTACAACAATGTTAATGTGAAATGCATGTTATGTCTTTCACACTTTTACATTCGTACTTCCAATGTAATAAAAGAGAAATGTTTGTTAAGAGTCCCACATCAGATGGGATATGGCCTGAAAAAGACTTTATAAGTGGGTGGCATCCCTCACCTTACAAACCGGTTTTGTGGGGTTGAGTTAAACTACATTCTACGTTCTAAGATAGTATCGAGCCAATCCAAGATCCATCGGGCCACCCGCTATCGGCCACTCTCGGTCACGCTCAGGTTGTCCATCACGGGCGTGAGGGGTGTGTTAGTCCCACATCGGATGTGATATGGCCTGAAAAAGAGTTTATAAGTGGGTGGCATCCCTCACCTTACAAGCCGATTTTGTGGGGTTGAGTTAAGCCTAAACCACATTCTAAGATGTTAGTGTCATGTTCTCTATCACATTGATTTAAACTCATTCTTTGTATGTTCTAATCCATATTATCTTCCACTAAATTTATGAGATTCACATGATTTAGTAGATTTTCTTTAAAATCGTCTGTTATGGATTGGCCCGCAAGCCCCATCCAAGGCGGATCCATATCCGTGGCTGCATTCAGCGCCCTATTGGACCACTTCGCTCAGGCCCAAAGCCGGCAAATGGATCCACGAATGAATGGCCGAGATCTAAACCCTAGATCAGACGGCTCTGCTTGATTAGGTCAAACACTCACTGACTTTTATAAATAGCCACCTACACAGTGTCCAAGATACACACATTTCCCAATGTTTACCTGTAACTGACTTTACTCACTGACTTGAGCGTCAGAGTGTCTTTGCAGCTAAAACCCCCTTGAATCAGAGCTCGGTTGATCAAGACCAAACACTACCAACTATCCAGGATCGTCCATGGATTCCGAGATAAGATACAGATCATCATCAGATAATAGAGTGTGTTAAATGAGTGTTAAAGAAAAATGTATAGTTGTTATGCACAAATGAAAAATGTGTTTTTTTACTTTTTAAAAATGTTAATGGAGTGCTTTACAAACATTTTTACAGAGGAAGATGCTTTTATGTCGGATAAGAAATGTCAGAACAATAAGTATTTTACCAAAAAAAACCTTGACTAGATGCATCTATTGTTATGTAGGTTATTTCGCACATTTCGTTTCGTACAAAATAGCAGTGCTGTTTTACAACAGACTAAAAACAAACAATCCAAAAATCCAAATTATAAACACATGGGGGAAAAATACTTGTTGAAAAATTCATTTCGTGGGAGGGTCTCTCAAGACTTGTGGGTGCCTTTAACAATTTCAAACAAATTAAGCTAAAATATAGAACATGACCCATTATACACCCAGTCTGTGACGCCCGTTATTTATGGGCTTGCTACTGAGTCTTGTGATAGGGTCTCGGAAGGTAATTGCTACCTACACCTAGAGCCGTCAGTTTGGGCCACGTGGGCCAGCCCATCCCAAGCCCATGTGGGCTTAGGGCCAAATGGGCCACTATCCAAAGGCCCGCAAAGGCCCCAAAGCCCATTAAGCCCATGTGGGCTTGGGCCAGCCCATGGGCCCTAGATTTCTGGTATTTTGCAAAAAAATGAAACTTTGACCCTTCCAATTTTGTGGGCTTGGGCCAGCCCCACAAATATATATGTCGATATTCAGATCAGATAACTATTTATCCCCATTCCTTGGAATCTTATATTCATATCATTCAATTCATTATCATTTACTATCACAGCAACAATAAAAAGAAAAGACTGAAGTCTCAAAATTAGATCTCATTCCTTGGAATCTATCCTTAACATAAACAAACGCAATACAAGAGCAACACAAATCAAAATTAGATCCCATTCTTGGGAATCTCATTCATATCATCCAATCCAAATCCTAAAAATAAGTAACACAAAACAACAATCTCTCATAACAAGCCAGATAATTAACAATGAAAGAAATCCAGGAAAAAAACACAATCATCTCCTAGAGCAAATCAACATCTTCATCTTGCACATCAGACTCCTCTTCTCCACACATATCTTCATCTGAAAATGCAAACAATTGAAATACAATTACAAAACCAATATTCAGATAACTATGCAAAATAAATTTAGAAGACAAACTATTACCACTAGGATTTTCGATATATCCGTGCAACCAATTCCTAGTGCAAATTAGCATTTGGATGTGTTTCGGAAGTGTAGAGCTTCGGTATTTGGTAAGAACACGCCCACCAATACTGAAAGCTGATTCTGATGCCACTGTGGTAATGGGAATGCAGAGTATATCACGTGCCATAATGGAGAGTATGGGGAACTTTTTTTCATTCATCTTCCAATATTGAAGAACATCAAACTCTTCAGGGTGTTCTTCATCAAGATCAAGCTTTGGTTCTTTCAAGTATACATCTATTTCACTCTTACTAATGGAGGAACTAGTTTCATTCATATATTGATTGAAACCCTGTATGTATAATATATCTATATCAATAAGAAGAATAGACACATTTAGAAAACTTTTATGCGCCAAATCTAAATATTAAGCAATACACAGATTAACACAGATTAAAATTCACATTCTTAAACTCCATAGCAGAATATCCAGATAGGCACTATTATGCTGGAAATTGGAAACAATTGATAAAACCATAAGAAGAAAGTAAGGACTTTTGATTCATAAGTGAAAATTCATCATATCAGGAAGAGGAGGTAATAATATCAGGAAGGCTTGTACTAAATGTACCCAAAATTCATCATACAATAAATTTCTAAAACCAATTTTCCCCTCGAAACCCTAAAAATTATGGAACTCACAATTAAAAGGAAGACAAATTAAAACCCAAAATTTAACTTTAGAACCCATTAAGCTTCAGAACCCTAAATTCAACTGCAGAACCCAAAATTAAAATTCAACTTCAGAATCTGAGTTCATTGAAAAAGTAGGAGCAGCAAAACTTGACTTACCGAAGCTTCAAGAGAAATCTGAGAACAGATCGAAAACTTGAGTGAACGGAAGAATCGAAATCAAGATGCATGAGAGAAGAATCGCAGGGAAGAACTTGAGAGAAGAATCGCAGGGAAGAATCGCAGGGGAGAACGAAAGAACCGTGAGTGAGACTGAGAAGTGAAATGAGAACAACTGAACGACGATGCAGTGACTATTTTCACTCGTAAGTGGGTTAGTGGGCCGACCCACATAATTTTGGCCCTAACCCACAATATATTTTAAAATATGGGCTGGGGTTTAAAAGTGTCCATATAGTTTAGGGCTTAAAATTTAGGGGCTTAAACAAGTGGGCTAGTGGGGTGGGCTAGTGGGGTGGGGCTGTTTTGACAACTCCTTTATCAAAAAAAAAAACTCCCATTTTACTTACCACACCTCCCATTAAGTTTTTCCCCCAAAATACCTATTTTTGGAAGCTTAATCCCGAAATTTAATCAAAATGAGTTCCATTTTCTTTTGGAAATCATATTTTTTAAAACTTTTTTTAAGCATAATTTCAATAGTGAATGAATAAGCATTTCAGAAACTTAAATCCAAAAATTTGTACTATTTGGACGTGGAAGGATATTCCACACACAATAAGAGTTCTTGCCTCTTTGACTTTTAATTGGCCCCTTAGGATCTACTAGTGGAGTAGAGTTCAATTCAACAAGGGTGTTATTTTTGACCAAAAAAAAAAACAAGGGTGTTGTTGGATTGGAGTGTTGGATAAGGAGTGGAAAATGGAGAAAGCAAAGTGCTAAATTGTCAGTTTGTGAAATTACATAAGCTATTTGTAGAAGCGTATGACATCCATGGAGGCTGTTAATAAAAACATCATGGGTTGGTCGACACATCCGGCTAATTGAAGAAGCTATTTAGAATTTTATGACATCCATAAAGGCTCTTATCCACATCTTTAGAGAGAACATTAGTGTAAATTGGCTTGCAAACTCGAATCTTTAGAGTTTATTGATAAACTAAGATATGACTTCGAATCCTAAATTATTACATATTGATATCATTTTGATCACAAGATTAAAATATTAGGATTACCTGAACAAGCACTGCGCAATGAATCCAGAGAGAATGAGAAATGGTCTCTATTCCAATAGTGATATTGTAGTGTGTACTCTCAATGAGTCAACTACACTATATATTGAAAAGAGATAGGATTCTCTCCTTAAGTTAAAATAATATAGACTTACTTATCCATTATAGTATGTCATCACAATATAAAACAGTACTTCCACATTGACTCACAAATAATCCCAATTAAACTCAAATAATAGTAATAATAAAATTGGCACTAAAATAACTTTTATTATTTTGACATCCAATTAATTTGAATGTTAGACCAAAAAAATAATCTGACTATGTTAATCCAAAATAAATAATTCAACATTTCTTTGTTAAGTACCCCGTCTGTGTGGTCTAGTACATTAATGTTAGGTGAGGCAAGTAGCGGTGTTTGCAGTGCGGGTAGGTTCGGTTTTGAGCAAAAAGGTGAATCGAACCGCAAGATAAAAATAGATGCGGTTTGGTTTGGTTCGGTTGGCTTTCGAAAAAAAAAACAAACCAAACCAAAACAATGCGGTTTGGATTGGTTCGGTTTTTGACAAGACAAAACACAATTTAGGTCTCGTTTGGATAGAACTTATTTTAAACTTTATGAAAAATAAGTTATGCAAATAAATAAGTTTTTATGTATAATTCATAAGCTTGTCAAGGTAGTTCATGAAAACACAACTTAGGAAGATACAATTTTTGTCAGTGAAAACTTATGAATTAACATAAAAACTTACTTATCTTCATAAGTTGATTATCATAAGCTCAAAAATAAGCTAATCCAAACGACCCCTTAAATAAACTACTTTTCTTATTTTCTACATATATTATTTTGTCTAATTTTATTTTTGTATGTAGAATTTTGAGGTTTGGTTTTGTTTGCTTCGGTTTCTATAGTCAAAATCGTGGGCCGAATCGCGCGGTCCACTAATAAAAAACATAAACAAAACCAATAAAAAATGGTTTTTAACGATTTTCGGTTTGGTTCAGTTTGTGATTTTTTATTGGTTTGGTTCGGTTTTGAATACCCCTAAAAACAAATGAGAGTTCGCAAATAATTTCATCTATTTTTTTGGGGTAACTTGGATATCCTCTACGGATAACTGCACATATTAATCACTCGAATAGTATTATGGACAATTTTGGGTGTTTGTTTTCGTACCCCCCTCAACATCACCCACACCCCCATAATATCCCAAACGGACAAAAATACCCCTGAAAATTTACCAAAATTACATGGTTTTGTTTAAAAAAAAAAAATTAAAAATTTCGGAATTACCTCTAAAAATTTCGGAATTACCTCAAAAAATAATGGAATTTCGGATTTACCTGTAATTAGAAAGATTTTGATTACCTCAGAATGAGGTAATTCCGGTTCACATTATGACCTAATTACCTATTTAGGTAATCAAAATTACAATTTTTTTTTTATTTCGTGAACCGGAATTACCTCATTTCTGAGGTAATTCCGAAAATTACAATTTTTTTTTATTTCGAACGAATAATTTAGGCTAAAAAATCGGTTTTCGGACAACATACTCGGATCGTAATGAAACCACGATCATTAGAAGCGAAATAAATCAAGAATCAAGACTCCTTAAAAAGGGACTTACGGACACATGAATTTCAAAATCCCAAATTCCATCGTTTACTATTTTTTACGATTTTTTTAATTTTTCATAGTCTCCAAAAATCTTAAAAATTTGTATAGCCTTATTTTGGTTTTGTTAGATTTTTAGTGGTGTTTTTATATTTTTTAGAGTAGTTTTGACTATTTTTAGTAGCCTTTTAGTAATAAAAATTAAAACAAATCGTATATATATACGCACTCTTGCAGCGTCTGGATTGGCAGGATGCCTAGATGTCGCCCCATTCACCTACTTCACGTGTGCTTATTTTCATCATTTTTAGACATTTTGGGCCATAGTTGTATTTGTACTCTATTTTATGTTGGTTATTTTATATATTTTGACGTATTGTTATTAAATCGTAAATCGTTCGTATCATATTTCCAATAAAACGCGCGTTTAATCTTAAGACCAAAATACAAACTTTTAAAAAAAAAAAAATTACAAATTTCTAATTACCTTTTTAGAGGTAATTAAAATTTAATTTTTTGAACCTAATTACCTTTTTAGAGGTAATTTCAAAATTTTAATTTTTTTGAACCTAATTACCTTATTTTGAGGTAATTCCGAAAATTTAATTTTTTTTTTTTAAAAACGCAGGGGTATTATTGGCATTTTTGGAATTATGGGGGTGTGATAGGGAAGGAGGGGGTACGAAAACAAACACCCGACAATTTTTGTCCCAATTTATTGATTTATTATTATTGATAAAAAAAACTCGTACACACTAGAAACGCATACTTTGGCATCACACATCATTACGTCTACATAATCCTGCGATTCCGCATTCGAAGCATCTGTGTGTGCACCATGGCTACATGTTTACGGGTACCTATATCCATGCCCGCTTCATCTTCTTCTTCACGATTCCCTCCTAAAACATTAAGAACTCTCAGAACCACCGTTAACGCAATTAACAAAGCCAAAATTCCAATTCCCCCTTTCAACCCTAACGACCCCTTTCTCTCCAAACTCGCTTCTGTCGCCGCTTCTTCCCCCGGAACGCTTCTTACCCCTTTCTCCGACACCGATAACCTTCCTTATCTTGACATTTATGAATCCCCTCAACTCATGGCTACTCCCGCTCAAGTAAATTTATCTTCTCATCTTCTTACTCACCAATTTCAATTTCCTTCAATTTTTCCGTCAATATTTAGTTGTAAAATTCTATTTCGTATTAGAAATTGAAATTTAGAAATTATAGTAGAAAATTAGAAATCTTTGCATTAATTTTAGTTAAGGTTATCTATTGTGGTGACTGAATTTGTGGTTGAATTAGGTTGAAAGGTCTACTTCATACAACAAACACCGTTCAAGAAGGCCACCGCCCGACTTACCATCACTGCTGCTCAATGGTAGAATTGTTTACATTGGCATGCCTGTAAGTGTTCAATTATGCATTGGTTTATGTGTTCTTTTTCTTGCATTTGATACCAATTTTGTTGTACAAGACTTTGCTGCTTAAAGGCTTAATTATGCTGTGATATGTTCCGGTTTTGCACTTATCTGTATTCTTCTTTTTAATGCCCTTGATTAATTTATAATTTGGTATTGCAATTTGTACAACTTGTTATGACTATTTCTAGTTTCTACCTATCAGTTGGTGCCAGCGGTTACAGAGCTTGTTATTGCACAGTTGATGTACCTGCACTGGATGGACCATAAAGAACCAATATATATTTACATAAATTCCACTGGGACTTCACGAGACGATGGCGAAACGGTAATTAGCTTTTTGGCTTGCTGTTTATTTGAAATGTTTGATGCACTGCCCATGTGAACATGTTCTCTGTATTGTTTATATATTATAAGATGATATATTCAGCTGCCTCTGCCTCACTCCTTTCTTTCCCCTTTATCTCATGAGTTTTTAGTTATTTATCGACTTCAGGTAGCGATGGAGACAGAAGGTTTTGCCATTTATGATGCAATGATGCAGATGAAAACCACGGTTAGTTTATTTTATTAAGAATTCATTTCAATGATTATGTGATGGAAACCAGAAATTATTCAACAGAAACAGTATAACAGAATGTGTAGAAGATGAATTATGAAGGAAACTTGCAAATTCAATATGAAATAGAGTAGGAATTACAAAGGTTTGTAGAGCACTTGCTCTCCTCTCAGAAGTATAACTTCTGGCCAATAACTTCCATAATACACAATCCAACATAACAATCTAAAAGACAAACAACCTATTTATATCAAAGTCACACCCAAACCAAATAACTAACAATTCAAATTCAAACTAACACACCAATAACTACCAATAACTACTTCCTAAATATTATATTATTTATTCTTCATATTTCTCCTTTCATAAGTCCTCCAAATGACGAATTTACCCTTCTGGCACTTAATAAGAGTAGATGCTCTATCATTATGTACTTGTATCTTGCCATTTATGATGCAATGATGCAGATAATAACTGAGGTTTATTTTCATTAAGAATTCATTTCAAATGATTATGTACTTCTATTTCTTGACTTTTATTGACGGATGTACTTTATAGTAATAGTAATAGTAATAGTAATATGATGAGACATATTGTGGTTGCTGAGTTTATGGTATCTGTGAAGCATGATGTATGATTTTGTTTCAATATCTCATCAGCTTCTTTTTGTAACTGCATGCATTTATTTGATGTGCTACAGTAAAGGTTTTACTGGCGTATGACCTGTGATAAAATTGGTGAAGGATAACTATCTTCATAACTGTTTTTGTAATTCTGTTTTTAATATTTCTGAAACTGAGTTACAAAGATTTATATAGAAGCTCACTTAGTTAGTGCTGACTGCTGAGCAATTAACTTCTAACTAGACTGAACTAACTCTAACAGAACTGAACCAATTCAGCTACTGCTATATCAGTCTGCAGCTGCTACAGTGTAACACTGTACAGTGTTTACAGTATATACAAAACAGAATCCTAAATGTACACTTTAGTAGAATTCAAGCTAAGATAGCTACTCTAATATTTCAACTATCATATCCTCTAATAACCTGGAATTTTTTTTGACTAAATAATCTTAGTAACTTATTTTAAACAATCCTTATGGACTATAGATTAATTATTTGTCTGCTCATTATTATGAGTAATCATTCAACCTTTTTGTGCTATTTGTTAATTGTGTGTTGTCCTTTCACTAACAATTGAATACATCTATTTGGCTTTTGCATCCTGAGCAGATACACACATTGACTCTTGGGGTTGCAGCGGGTCAAGCTTGCTTGCTACTTTCAGCAGGGACTAAGGGAAAACGCTATATGATGCCAAATGCATCAGGTAAAGTGTGGACCCACTAGTTTCTTAGCTTTTGGGTAGTACTAGCCTTTAATTCTTCACAGATTTGATTATTGCTACTTTTGTATCGGTTATGTTTTCAGCCATGATTCAGCAGCCTCGTGTTCCACCATCTGGGTTGAGGCCTGCAAGTGATGTTCTTATTCATGCGAAGGAGGTCAGTCAATTTTGTTTTTGCTGCAATATGTTTTTTCATCATCAGGAATGACAAAGTTTGGCTTTGTTTTTTTATCCTTCTCATGTTGTAGGTCTCTAGCAATTGGCATGTTTTACTGTCATACTATTTTTATGGGATAAATTATAAATAAGAGTTTCATGTTGAAGTTTCATGTCGTCAAAACCTTTGTTTATGCTTGATATTTTTACAGGTGATAACAAACAGGGACACTCTGGTTAAGCTACTGGCTAAACACACAGGAAATGTGAGTGTCATGCATTAGGTACTGGATATCATATTTATTCAGGGAAGTTGAAGGTGAATCTAATAGTTCTCTCATTTGCTTCTTTTCCAAACTACTAGTCAGAGGAAACAGTTGCTAATGCGATGAAGAGACCATTTTATATGGATGCAACAAAAGCTAAGGAATTTGGGGTCATTGACAAAGTAATTGCTTACTCACCTTGTGTTCTGTAGTTGAAAAATTTAATTTTAATTATTTTGAGAAATTGCTTTGAGTAACTTCTGAGATAAAGCTGTAATTATGACTGATTTTTAAAATAAAAAATGTGCTTTTTAATTTTATATTGTAATCAAACATAAAATTGTTTCTATTTCATGTTAAATCTCTACAAATTAAATCACTTTTTAACACAACTTTAAAATAATCGTTTTCAAAAATTTATACGAACAGCCTTTTTGGCTATCTTCTTCAGTCTATATATTCTCAAAAGTGCATTGCTGACAAAACCATTGTTCACACTGTTCCCAGATTCTTTGGCGTGGGAAGGATAAGATTATGACCGATGTTCCTTCGCGGGAAGACTGGAAGAATGGTACTGCTGGTGCTAAAGTTGAAGATAGATTTTAGTTCCTCTTTTGTGGATACACATCTTCATAATGTAAGTGAGTTTTCTTCCTCTCTCTTTTTTACTGTTAAATATGGGATGTTTCCTTCGCTGATTTTCTGTGAATGATGCTGCCTCTATATTGAGGATGGAGTTTAAAAGACATGCTGCATGAAGTTTGATTGCAAGAATTACGTAAACATAAAAGCTCTTATGCTCCTCTGGGAATGAAATCTATAGGAAATTGCAGCATGTACTGTGCTTGGAAATTCTAACACCAGTCCTGAATTGTTTAAATTAAATGCGATTCTTTATAAATTTGAATTAATTTCAATATATGTTACTTTTTTTGTCTGAAATTTGTTTTTGAACTCATGCTGTGGGGTAGTCTCTGATCTGAAGTTCTGTGATGCCTCCTTGCAGGTCACACATGTTTCGGGCCCTGATACCATGTGTAAGATGTTGTTTATCTTTTTTTTACCTAGAAAAAAGTTGTGCAGGGCGCCTAGAAATGTTCCACAGCTATATTCACTGAAAACCTCGCACAGAGCAAGAATAGGCGATGAAAACAAAAAGCAGCAGGGTGGTCGTTCTTCTATGTAGGCATATAATGATTGATTTGGTTATATGATCGCCTACACGCACTTACATAAGGATTGATGTATTTTTCCTTCTTTTGATAAAATGGATTGACGTTTTCTACTATTACACAATGTAATACAGTGATCGATATGAACAGTTCCTATCAAACAGGGAGTGTATTCTATTGATGAAAGGAGAAGGATATTATTGAAGAAAAAGAGCAGAGCTCCCAGCTATGGTAGAAATTTCCTAGCCACAAACAAAGATAATATGATGCCGTATGTGAAACCCCCTTAAAAGGCTTTCAAAACCATCCTTTTGGTATGATTCAGCATCTCTTTTCACCATATCATAGTCAGATTCGACACGCGGTTGTATAAATTCTAGAAAGCTATATCTATAGTGTCAAGCTCATCTCCATTTTCTCTCTTTATCTCCGTTACCATAATTTTAGGGTGCTTTAGGTGTATAAAAAATATTTAGATCCCACTTAATATTATATTATCACATTTAACTTTTCAAAACTATAGTAATAGATGAAATGGAGAAAACGATGAATGAATAAAATCTTTACTCAAATCTATTTGCCATTACTTTTTTACCCAGAAAGTAGCAACCAATACTTTGTGGGTTAGGATCCTCTATTTCTCAAAGGAGATGGAGTGCTTCGTTCATGAGAGAAAAGGACACGACCTTTTAAAGAATACAAGATTATTTAATATGATAAAAGTTTAAATATGTTTTAGGCCCTTACAAATATAGGGTGTTTTGGTTTAAACCCTTGCAAAAAAAAAAAATTTAGTAAACAACCCTTGCAAAATACAGTGTTTTGATATTAGCCCTTTTGTTAGAGTTCTGTTAAAAAAATCAACGATTCTGCCACAATGTTTTTTATGCTGATTACGATTGCCACTTCATTATTTTTATGCTGATTCCCCCAATAACCTAAAAGCTAAAGTCTTCAATTTCAGGGGGTGTTTTGACAATCTGCTTCCAAAGATGAGAATTAAAAGACTTAGCCACAAACTCATGCTCTTCAAGCGGTACATTACTATATTTGACCATCAGTACTTCACACCAAAGCTTAGACTCATTCTGCTTCCACACCTAAGTGAGATTCATGATGCAAGCGGTGTTCATAGTGGTGAGGTTCTGGAGACCGAGCCTCCATCTACTTGGACTTAGTGATTGCTTCCCATTTCACTGTATGATAACGCATGTGACCATCACTCTCTCCCCAAATGAATCTTTGTTGGAGATGACAGATTTCCCTTAGATAAGCTTTAGGGATGACCGATGTCATCATATGATATAAAAGGAAGATTTGAATGTCCGCCTTAGAAAGAGTCACCCTACCACTAAAGGAAAACTTATTAACATTCCAATTAGAAAACTTATAGTTTTCATCATGTCAACAACATAGACATAATAAAAAATTTTGGGGGACACCCTATTAATGTGTTGCATATCTAATGTAGCGCAGTACTCATCTTTTCACTGATATAATACAAATAGACTTCAATGACCGCCTTAGAAAGAAGGGGTGGTTTTTTTATACCCCCACCCCATCCCCTCCCACCTCCACCCATTTATGATATACCGATTTTACTCCTGGCATTAACTCACTTTTTGACTTTCATTAATTCTCTCTGACTGGGACCCACAAAATCTCGCGTCGTATATACCTCAATGGAAGGTATATCTGATTACATTAATTAAATAAACAACGACGAAAAAAAAATGTATATATCGTATATATGTCCCATTATTAATGCATATATTGACGATTGCATTATTCAAGACATATATACGATTGCATTATTAAATGCTTCGTTGACTACCCATCGTATATAGGTTATATACGAGTGGGCTTGAAGATCTAATCGTATATACATCCGGGCATGTGTATATACGATGTGAAAAAATACCCATCGTATATACAAGGTTGAGGAGGTATATACGATCGGTTATTTTTTTCGTTTTTTCTGAGTTGCTATCTGCTTTGTTGGAACAGATATTGACCCGCCTCTGTGGCAGATCTGCCGACTCTCGGTTGGCTCTGTTGATATTGATACTACAATCGACGTTCACGACGGATACAAAGTATATTTTGTTACTCAAGTTTGGTAAATAGAATTAAATTACTTAAGTACTTAGTAAATTATATATTTTGTAGATATTTTCTACACGCGAGGCTGTGGAGGAGTGGAACAAAGTTGTTGGTAGAAGTATCGGTGTAGTGGTTATTATTGTGAGATCAGAAAAAGCAACTAGAAAGAGGGGGAGACGAAAGTTGCACCTAAATCAAAAGTCAGAACGAAAGGTGCACCAAAGAAGAAAAAACAAAAATTATTTGATGCTAAGCGTGATCCTTTTGGGTGGGAGCATGTGGATGAGAAGCTAAAACAGACTGAAGAATCTGTGGCTTCCAAAATTCCTACACAGCGGTCAACCAAATTATCTCAGGGTGCTTCTAGAGTATTATCACAGACAGCTGAGACTAAAATCCACTTATCGTTTGTTCCAGCACACGTGCGCAACTATGTTGAAAAAATTGTTGATGTTGAAGGTGACGGTAACTGCAGTTTTAGAGCAGTCGGGGTTGGACTTGACATGGGTGAGGACTCTTAGCCTCTGATTAGGCAAGCTTTGATTCAAGAAAGAAAGGACAGGGAAACATTGTATTCAGACATGTTTGGGAAGAACCGACTGTTAGAGCTTCGCAAAGCTTTAACTATTGAGTCATACAAACGTCAGCCAGACTCAAAGTGGTTTGATTTGCCTGAGATGGGGTATATGGTTGCAACCAGGTATAATGTTGCATTGGTTCAGTTTTCTTTGCCTATAAATTTCACTTATCTGCCTTTGAGAGGCACTTACGGTTCATCTAAGTTCAAAATCATATCTGTTCTGAACGAGCAAAATGTACACTGGTTGCATCTTTCAATCTCTCCCACTTGTCTGTTGCCTCCTATTGCCCCACAGTGGTACCATCACTACTCACCAGAGTCTGCTTCATGGTTGCATCCGTATGCCGGACGTTTTACCCTATGGCAGTTTATGTGTCCTCCGTCGACCTCCCACTCACGGTGATGCGCCATGTATCGATTTAGCCGATGATTCTATTGACGGCTTGTAGATAGATTCACACCTTTTTGTATTACACGTGTATATATTACTATATCGCGTTTTTGTAATTATACGCATTTATTTAATCCAATATATCTACACCGTTGATGTTAATCAAATCACGAGACTTCAAATTATAACCTAGAATAAAATCATAATCATTAACCAAAAATAAGCCCATCGTATATATCTCTTTTGGGGCATATATACGGTGGGCAATTTCCTGACATCGTATATATATCCATTGTGCGTATATACGATTGACTTAAACGCATCAATCGTATATCGCACAATGGACATATATACGATGTCAAAACATTCCCATCGTATATATGCCCCAAAAAAAGATATATACGATTCGTGTTACTTTGAAGAAAAAAAAACGAGTTTTTGAAGAGCATTTTGGGAATATCATATCTGGGTGGGGGTATATGGGAAGGGGTGGGGGTAAAAAAAGAGCCTAGAAAGAATCACCCTAAAAAACTCATTAACCCATTAATGGGATGCCAAGATGCTTGGTCTGCTGCACCCAAACCAAAAAGTTTGGGTTTTTTTTGTACCCCACCCCATCCCCATAAACCCCACCCACACCGAAAACCCCAAAATGCCTTTTCCGAAAACGTATTTTTTTACAAATTTTGACCAATCGTATATACACACACAGGGGGTATATATACGACCCTATGCATTTAGGCATCGTATATACACCCCTAAGGCGTATATCGATTGGAAAACCCCACCCTAATCGTATATACGCCTTGGGGGTGTATATACGATGCCTAAAAAATAGGTCGTATATATACCCCCCCTCGTGTGTATATCGACCCCCATTGTATTTTTTTTTAATTTTTTAAGTCAAATAAAAATTATATAAGTCCTGAAAATAGGTTTTGTGTGTAGTTCGTTAAAACGTGATTTATGTTATACGTCGAACGAATAATTTAGGCTAAAAATCGGTTTTGGGCAACATACTCCGATCCTAATGAAACCACAACTATTAAATCCGAAAAATCAAGAATCAAGACTCCTTAAAAGGGACTTCTTATGGGACTACGACCAAAAAATCCCAAATTCCATCGTTTACTATTTTTACGATTTTTTTAATATTTCATAGTCTCCAAAAATCTAAAAAAATTGTATAGCCTTATTTTGGTTTTGTTAGATTTTTAGTGGTGTTTTTATAATTTTTGGAGTAGTTTTGACTATTTAACGAATTTTTAGTAGCCTTTTAGTAATAAAAATTAAAACAAATTATTAAAAAAAAAAAAAGTGCATCGTATATACCCTTTGAAGTGCGTATATACGATTGGACAAAATAATAATCGTCGATATATCATCTCTAAAGGGGTATATACGATTTATTTATTTTTTTAAAAAAAATTAAGTTTTAAAGGGCATTTTGAGGTTTTTGGTATTGGGTGGGGGTGGGAGGGGATGGGGTGGGGGTCCAAAAAAAAAACCCAAAAAGTTTTCTACTATTATTTTATTTGAATTTGAAAAATGAAAATGAAAATGAAAGAAGAAAAATGGGAAAGCAAAAACTCCTGAATTGGCGTGCGCGAGGTGGGAGTAGTCTTTTGCCGGGTTGAATCCCAATGAGATCCCCTTCTTCAGTCTCATTCGGATTGGCGCTACTACTCTCATTTTCTGTTACAGCCTCATCGTCTTCTCAACGAATACCATTCTCTTCTCAGCGCGATGCTCCTCCATCCTCAATCTCAATCCCAAAAGCCACTCCCTCTGACCTCTTATCTCTACTCGGTCCCAAACTTCAGTCCCAAACCGTCAATCCCGTTATAGCGCGCGAACTTAAAACATGCCTCAAATTCCTCGTTCCTTTCTCTCCCACAGATACGGAACCTCCTCTTCATCGGAAATTGGGCCTAATTGAACCCACCGGCGCAAATAGAAATGAGAATAACATGATTTGGTCGCCGCCAGAGCCCGTTTTGGAACTCGCTCGCCTCGCCGTTGATTCCGGTGGTGACCCTGCCGCTATTCATCGAATTCTCGACCCGACCGTTATCCCAGTCAGTTGCTTCTTTCCCTTGCAAACCCTAATCACTGCGTACACTAATTTTATCATCTTATGTGCAGGTACCTGATGTTGAAGGATCAAACGAAAACCGGTGCCAGCTTACCAGAACACCCTATGGCAGACACTTCATTTCTCAGGTTTGCTCTCAAAATTCAACAATAGCTGTCAATGGAAAAGAGAGAATACTTGATGCTGAATTTTTCTCTGATTGCTGGAACTGAATGAGTATCTGCAATTTTTGTTTGAACTAATTGTCGAACGGGGTCCATCTGTTGGGTTGGATGTTAAGTTCCGCTTTGATCTTTTCCATGGTCACCTCTTTCTATCTATAAACTCTGGAAGACTTGGTATCTTGTATGTTCATAGTTTGTGCTGCTGATATTTACATTCACTTTATTACTGCATTATTTTAGTTTGTTTGAGTTAAGAATGTAACTGTTTCACATTTGGCAGATTCCATGCAAAGGAGTACCCTGCATATGATAAACTAGTGTTCCCGTACAATATGGGCTTTTGTCAGAGAGGTATATTACTATGAGTCTTTGACCTCATCTATAGATGTCATGTATAGTTTGAGTTCCTTTTATCTCTGTTTGATCTTCCAAGTTGTTGCCTTAAGAGGAGAGAACCTTTTGCGTTTCTAAGTTAAGAGGTTCTCTTCTTGTAAGTGACAGATTTATAAATGTTTGATTGTCTTTTCTTTTGATACTCAGATTTTAAAGGGTGTTTGGGTTTTTGAATCCCATGCTCTTCTTTCAGGGTCCAATTTGACATACGACGATTCAATGAACTTGCGTAATATTCTCTGGCTGGCTCCATTGCCTGGCAGTTCTGCTAATTCTTGGGTGGCACCAGGTACCACCTTCTTTAAAGTTATCATATGTGCACAATGTTTCAACTCTTTGCATACAATACATAGACATACTCTTAGGTTTCACACCAAATTTTTATGATCAATAATTGGATCAATTTGTCTCCTGTACAAAAAGTCATCAACCTGTGCAACACATTTTTTTTTATTACTGTGATTTATGATCTTTTGAAAATTTTTAAGTTATAGCTTAGGTGCACGTGCCAAAAGTACAATGGTAAACAATGTTTGGAGGTTGCTTTTTCCTTTTTATTCATTAGATGTTGTGGTATATGGTAACTTGGAACATATGACTTCTTGTCTTGTGTTAAACTCATTGAGTTCTTGGCTTATGGAGCCTAAATTTCCTAGTGTAAAAGAGGAATTTGATTCCTTGTAAAAAGTCCTACTACCACATTGCATCCTCCTTAATACTCTATCGTGGCTAGTGGTGGTTTGTTGCAGAGTGTCCTCTTAAATCTAACTATATTGCACAAATGAGATTCTAAGACCTTTAACTTTTGCGTGGATAACTATATAATTGTTCTTATTTGGCTTTCTCATGAGCCAACTATTCCATAAACTTAAGAGTGTGTTTGGATATTCCGTCAAACTTGGTTTTGAATAAACTTGGTTTTGTAAAATTGATTTGGTGAAAACTGTGTTTGAAGTTTGAACTAAAGTGAAGAAATAATTAAGAGTTTTCTTGTAAATTTCTTTTTCTTGTTCATTAAGTCTTCATTTCCCTTTCTTTCCGAATAATCAAAAAATCATAGCCCAGGACATATCAAGACTATCATAATAAGAGTTGGGAACCAACTTACAACACTTATACAGATAGATATATCAGACTGGTTATGGTGAGATAATTTAATTTTCCCACAGATCTTTGGTATGAGCTGGGTAAAAGCTTTATATTAGGATCATTGGGGGCGACGACTATCTTGTGATCTATAAGACCTGTCTCCTCTATAATGTCGAGATTATACTTCCTCTGAAGCAGCGATAGCTGACTTTGATTGAACCACTTCAGTCCCAAGTAAGCAATACAAACAAAGGACTCAAGTCCTTAATGTAAAAGTGCTAAAACCAGTGTTGTTACTTTTAGAGTCTTAATGTCCTCTTGATCATCACTTGTA
This sequence comes from Oxytropis ochrocephala, assembly GCA_020916435.1. Taxonomy (NCBI): domain Eukaryota; kingdom Viridiplantae; phylum Streptophyta; class Magnoliopsida; order Fabales; family Fabaceae; genus Oxytropis; species Oxytropis ochrocephala. Next base: position 115,869,167 of record CM037091.1, on the reverse strand, counting down.
ATCACAATAATATATACATAAATAACAAGATACGTATATTTATTTGCTGCATAGTTTTTGTAACTAGCTGATCATAATCCCTTAATTTTATGGATTGATTGATTCTGTCAACTGTGTATATAAATATTTAAATTTTGTACAAATCTGAACTGCATCACACCACAAACAATCTCTTTGTATTATTTTTCCTCTTTGTCCGTGTCCTTCGCCACACATCATGCGAAGTTGTATATCATATAGACGTGCATAACTTTGCTGTGTGTAACTTGGACATTTAATACATCTCTACTTCTGTATCCTCATACTTTACATTGTTATCAATTGTTTATTTCATGTTATTTGTCGTGCTTGGATGGCTGTATATAGATTGTCACAGAGATCTTCTGTCATACCTTATTATAAATTGTAATTTAAGACAAATAAGATCTGTTATTTCCTTTTCTCTTTGTCTCTTAATATTGAACTTAAACGTATGATGAGTTAACAACTTTTCTATGATTGGATAATTAATCTATATCTTAAAAAATATCAACTGCACACAGGGGTTCTTGTAGTGCTGGATGCTCGTCCTGATGGAATCGTATACAGAGATCTAATACCTGATTATGTAAAAGTTGCAAGGACTATATATGAAGGTTTTGGTTTCTATTCTTCTGGTGTACTGCTAATTTGCCAATGTTGCTGATCAATTTTTGTTTCAGAAAGGGTGACTGTACTTTGTTTTTATCATCAAATTTTTCTTTTCCTTGCAGATGATCTCGGGAATGTTGCTGTTGATGTGAACTCCTTGAATGTGGGGGGATCTGAAACTGGAAATCATCAAATATTCATATGCTGATGCTATATGTTATTGGCTGATACAAATGAAAGATTGCCCTAAGCTTACACGTGTAACTGCGGATGGGTTGACTGCAATGAAGATTGCAGAGCAGATATCCTCCAATATGAGAGGTCATCAGGTCAATATGTTTGAGTACTGTATATCTTCGTGCAATTCATACAAATTGGCCGTCCTATTATCTGCACTTCAATGTCTTCATACCACAAGTTTCCTAGCAATCATGTATGATTTGTTCCGAGTACAAAGTAAGCAACGAAACTAGACTAAGAAATTCTTTTTTAAGACTGCAACTATTAACACCGGTTACCTTGTCTTTTCAGAAGTTTATTTTTAAACGGTAAAAAATTATATTAACATAAACTTCTAAAGGGCAAAATGAGTACCAAAAATAGACATCAGAAACTTAACTTCACACGGAGAGTTTGTCTGGAAAGTAGGGTCTCCACTGCAGGTTCTCATGTCCATTCAAAAGCTATAGTTTGTAGCTTCTTATTTATACGGTAAAATGGCATACTTATAGTGTGTTGGCGGTGAGACTACCACTCTCAAACATACACTTTGTAAGCTGAAAAGAACAAAAGCAATTATAGTTGCACCCTTTATAATTTTTTTGAACTTATTTTTCGTAAGTTTTCATTTTCATTAGAAGTAAGCTATTTTTCAGTGAGTAAAAAAATTCGTAAGGTTACATAGTAATAGAAACCAGTTGAAGAAGGAAAGGGAGAGGGTCCCCACAAGTCACTATAGATAAGCTGTAGTGGTGTATCATATGTAGTAAAAGAAGGAGAGGAGGGCAATCTATGAGATTTGCCAACATCACAAGCATTGCAAACTAGTAGGATCTTTATTTGGTAAGTGAAGATTACACAATTGAGTTACAAGTTTAAAAACATTAGAGTTAGGGTGACCTAACCTTTGATGCCAAGTTTGTAAAATAAATTGGGAAAAGGGAACAGTGACACTGTCACTGTGTACATGAGGAACAGAGTGGCTAGTAGGTAAGTTTACATTCAAAGCAGAAAATTGAGGAAACTGAGACTTGACTTGATTGTTGTGGAAAAGATTCTTGATCATATAGAGCCCATCAGGGCCATCACGACCATGGAGAAGCACTTCACGAGTAGCCTGAGATTTCACAAAACAATCATTAAGATGAAACTCAACAAAAACAGGGTTATCACGTAGAAGCCTATTGATACTAATGAGATTCTTTGTAATAGATGGAACAAAGAGTAGATTATGTAAATTGAGTTTAACATTAGGATTAAAGGAACTTGAACCCGATGCAAGGACTGGGAGACCTTGGGCATTACCTACGAAAACTTGACTTGGAGTGTCACCGTGGGTCATTGGATTTTGAATATTTTGGTTGTTGTTAGTGACATGAGTTGATGCAGCAGTGTCACCAGCAAAGTGAGGTGAGGAAAATTGTGGTGCAGTCATCATAAGAGCTTGTTAAGGTAAGGGTTGAGATGGTTGTGCTGGATGTGGAGGCCACTGAGGTCCCGTCACGGGGTTTCATGTAGGTATAGGGGTTATAGTAAGGATATTGGTAGTTCCGCTGATGTCGGGTATAGGGTTAAAGGTTTGGTTGAGGAGTCATATTTGGTGAGTAAAATTGGTTGAATCGGTGATAGCATTGAGTGCGGAATGCAGCATGTCCATACTTGTTGCAAACGACAATTGCCTTGGCGTGGAGCACGCCCACGGCCACGACCACCGCCACGCCACGACGAGTACCATAACTCTCTTGAGGTGTTTGAAGAATTTCTTCGTGTCGGCGGAACATTTGGAGCGCGACGCGGTGGTAAAGATCGCCAGAAGAAGGCACTTCGTGTAGGAGTGGTTTGTGTGAGCGAGCCGAGGCATTATCCGCTTTGGATTGCTTTCGTAACGATTTAAACGCACTTCGACCCGAAGGAGTGACTCACCTCTTCAACGCGAGAAAAATCTTCATCAAACCGCTCTCAATCAATGAAACAATGGAGTCATATTCTCGAGGTAGACCATCAAGTATAGCATCGAGGGATCTTTGACGAGAGATAGGCTACCAACTCGCAGCGCAAGAGAATCTACTAGATTCTTGATTTTAGCCGATAATCTTTAAGCGACGTACGCTTCAGTTGCGTGGTGCGCGAAGTTCATTGCGGTTGTCGAATCTTTGTGCGACCTAGTTTGAAGAAGTAGGCGTGAATTTTGTCCCACAATTCGAATGCGTGAACGCAGCCGACAACGCGAGCACGAATTGCCGTCGTGAGCGGCGTCTGCAACCACGAGAGAAGCATCTAGTCACTGTGCTTCCCATAGCGCGTATCAGGATTCTCCACACCGCTGACAATATCATCGGTTGTGAAAACCGAGGAGGAATCGATGGCGAGACTAGAAAATGGTGTAATCGGTGCGCTTTGATGACCAAGGCTCTACTTGTTACGCCATAGCACGAAGTTTTCATCGTGGAGTTTTTCAAGAATCTTATGCTTGAACTCCTTGATCTCTCGAGTTTCTGAGTTTTTCCGATTGAGTGTTGTTTCGCGGTGGATTTCCGTTTCCGGTGGCGACGCCATTTACCGGTGGATCACCGAAATTGCCATTGTTGATTACAGAGGCCATCGCGTTCGTTCTTGACGGAGAAAAAAAACGAAGCAACGAAAAGAAGAAGAAGAAGAAGCGCGGCGAAAAAAAGTTATTACGAGTTTGTTAGGATCATGAATGACTCTAGATACCATATGAGAAACAGAGAATTGGAGAGAGGATTCATTGAATCAGAATTGGGTAAATGTATTAATGAATAGTTGATTGTGAAATACAACTGAGTGGTGACCTTATATAGTCAAGCCACTAATAACCTATAACCTGATATAGCAGGTTGCAGAAAGATAATAGAACAAAGACTAAGCAAACTATGACCTACACTAGGAGGTAAACAATATTAGAGAGAAGAAAACTAATGCTCTTACAGAAACAATATTCTCTCTAGGAAAATTAGTTGTTGGAATTTTTTTTTTATTTTTTTATTTGACGCCATTTGTTGGAAATTCTTGAACATTCGTGATAGTCTATATGTATGTAAATAACTCCTCTAATATAAAAAATTTGGAAGCAAAAAAAAAATAATCAAACAATACTAGGAAAAATGATTGTTGGAAATTCTTCTAGAACATTCTTCATAGACTTATGAAGTGACATATCTTATACTTATATGCGGCTTGTCATGCTTGGTGTGCCAAAGTGCCGTTTTTTTTTCTTCATTTTTTTTATGTTTTGTTTCCTTTTTTTTTCTTGCTTTTATATTTTAAGGTTTTTCTTTTTTTCATTTTTATATTTTAAGGAGTACTTTACGGTTTCTAAAATTTAATTTTTTTTGGTAGAGACTAATCTCTCGAGTCAGGTAGGACCACTATGGGCGACAAAACTATCCCTCAAGAGATTTAACACTGATGCTTGCCCAAGGCTGGATTCGATCCCAAGACCTTAGTTAAGCTGGAAGAGACCCTACCATCTCATCCAAGTACTATTGGGTCTCTAAAATTTAATATGTTTAAATATGTGAAGTTTGTTCTTCAATAATTGATTAGATAAAAAATGCTAAACAGTGTGTTTTGGGGTGCTTTAGTGTTTATAATTTTTTCTAACTATATAAATACTCAAAGTTCATTCCTCTATAACCGATTTAGTAAAAAAAATATAATTTTGTGAGACTAATCCGTGCAACTCACCATTTTACTAATTTCACCACTTTAAAAATCAATTTCTTTTTAGAACTATATTTTTCTGAACTTTTAGAAAATTAATTTTTTTTCATACTTCTGCTATTTATATTTTTTTAGAACCATATTCTTTTGAATTTGAAATATCTTTTAAATCTATTTAGTTCAGTTACTACCAACTATGGATGTTTAATTTCAATGTTTTTGTTAGTACTTTTATTAAATTTTATGATCTTATTTAATTCATGAGTTCTAAATTTTTCTTATTCATAGTTACTTGACTATATATATTTTACAAACCAACATCATTGGTTCATCGATATGCTACTGCTGGGGCGTGGAATCGACTCAATTATACTCAGAGTTTGATTCGCGATGGAATGAACTTTGTCATTACTTAATAAAAGAAACCAAGCATGCATATTTAATAAGCGTTTTATTGGAAATAAAAATTAAAACAAATCGTAAAAATACGAAATGGCCAAACGTAAATAGATTGGCAAAATACAGTATGGATGCCAATGTCTAAATGTCGCCAATAAGCCTACTTAACGTGAATTTTCGACATCTAGAGGCATTTTGGGCCAATCTTGATTTGTGATTGATTTATGTCAGTTTGTTTATATATTTTTACGTATTGTTATTAAATCGTAAAATCGTCAAAACTACTCATAAAAATATAAAAACGCCATTTAAAATCTTAAGAAAACCAAAATATTCGCTCAAATTTTAAATTTTTGAGACTATGAAAAATTAAAAATCGTAAAATAATTCGGTCATTTTTAAATTTTGAAGTTTGTTGTCATGAATTAGAAGTACTTGATTTTTTGAGGTAATTCAAAATGGTTTAATTACGATTTATTTGTCAGAAAACGCGATTTTTTAGCCTAAATTATTAGTTCGAAATAAAAAATTGTAATTTTATTATTTTTCAGGTTCTGTGAGCAGTTCTTCTCATTCACAAAACAAAATTCAAATTATTATTCATTCATTTAAACTTTTATTTTTGAGGTAATCGTGCATGATTTTAGAGGTAATAGTTCATTTGTATTTTTTTAGTAATGTAATCCATATCCATTTTGCAACCACTTTTGTCATATCAATATTATGTAAATTAAATTAGGGGTACGAAAACAAACACCCTTCATTCAATTCAATAATAATAAACGGAAAAACTAATCAGTTAGAAGGGTTGCTTTCGTATTGAACACGTGTAATAACAATACTCTAGTACGGAAAAGTTGTTTTATTTTTGCACTAAAGAGGCGGTGCCAATCAATGCCCTAAACTAGGACGTACCCTAATTAACAGAAACACAAGTCAAGAAGCGTGGTGGTGTTTTGTTGCATTGCATCCAATAGTCTTCTTGCTCTACACTCGCGCTTTGCTACTTGAGCTTTGTACTTAACTGCAACCAACAGTTTTTTATTATTTTCTAAAAACAAAAACCATTATTCTTCGCTTGAGATTTCTCTCCTTCCGCATTCGATGCACCGTCTTGATCGCGGTGATGTTTGGAAGAGCAAGGCCCGATCCTTGCAGCTGCAATTAAGAAACCGCTTTAGAGTCGCCGTTGACCGCCATTGGCGCCGCCACCATCAGCACCTCATTCTCGCCGCCGATGCCGATGGTTACTTTTCCTCCACTCTTCAGCGATGGCTTAACCGATTCCGTGATTTCCGCCGGGATTCTTTGCCGTCTTCCACCTCTTTCTATCGCAAACGAGGTACTCAATTATTTTCCATTCTGCTTCGTGATCGATTCTATACTATATATTCCGTTAATTCACATGTATTTTCTTGAAATGCAAATGTCATTGGCGGTAGGTATTGCTTTGGTTTTTCATTCGATTAGTTATTTTATTTTTTATTTTTGCATATCTATCTACAGTGACTAGGGATTTCAGTTCCGAAGAAGATTCAACCATTCTTCGTATGATGCAAGCTGTTGCTGTTCCTATCCTTGGAAATGTCTGTCACGTGTTTATGAACGGATTAAACCGTGTTCAGGTATGATTTTCCAAATATCTTCTCTTCTCTTATATTTGCCAGAAAGAACCGATAGGAGATAGCACCGGGATTCAGCAAATTATGGACACTGCCAATGCCTGATAAAACACATAAAATTAGTATAAAATTAATATGAAACATAGATTATAATTCATCAAGGGAATCGATCCTATGGTTAGTACCAATCTTTGTTGACATTATAAAAATAAAATGTAGTCATTTATCTAACTTTTGTGATATTCTCATATTCATTGGTATTGAACATTAATAAGTTTTTTCCAAAAATTGAAAAATACAACTATAAGTATCGAATAAGTGTCCCACGGTACTGCACTGCACAGATTCTTGTTTTGAGGTGTAGGTGCTTCCTTGGATATTTGATCTGAAAGATGTATGTTGGGAGTAACAGGTGTATGGATTGGAAAAATTACACACTGCATTGCTAGAAAGACCTAAAGGCAAGCCTCTTCTTACGGTACGCGCTCTTCTAAGCCATGCACTGTGCAAAAGGAATCTTTGTGGGTTTAATTCTTTGGCAGAGCTTGCTTTTTAATTTTAACTTTTCAGGTCAGCAACCATGTTGCTTCCATGGATGATCCACTTGTTATTGCTTCACTGCTCCTCTCCACAAGTTCTTTTGGATGCTAAGAACCTCAGATGGACACTTTGTGCAACTGATAGATGTTTTAAAAACCCTGTAACTTCTGCATTCTTTCGATCTGTCAAAGTCTTGCGGTTTTATGAGGTGAAGGAATTTATCAGGAGGTATGGATCCATAACGCTTTGCTAATAACCTTACAATCGTATTTGTTAATATTTAGTGAATGGATCTCAAAAACCTCATCATCTGAAATGAAGTTTTGAAATCTGTAATAATGGTTAATTTCTGGTGAACGTTATGGCACTTGGTGAAAATATCACGGTTCTTTATTTTTTATTACACTGCTATGGCTTGAATTATTGTGTTCATCTTCTTGTTCTGACCTGAAAATGTTTTTTATGTCATCCATGGCCTAACTATCCTCAGCGCTTTCTTTTTGTAGAGTTATCTTACAGAGCCTCTGTATCATTTTGCATCAGTTGAATTCTTCCATTTTTCTCTTTCACCAACTTCTCCAAACCGAACAGAAATCACATTTTTCTGTTTCCTTTCTTGTTCCTCTAATATAAAACCTCAGGGCAATACTAATAAAAAAGGTTAACAATCCTTCTAATGAAATATTTTTCAGCAATTTAGAAAATTAATAAATAAGGAAGAGTGTAAATTTGTAAAAGCGAGCAAGAGAGAAAAGTTTCATTGGGGGAACTGAGGAGACATCAAATTTCTTTCCCTCCAAAATGGAACTTGTCTGCATATGGATGACTCTAATTTCTTCTGCTTGGTCTCGTTGCTGTAGGGAATGGACATGGCCATTTCGAAATTGAACAATGGTGGTTGGGTCCACATATTCCCAGAAGGTAGTCGCTCCCGGGATGGTGGAAAAACCATGGGATCTTCCAAGAGAGGTGTTGGCAGGTAACAAACCAAGAATCTTCCACAGTATTTTTTAAGTAGAATAACTGGCTGAAAATTTGCTCATTTTAGGTTATTGAAGTTGGTTCTTACTTAAAATTCTCTCATTTCATGTTATTCAAACTTATTTTCTTATTCATTAGAGTATTATTAAAAATAAAATTGTTGTCTGAGGAAATAGTCTGTTCTCTACAAAGTATTGAAACTGTTCCATTGGCAATTTCAGAATGGAAAAATTATAGATTTTGGTTCTGATTTTGGACCTAATTGTTAGTGGTCCTTGATTTACTATCTCTAATTATTTTTACCATGTATTCAAATGGGAGACTCACAGATGAAAACTTCTATTATTACGGTGCTGATAAATTCTGAAAATGAAGTAGTTTTTATTTGTATTGTCAAGACTTGCTGAGAATTTTTGTTATTTGCATAAATAAGTTGGCTCACAGATGAAGAAGATAACCAGGAAGAAAAAAACTTTTAATTTTGTAGGCAGTTGTTGGTATAATTTTTGCAAGGGCTAAATTCATAACACCTCATATTTAAGCCTCCTATAAATAAAAATTATGGGACCTCTTCTTGGGAGCTATATGTTTTAAGGATATATTTGTATTATCGTATATTATATTGTGTTTTTATAGTTTGTTTCTGTTTATGCACGTGTTTTAGGCATAATGTGATAGTAACTTACCACAAACACTTTTTGACATGGTAAATATTTATATAATAACTTAAGAATGAATAATTTCTAAAATATCTTATTTTTCACTTTTACTTCCACTTCTCTTTGTTTCTACTACTTCATATTTTGATAGAGCAATGCGTTCCTGATGTAAATTTCCCCATCAGGTTGGTCCTTGATGGAGAGAGCTTGCCCATTGTTGTCCCATTTGTGCATACAGGGATGCAGGAGATTATGCCAATAGGTGCCAGCTTTCCCAGAATCGGCAAGATGGTACGTGATTTTGACCCATTTCTGAAAATATTTCAATAACATATGTGGAATTAATGAAATCATCCAGCTCTAGTCATTAGTCAATGTATGAACCTTCCAAGTTTCAAATTACTGGAAGGTGCTAAATTGCTGGCTTTAGTGGAATGCCACACTCTTTGTCCCATGGTTTTGGAACTCTTTATCACATCCTCAAAATTCAAAATGTTCATAGACAGAATTTAAATTTTCAATGGCATGGTTTATCTTTTTATATGGCGTTAATTTTGATTGTTTGTATTTTTACTGAATTTTGATGAGCTTGGATTGTTTAGGTTACTGTGATCGTAGGTGATCCAATCAATTTTGACGATATAGTCAACATGGAGAAAGGTCCGGATGTGCCAAGAAAAAGGCTATATGATGCAGTAGCGGCAAGAATTGGTGATCGCTTACATGAACTGAAGGCCCAAGTTGACACTATAGCAATGGAACAAGAAATGCAGTTACAAGATCACTCCCCACACAGCAGCTAACGAGCATCTGAAATCTTGCAGCAAGTTGATTGGGAATCACTTGGAATGGATAGTTTCATATCTTCTGCCCAAGATGTTTCCGTGGAGAGACGAGAAACAGTTGACCTTCCAAATACAAGTATTTCTCAGCAGCATCTGCAATCTCATAGTAAGAGAGTTGGTTTCTCATACAGGATGCGTGGTTATATGGATCAGATGGAACTCATGTCTTTTGCTGCCAGAGGCTTCTTTATGCATAATAATGAAACTAAGAACTCTGCTGGCTTTAGTAGAGGGATATAGGACCCTTGAAGGCATGGAAACAGTTTTTCAAGCTCATCTGTTACAGCAGTGGAATTACAACCTGTAGAGGTTGTAAATTCAAATGTTTGTTTCTTTATTAAAATAATAATCTGAGATTTTGTTAGATAAACTGTTAAACGTAGTAGAATTGCTGAGAAGTTGTAACTTGTAATTAAACATAGCTAAAATGTTAGTTTAAACTATGGACAAAAACACCTTGGTCCTCTGGACCTAAGTACGTGAATAATAGTATAGTTCAACTGTTGTAAATATTGATTACCGAAGTTTTGGGTCTCTCTATGTTCTCTTGTTTTGGACTTGCTGTGATAAGACATGGTTCTGTTCTTGCCTATTGATGCTTTGAACCTCACAAGTTCCTCCTCTCAGTGGCCTATCTACTAATTCTCATTGTATTAGTTTGTTAGGTTGGTTATGAACTAATTCTGTTATTTTGAGTTACATGTAAAAGTGGGAGATTTCATTATTTTTGAGTTACATGTAAAAGTGGGAGATTTCGCTGGTTTGGATCAGCTTTCACACTGCTATGCTATTGTAATCAAGAGAGAGAGCATAGCATAAGAAAAAGAGAAAAAGTAAATAGAAAAGAGTGGATGAGTGAAGAGAGCTTGGAGTACATCTTGCAAGAGTTTGGTTTGAAGTTACCATTGTAATCTCTCTATTATCACAGTGGCTTTCTCAGTCGGATTCAGTCTCTAAATATAAGAGCAAATGCATCAATCAAGTTACCAATTCTTGGTATCTTCTTTCCCTTTTACTTGTTCAATTTCTGCAATTTTATCTATTTGTGTTCTAATAATCTAATCTGTTCGTTTGATATTGATTAGGATCGCAAACAGTAAGCATGAAGGCTTGCAAATTAGCTACATAAAATGTAAGCAAACCGGTCACGATGGAGAGAGTACTCCAACCATCGCAAGTCATTCTACCCCGCCCATCACAAGCTTCTTCATATGCCTCCATTGTCTCTGTTCTATCCCAACTTTCACATACGCCTGCTTCATCTTAATCAGCAAGTCAATCCACAAACAACAAGTCAATTCACAATTGCCTCTACTCCATCCCAACTCGCCTCTTACCTCATCCTAACGCAAATCAATCAGAAAAAATGCAAGGAAATCATACTCATGTATGTGCTTGGTGCAAGTATCTCTATTATATTAAACCATGAAACTTACACCTATTCATTCACTTCATCATCTACGCTACTAATGACATCATTTACAATTAAATCCACGCCACCTTAAACTACATGTGACAAATGACCTAACTCGTAAAATCCCAAACAGAAATTATAAGAGGTGGGATTCAAACCCCAAACGGCCCATTTGGTTATGCAAAGGCAACACTACCAAAATTTTATACAGGAATCATGTTTTGAAAGTTTGGAAATATTTTAATCGAGATCAAGCCAATAATATGCGTTCAACTGTTAACCTCTTGGCCCACTCTTGACCAAATGACCCAACAATACCTCTACTTGTTGACACTGTCCGGCGAAACACCGGTTCTAACAACAAAATCTACCAAAATCGCAAATTCACCTCCCCATTTATTGTCACTAATCCGCTGACCAAAAAATACAACGAAAAATAACTCAATCTACTATATTGACACCAAATCAATCATAAACCAATGAAAAATACATTTTAAAATTAAAAACGCAATTCAGAAAAACAAAAACCTAAAAATAAATATTACAAGATTTACAACAATGAGTCACTGGTGAAAAAGACTCCAGTGAAATTGAATTCTCTTGATGTCAGACTATAACTGTTCAACCTAAAGATCCAATGAAAAATCGTAGAAGATAAACTCCGTAATAAATCGGGATCCGTAGTTTATAAACTCGAATGATTTCGCTGTAGAGACACTCCATCCGCCGCCGCCCACGCCGCGAGAAAGAAGGTGTAAACCGCAAGCAACCATTGTTGATCTAAGCAAGAAAATGATCTCGATTCATGAACAGACAGAGATGCTTTATGGCACAAGAGTTTTCTCTGTTTCCATTAAGCCGCATAACAAGAAAAGGAAAGTAAAGAGTTTCACTATGAGGGTTTAAAAGATGGTAAGTGACTTATTAACCTTAAAGCTTCATTTACTAAAAGTAGTACTAATATTTTACAAAACCAATTCCACCCTTTTTGAAATTACACTTACTTAATCTTCTATTGTGTGCTCCAAGTCATCCTTACAACCGTATTAAAACTATGTTTTTAAAGCTCATATATATATATATATATATATATATATATATATATATATATATATATATCACATTCCTTTTGGAAATTATCCTCATTAGAAATACAATTAGCATACTCATGCATATTAATCGCAAATACTTTTACATTTTTTATTCTTCTTTCAATGATTTCAAGTATAGAGGCCTTACACCTGCATAATAAATGATTTCAAAAATGATTCTTTTAGTCAACCTATTATATTTTATCCAATTCTATTGTGGATTTTTAATTCTTGGAATGGTTCACTTCATATGTCCTCCCAAATCACTTCCACAAATTTCCATGTCTGCTTATCTTCATTGTTCTAAAAGGCTTTTGAAGGATTACTCAGAATGAAGTCATGAATATGAAAATTCAGGTTTATAAATCTAGGGTTTTGTTAGATTGATGTCAAAAGAAGACGATGCCACATAAAGCGCCTGGTACTTATCTCCCAAAACGTACCACCTTGAAACATAAAATGATTAATTGAATAAAAATAATACTCACTTAAATCTAGGGAATCTAAATTAATAATATGTCAACTATCATCTTCTTCTACTTCAAAGAGGGTTTGCTCGGATAATTTTAAAATGAAAGAAGCTTGGAATGGAATGGAATGAAGTGAGTGTAATGACATGTTAAATATTCATTCATCGTTTGAGAGTTTTACAATGGAACTCTTATTCATCGCTCGAATAAAGTTCTCTTCTTCTTTGTTTCGACAACGAAATGAAACAAACCAATTTTAACATTTTTTAATCATTTATTAACCTTAATATTTTCTAACTATTAAAACCAATACCCAATGATCGAAGTTAGCTGAAAGATATATTTCTCACCTAACGTAGATTTCCTCCTCCCAAATCAATGTGTCTCACCTCAAAAACACCACTTACCGTCTCCGCATCGCAATATTCAGTGACAAGTATATCGGTGATAGCCGGCAGATAATGAGGTTTTGATCAATCTGTAAAGCACATCCGAAATCGGATGTTCCGAGCCGATATAGTGTACTCGCACAAACACTCCGATGCTAAAGTCAAGAGCCGTGGGAGTTAATGTAAATCAAGAGTATTTAATACAGACCCTTCTTGGCGATAAACGCAGATGAGCAAGCTTCGGAGTGCATCTAATCGCGCTGATCTCGGCCCGCTCGCTGCGGAGTGCAGGCAATCGCTTACCTGATGAGTATAGATACGGGCTTTGACTGCTAGCGCCCAATCGGCTTCTACAAGGAGTGAGCATGCTGAATAAGAGCGCGCGATTCCTGCATAATGCCTAGTTCCCAAGTTTCGGCTTGGGTAATAGCAGTTAAACTAGACTCAATATGCGTAAAAGATAAAATTGCTTAAGTTGAGATTTATAGTAATAGTCGTGTTCTGCTCTCTCATCGATCTTTGTAGGCGGTTGAATCGTAAACTGGTGTTACCGATTTTTGAAGATAACGTTTAAGCCGTACCAGATACCGATCTTGAAGATGGTCGTTCGAATCAGATTGCAATTGATCTTGGAAGATGGTTGAAGTCGAATCATGATTTACCGACCTTCAAGACGGGTCAGGCGCTGCGGACGCTTCGCTTTAATATTTCTTTTTCTCGCCAGAGCATTAAATGCTCGTGGCCGGGACAATGCGCACCGCTCGGCAGACTCGGTATGCCCTTTTTTAATGACGCACTTCTCGATTCTCGTGGCTCTCGCGATTTTGATCGAAGCAAGGCCGCTCGAACGAACAAGAATCTGGCCATATCCCGTAACCTCATAAATACAAACGCAGGTAACTCATTCAACTTTTTTAGTTTCATTTACTGCACCTGTAGCTACCGCACTGGCGGATTTTAAGTTCTCCGTGCTCGCCTCTTCGACTCGACATCAAATCTCTCCATTTTTATCAAGACTTTCTTCCCGAGGTTAAGACGCATTTGAATTTACTTTTTGTCGCTAAGCCAGTGAGAATTTATTCTTTCGCTGGCGCTTCGTTTTCCATCTCACGGCCCAGATCTAGCCTCACCGCAATCTTTTCTTTACGTGATTTCGGTCGCCGTGCCTGGTTCCGATCTTCGTTTCAGAACCCAACGTGTTTTTGATTTTATCCTCGAAACTTTCGCCCTCATTCCCCGTAGGTTTAAATCAAGCAACAAAATGTATTACTCTCGCTACGAACGCTCCGATTTAGACTGCTTGCCGAAAGCAAGCCCGGCAGTCTGTAGTGGTTCTACATTTGAAAAGCTAATGGGTATCTAGAATCGATTCTAACTTAGATAGTGAAAGAATTGGCCGCACTAAAATACAGATGTGGCGCTCGTCTTCCGCCGCAGAGGGGAAGTCGATAAAGAAGAAGCGCTTCGAACGAAGAATCGCTCCACCCCTTCCGCAAGGCCTAATAATCCGAATCCTCGTGAGGTTGCCTGGGCGAGATGTTGACTTGCATCCGAAGCGCTCTTCAGATGACTCCGAAGCTCTACCCAAGCTCGTAATCCCAGATGTAATCGAAGCGGGTGCTAAAGGTCGACGATCCGCCCTGGCTGACCCAAGGCAAGAGAATGCTGTGAGCTACGGCAGGGTGCTGAGCCAAGATACCGGAGTTTCCGGAAGTTATTATACGGGTACGGCGATTCCTGGCAATAACGCCGACCTCCCTCAGAAACTCCTCTCGCTTCGCCTCAGCTGCGTGATTACTTCTGGCATCCTCAAAACTTGCATAGAATCACGATCGCCATCCTCCGAGACTGGAGTATTAGCAATTATTCAAAGAGGCTTTACGCCAAAGATCCTGAAGCGCCGGGCGCATTTTTGGAACGGGGAAAGTATGAAGCACGTGGCTACTTTCTTACCCGACATTCTCTTAAGTTCATTGTCGATCGGACGACTTTAGCTCACATGCGATCCGCCCTCCATCTACCGCCCACTCTGCAGATTTCTGTATCGCTGTTAAGTGAGCTCCCATTTCAATTTCACTCCCAATGCTTCGGGCATCTGCATTTAGCTGGAAATTCAGGTATGCATTCATTTAGGCTCCTACTCCTTTCCTTACAACTTTTCTTACATGGCGCTTCAAATAAACAAAAGCGATTTGCAGTACTAATGCTGCCATGAAACTCGCGCCAGAGCATTATACCCTCTCGATCCGTACTGTGAATCAAGGTTTTTCGGCCGTATTCGTGAAAAGTTTGAAATATGAACGGAAAATAACGCCGTCGGCTTCAGTTCTGGTGCTGCGTGAAGGGTGCATCGAGTCGGGTACATTTAACGCCGAGAATGATATCGTTTTCACCACTAAGTTTCGTCGTCAATTTGGCCGAGATGAATCTTAAAAAGATACTCATTAAAAGAATCATTTAAATGTGGAAGATCGTAAAACCTTGAAAGCGCTGGCGTTCATTGCGTACCTGGATTGTCACAAATAATGAAATATAGGCGAATCACCATCGCTCTCTGTATACTAAGTCAGCTGCAGTATCCGCAAAGCCAAAAGACGCCGGCAAGTTTTCTTAGGCCTGGCCCATAACCAAGCTTCTCTTAGTTTATTTTTTACCATGTTCGCACGCATCTTATATTCGGCCGATCTTTACTTGTATTAATTTTCCTAATCGAATTTTGTATTTCTTCTCAGATAAGACGCCTCAAACGTAAATATGGAAGCTGGCAGAGCCCGCACTTCGAACAAATTACTCCGCTGGTACCTCACGTCAAGTGAGAGGCGGTCGCAATGTAGGACCCCTCGCAGCAATCGTTATCTGCTATGCGCTTCTATCACCATGTTAACCCGCTGGAAGACGTAAGAGAAGATCTACCATTCCAAAGAAAAAGAAAGCAACCATTCGTCAACTCTCCCAGGTCTAAACCTCAAGATCGAAAAACCGTGATCGATCTGAAGCAATTACCAAAGAAGCACAAAAACATAAGTACGCCGCTTCCGATCCAAGCGGCATATACGGCACTTCAAAACCGAGGAGCTTCCAAGTCGCACTTCCTTCGAGTTTAATTTCTGCGGTTTTCGAGGATGGTCGATGAAGGTAGTGGGAGGATAAAATAAATACGCTTCTGCCAAAATTAAAGGTATGGTCGTTTTCAAAGCCCGCCCACCTTGGTCTTCCAATTTCTTTTATACTTATGTTTTTATCTATTTGTATAGATCTTGAAGCCAAGTATGAGTCAGCTCGGAAAGCTGTAAGTCCACTTCGGGCTGATCTTGAGAAATCTCAAAAAGATGTGGATCTTTATAAACAGATGGCCGAAGATTTGGAAGCTAAGCGCCTACAACTCGAGGCTGAAAAGAAGCAGCTGGAGGCCGAACTGAAGCTGTCGAATGAAAAATTTGAAAAGGCTGCCGTTGAGCTTCAAGAAAAAGATGATAAGATCGCGGAGTTGATGGCTACAACCCAGCCCATAATTTTCCCGAGCTTCAGGAATGCAGTTGAGAAACTTATCGCTTCAAAATGTTAAAGCTCGGAAGATCGGATGAAGACAATTCAAATGGGTCAAGAGGGCATCGTCGAGGCTTTTAATAACGCCTCGACCAAGTTCGCGTAGTCAATCCCGACTTTATTGTTGATCGTGATATTCTTAACCCGAGTACGGGGTTCATGATGGGCATATTGTTGAGTTTGACCTTAATCCGATGAAGTGTCAAGGATCGCTTATCCAAAAGATGTGTAATTGTTTATTTTTATTTGTTTTTGAAATCGAGGCCCACAAGAACCGTATTTTTTTTTTTGTAATGACATCATCGTATTAATATCTGCATATTTTGGCTTCCTTTTGGATCGTGTCTTTATCTCTGATATCTCTTCTCTTCGCTTTTAAAAAAGTTTATGAGATAAAAATCGTGATATCGCCCAATCTTTGACTCATATAGAAATAAGATCTAAATAGAATGCCTTCACAAAGCAAGTCTATATTTAACAAGATCGGAAATAGAATGCCTTAGCAAAGCAAGTCTACATTAAACAAGATCGAAATAGAATGCCTTAGCAAAGCAAGTCTATATTAAACAAGATCGGAAATAGAATGCCTTAGCAAAGCAAGTCTATATTAAACAAGATCGGAAATAGAATGCCTTAGCAAAGCAAGTCTATATTAAACAAGATCGGAAATAGAATGCCTTAGCAAAGCAAGTCTATATTAAACAATATCGGAAATAGAATGCCTTAGCAAAGCAAGTCTATATTAAACAAGATCGGAAATAGAATGCCTTATCAAAGCAAGTCTAATCGTAATATTTCTTGAGTTTGGTGGCGCTCCACGCTCTTGATCGCCTTTGCCTTCTAGGGTCTCCGGTTCAAAGCGCCATTTCTCGCCTTCGTCGTGACTCGATATGGACCTTCCCGCCGGTGTTAGCTTGCCTTGTGATGCATTTTTCAATCCTACATCGCTTCTTTCTCAAGACGAGGTCACCGACATCAAAATCCTCGGGGCGACTTTCTCGATTATAACGGTGGCTATCCTCTTTGCTTGTTGATGGCTTCTCGAGGATGTGTGATCTCGGATTTCTTCTATAAGATCCAAATTCTTCTCGTAAAGCTTGTTCATTGTCTTCTAGTGATTTCGATTTGTGGTTCTCCAAGTCGGCTTCTCGATTTCGATCGATGATCGCTTCTTCGCTCCCATATGATAACCGAAAGGCGCTTCTCCCGTGGAGCTTTGGGGGAGTTGTTCTATACGCCCATAAGACATAAGGGAGCTCTTCAACCCAATTTCCTTTAGCATTGTTGTTCAAGTGTTTGTGTAATAGTATAGATTTTCGCAATTATAGTGCAAGTATACACATCGTACAAGTAATAAAGTGGTTTTAAGTAAAGAGATCGCTCCTACGAGGATTGATAAGTTTTCAAAGTTCAAGTTCCAAAACACAAGAGAAACAAGTGACAAATCGACAATAAGAGTTGGTTTTAAAGCTAAAGATTTAAACAAAACAAGAAAACTAAAATTGATTGTGAATATGGATGAGAGATGAGTTGAGTTGTTGCATGCGGATGAATCCTTCCTAGCCGGGCGTTATAACGCTTAGACGTTATGACGCTCAAATGTTAATCTGTAGAGGTACACGCCCGTCAACGAGCAGCTGTTAAAAAGAATGCTTTTCTTTTTCAGACCAAACGCGTCGAGTTTCAAGTACAAGAAATCCTATGTCTAGGTTCTAAATAGGCCCACTCTGTATTTTAAGTACCCACAAAGAATGTTTCTATGAACTATTATCCATTCTATGTCTAGACTTAGATAAAGATGCCTAAATGTCTTTAGTGCATTGTTCATTCATATAAATCTTTGATTTCTTTTCATAGACCATGTCTGCATTCTACGAATCTCTACCATTTTAAGAGGCCAACCTCAAAACAAGTTTTGAAAATATTATTACGCAAAGATTTAAAACGGCAACGTTAACACTTCATAACATTAACTAGAAATTCATTAAAAGCAATTCAACAACTCAACTACAAAGTGTTTAGCTCAATGCTGAGCATCTTTACAGAATGAAAAGGATTTAAAATCCTAATACCATACATAACAGAAAAGAACTTCAAAGTAAAAGATACACCTAAGTAACTTTTAAGCATATATCTGATTGTATAGGCGTTACAACGTCTCGAGCTTTACAAAATGCGTAAATAAAAACTAAGTTCGAATAAGCAAAAACGTAAGTCCTGTCTTCCGCATCTTCTTTACAAAACTAGTTCCGAATTTAATGGAGAGATGGTGAGAGATGAAGATGAAGTGATTCGAAGTTGGTGATGCCGAGAGAGAAGTGAGCCTTCAATAAATAGCCACCTTGCTGGACGCCTACCGATGTCACTTGCCCACCTACCGTGATCTGCTTTTTCCTATCTTCTCCCGGATTAATCGCTCAGAGCTACAAAGTGTTTCCATGCGCGCCTTATAGGGAATGGGAGATCTTCTCCGACTTTATATCTTTGACTATCATTGCTTAGCGCGCCAAAATTAAGATCTTTCACCCTTTCTCTCTTGCACTTGAGAGACGTGGTGAGGGACGTGGTAACGTTCAAAGACCGAATTTCTCGCACAAGCACAAAAAGCATCAAAACGCTTCAAGGCACTCTTGGTGCCTAAATGCAATGCATTTATCACTTCATTCAATTATTTACTAAAAACTCGTAAAATTACATAAAACTAATTTAATAACCCTTGTATTGTTAGAGAACTTGCATGACTTATTCTTTGAATGAGTGTAAATAACTCATATAAATATGAGTTATCACACCCTCAAACTTAAATCATTGCTTGTCCTCAAGCAATCAAGATAACAAAAAACAAAACATGGGATCAACTACACTAGCGAGCTATGCTCTTACTCACTCAAGAGATCAAAATTCATTCTCGCTGGGCTAATTCCTCACGCACTCACACACCACTTGCATGATTAAATTCGATTCATTAAAGCTCAAAGTGAGTGTGTGATCTCTCAGAATTAAATCTTCCTCTAGTTAGTTCAGAAACCGTTTTTGGCTTATGAAAGAGTGGCTTCCCAAATGGTGACAGAAAACATCTTTCAAAACAAAGAATAGGCTAACACTTTCACTTAAGAAATGGGGATTCATTTAGAGCATGACAAAGGGTCTTAATTGGATGCTAG